>CM053559.1:82863285-82938519 GCA_028646485.1 Cryptoprocta ferox | reverse complement strand
TGGCCCATTCGTTTTTTAGTAGGGTGTTTTTTAAGCTCCATGTTTTTGAAGGTTTTCCAGACTTTTTCCTGTGATTGGTTTCAAGTTTCATGGCATTGTGATCTGAAAGTGTGCATGGTATGATCTCAATTCTTTTATATTTATTGAGGGCTGCTCCCTGACCCAGTATGTGATCTATCTTGGAGAATGTACCCTGTGTACTCGAGAAGAAAGTGAATTCCATAGCCTCAGGATGTAGAGTTCTAAATATATCTGTCAATTCCATCTGTTCCAATGTGTTGTTCAGATCCATTGTTTCTTTAGTGATTTTCTGTCTAGTTGATCTATCCATTGCTGTAAGTGGAGTATTAAAGTCCCCTGAAATTAGCACATTCTTATCAATAAGATTTTTTCTGTTTGTAATTAATGGTTTTATGTATTCGGGTGCTCCCAAATTCAGTTCATAGACGTTTATAATTGTTAGCTCTTCCTGATGGAGAGACCCTGTAATTATTATATAATGCCCTTCATCTCTTGTTACTGCCTTTAAAGTCCAGTTTGTCCGATATAAGTATGGCTACTCCAGCTTTCTTTTGACTTCCAGTCGCATGATAGATATTTCTCCATCCCCTCACTTTCAATCTGAATGTGTCCTCAGATGTAAATGAGTCTCTTGTAGACAGCAAATAGATGGATCTTGTTTTTTTATCCATTCTGATACCCTATATCTTTTGATTGGAGCATTTAGTCCATTGACATTCAGTGTTATTATTGAAAAATATGGGTTTAGAATCATTGTGTTCTCTGTAGGATTCATGCTTGTAGTGGTGTCTCTGGTACTTTGTGTTCCTTTGCAACGTTTCCCTCATAGAGTCCCCATTAGGATTTCTTGTAGGGCTGGTTTAGTGGTGATGAATTCCTTCAATTTTTGTTTGTTTGGGAAAATTATCTTTCCTTGTCTTCTGAATGACAGGCTTGCTGGATAAAGGATTCTTGGCTGCCTATTTTTTCTGTTCATCACATTGAAGATTTCCTGCCATTCCTTTCTGGCCTGCCAAGTTTCAGTAGATAGGTCTGCAACCACCCTGCTATGTCTCCCTTTGTATGTTAGGGCCCTTTTATCCCTAGCTGCTTTCAGAATTCTCTCTTTATCCTTATATTTTGCCAGTTTCACTATGATATGTTGTGTAGAAGATCTATTCAAGTTACATCTGAGGGGAGTTCTCTGTGCCTCTTGGATTTCAGTGGCTGTTTCCTTCCCCATATTTGGGAAGTTCTTGGCTATAATTTGTTCAAGTACCCCTTCAGTGCCTTTCTCTCTCTCTTCTTCTGGAATTCCTATGATACGGATATTGTTCCATTTGATTGCGTTACTCAGTTCTCGAATTCTCCTCTCGTGCTCCTGGATCAATTTATCTCTCTTTTTCTTGGCTTCCTCTTTTTCTATAATTGTGTCTTCTCATTCACCCATTCTCCTCTCTGCCTCTTCAATCCGTGCAGTGGCTGCCTCCATTTTATTATGCATCTCATTTATAGCATTTTTTAATTCATCATAACTATTTGTAAGGTCCATAATCTTTGTAGCAATAGTGTCTCTGGTGTCTTCCATGCCTTTTTCAAGCCCAGCGATTAATTTTATGACTATTGTTCTAAATTCTTGGTCAGTTATGTTGCTTATGTCTGCTTTGACCAGTTCTTTAGCTGTCACTTCTTCCTGGAATTTCTTTTGAGGAGAGTTCTTCCATTTCATCATTTTGGCTAGGTTTCTGTCTCTTGCATGTTTTAAAAGCTTGTTATGTGCTCTGCACCTGCGAGTACTGCTATATTAAAGGAGGCTCATGGACTGTCCAGAGCCTGTCTGTTCAGGAAGTGTTCTTTTAGTGGTGTCCCTCGGTCTCTCGTTGTCACTTTGGTTATTTTATTTCCCTACTCGTAGTAATATTTGGGACTCTCCACCATGCGTACCTTGGTTTGTTTCTTGAGGTAGCCCTGGAAAGGAAAACAGAGAGACAAACAGGGAACAAAAGCACACAAACGCACAAACAAATCAAACAAACAAGCAAACTGAAAAAAAAGAAAAAAAGAAAAAACAAAACAAAGCAAAAACAACCAAAGACAAAGGGCAATCTAAAAGCGTAAAACCAGAAATCCCAGCTACAAATAAAAAGCAGGATGGAGGCAGTGCTGATAGAAGAGCATATACAAAGAGAGAAATGACAGGGGTGGGGAGAAAGAGAAATTGAACATTGACCAGGCAGAGAGACTAAAAGGCTTAATTCAGGGAGAGAAAAAAGGAGAATACGCAGGAGGTGAGGAGAAAAAAACAAACAAATATAATGTTACCCAGAGAAACTATATAGGCTGATTATTTTAGAGAGAGAGAAAGGAAGGTAATGATGGAGGTGTAGAACATGCATCAAGAGAATGGATTAAATATGCCTGTTTAAGCAAAGCTATAACCAGAATACCTGGTCCAGAGGAGGAGAGAGATAAGAATGAGATAAGGGAGAATATATCTGAATAACGAGAATTGATCTAGAGTTAATCATGGCAATGCATCAGTGCTGGTCTTGGGGAAGGACTGTTTGTTTCCGTATCATCTATCCGGGTTCCAGTAAAAAAAAAAAAAAAAAAAAAAAAGCTACCCAGGGCAGATGGGCATGGTTTGGTGTAGGCAGGTCTCCACTGAGCGTCCCTGGGCCGCTCCCTGAGGCCCTGCCTTGGTGGTCGTGGGGAGAAAAATGGCAGCCCCCCAGTCCCTTCTCAAACCAAGTGCTGCAAATCACTCTTTTGGGTCCCATCTCCCTGTGCTGCGGGCATAGCCAAGGTGGGCCATGTTCTGTGTCCCGCCCCCAGCCTCGCTTCCAGCTCTTATTCCCTGTACATTAATGATGCCGCCAGAAATGTAATCCCACAAGCCCAAGCCAGGGTACTTTCTAGCCGGGGATTGAGTAGGGGACCAGTTCCTCCTGATGCCGACTGAGTCCTGAGTCCCTTGCATACTGTCTATCCTGGAGGGAATTCCTGGGACTGGGCACCCAGCCCAAAGAAATCTCCACGGTTAGAGATAGGATCTCTCTCCAAAAGCCCTGCGGTTAGAGATGGGACGATAGGATCCTTCTCCGTTCTGGGCTGAGGTTTTTCTCTTCTCCAGGGACAGTGCTATGAGCAGTTTCAGCTGCTCTTTCTATTCCCCTCATCTCTCTGCAGAGGGGGCTCCCTCCCCTCTGTGCCTCTGTGTCCGGCCGTTTTTATCTTCTCCAGTTTGCAATCATGCACCTATGAGGCTGTCTGCTTCATAGACTCCATCTCTTTTCCTCCCAGACTCTTGTGGTTCAGAGTCCTTTGGCTTCAGCCCTTCTTTGTTTGAGAGATGCAGGCGGGAGGTACAGAACTCCCTATTTCTCCGCCATCTTGCCTCCTCCTTCGGTTTCCATTTCTCTGTAGTCATTTATTTTAAGTATTATTTTGTCTTTTTGAATGTATTAGGTTGAATCAAATGAAATTGCTTTTCAACCCTTTTGACCTACCAAAAAAAAAGGCAATTTTATATGGCTTAACCTGATATGGATGAAAGGCATTTTAGATAAAAATAGGGCAGACAAGAGCAAAGTTCTTTAACTCAGTTCATTTATTTGTTCATAATTGTTTGTATTTATCCCTTTGTCTTTCTAAGTGATTAGGGTTACTGAGCTTTTTTCTTTTTTCTTTTTTTAGCTTTTGCTTTTATTATTATTTAAAGACCCATAAACTGTCAACAACAGGGACCCCGATTTTAAATACAGATCTATACCAGTCAAATAATATCCTCATTAATTTGGAGGCCACTGGTTCAGAATGTGAGATAATCTTAACAGTTATCCTTAATTTAGCAAATCTTTACTTTAGAAAAGAGTAGTGAAAATTAATAGTAGAAACAAGTGTGTAGAGGAAAAAGTTGAGAGAATTGACCATTCCATACAAAGAACTGATCATGGTAATTATTCACTTAAAAAATCTATTGATGTCTGTCAGGTAACATTTTCTAATATGTTTGTTTATTTTGAGAGAGAGTGTGTGTGCTCAAGCAGAAGGGCAGAGAGAGAGGGAGAGAGCATCCCAAGGAGGCTCCGTGCTGTCAGCCCAGAGCCTGACACGGGGCTTGAACCCATGAACCATGAGATCATGACCTGAGCCAAAATCAACAGTTGGATGCCTAGCCAAATAAGCGACCCAGGCGCCCCATCAGATAACAGTTTTCGAATCCTAGTTTTACATTGCTTGAAAAATACTTAGAGTGTCCTTGAAAAAGATTAAAATAGTATCCCTTGACACATACTCTGTAATTCAGACTTTTTCCATGTTAGTCTGGCTTCGTGATGTATTTTTATATGTGCCTAGTATTGACTTCACATTGTAATAGCGATATAGTCTTTTAATATAGAGGAACTAAAACAGAATAACCTTTCTACCCAAAAAGATTTATTTCCTTCTACACTCGATCTCCTTGAAGTAATTTTGTGTGATGTGCTGTGATCTCTGCATTTCAGGTACTACGCTGTGATGGTCACCATGTTCTTCACTGTCAGCGTGGTGAACAACTATGCCCTGAATCTCAACATCGCCATGCCCCTGCATATGATATTTAGATCCGTAAGTGCTCCTGTCTCCCACGTGCATGCTCCTCTGGAAGATGAAGCCAAGAGGAGAAACTGAACACTTGGCAAAAGTAGAAAGGTCTTGTAGTAAGAAAAGTCTAGGGTATGAGAATAGGTGTCCTGGATGAGTGAGCAAAGGCTGGCTTTCATCTGCAAAGTAAGGTAAAAGGTGGACAGGTGACACTTATCCCTCTGAAGTCTGAAGAATGATCAGTAAAAGGAGCTATAATGTCCCTGGGACACAGATTTTACATTTAATTTCTTTCATCTGGTTGGTTTTATATTCAAACTTGCTATGAATGGTATTTAACTTATTTCTCATCAATTTTGGTATCTTTCATAAAATTACCTTTACTCTTAGTACATAAAAGAGATACCTCCCCTTCCTGATAGATGTATATTTTCTTAAACCAAGAGAGTTAAGACCATTAAATAAAGGAAAATTCTTGATGAAGGTAGGGTTTCTCCCAAAGCAGCAGCTGTTTTCTTCTTCGTCTGGTGTTTTTGGTGGGAGATCTGCATGTAGTTTGTATATAAATAAGAACAGACTGCTCCCTGAAGAACAGGAAAGACTTCAAAGGGAGTGTAGTAGAACAATGCAAGATGGGTAATCATTGGAATTCTAACATTTTTGTGTAGTCTGAGGTTTTTGTGAGATCGAAGGTGCTATCCCCAAAGGGACTTTTCAGCACTAAGTATAATTACGTAGATGACCGTCAAAGCATTGGGCATGTAATAGGCGTTCAGCAAAGACTTGCTGATTGATTGCCTACTTTCCAAAGAAGAGAAGGAGATCCCTGCATGACTTCGTTCATTATTTAAAAACCAAGGGTGAGGAGAAGCTTATTAAAACTCTCATACTTTAGATGGAAAATTTCACAAAAGTAAGTCTACAACATAATTTTTTCTGATAGCCTTAGTTTCCACTCTGACCGGTATTTAGAGAATTAATCATTTTTCTTGTTATCTTTGAAACGTTTTATTATTTTACATAACAGATGTGTGTGGCTTGTACTTTTTTCCATTATAAGAACAAGTGAACCTTATTAATTATTCATTCTGACCTCCTCCTGCTTGGCTCTTTTGCTTGCGTGTCCATGTTCATATTTATATGGAATTATTTTCTTTCCTAGAGCACTAAAACTCTGTTGTCTCCTTTTATAGGGTTCTCTAATTGCCAACATGATCCTAGGAATTATCATTTTGAAGAAAAGGTAAACAGTATACTTTCATATTTTATGTGTTAGAAGGGTATCCCGAGCCCCATCCATCAGCTGGATTCCTTTTCTTGTAGCGATGACAAATTAGCTCTTACTCATCTTCCCTGTCTCTCAACTCTCTCTCTGACAGTAACATGCATTTTGAGGTCATGGACCAGGTAAGGGGCCCCACCTGTCGTTTTGGAGCAGCATTTTCTCTGTGTAGAACTCTTGTCATCATTGAGTCTTTAGTACCAGAGTAACCTACAAAGCCAGTTGATCTAGAACTTGACTGCTGTGTGTCTCTACTAGCTACATGGGACTGTTTACATTTAAATTTAATTAAATAAATACTTAAGTGTCTTGGTCCCAGTAGTCACATTTTAAGTGCCTATAGCCCCATGTGGCCAGTGCTGACCGAGGTGGAGGACCCAGATACGGGACATTTTCAGCTTCACAGAAGTGCTGGGACAGTGGTGTCATAGAAGGTGTTTATAAGTACAGCATGATCATCCATATTAGAAAGAAAATCCCTGTGGCTCAGTCGGTTAAGCAGCCAACTTCGGCTTAGGTCATGATCTCACGGTTTGTGAGTTCGAGCCCCGAGTTGGGCTGTATGCTCACAGCTCGGAGCCTGGAGCCTGCTTCAGATTCTTTGTCTCCCTCTCTCTCTGCCCCTCCCCTACTCCTGCTCTCTCTCTCTCTCAAAATTAAATAAACATTTAAAAAATTAAAAAGAAAAGTCCTAACAAAGGCTCAAATGGCCAAGAAGATAGAATGAATTTCAGGACTGTTTCAGGTGGCTGTCGCCAGTGGCTTTCTCTGGGATATGGATGGAAAGTATCAGAAGGCCCTGAGATGCTTTCTCAAAGTATTTGTCTTCCACTTTTGTTCTGAGCCTTACCCCTTACTCCCAAGGAGGAGGGCCACTGGAGAGAGTCAGCACATTCAGTCTGGAACGTGTCTCAGGGCAAGTTCACCCTCGCTGTTAAGATCACAACTGTATGAGCTCATGCCAGCCTGTCTGTCCGAGCCCTCAGTATTAGAACCCTCTGTGGGAATCTAGAGTTTTTAAGTAATAAGGGCTGTGTCCTGAGAAGGATAGTTGTCCTGTCGTGATAGCCTCCTTATCACGAATCCTTTATCTTCTGAGGCTTCTGTATTCCCCAGATAACGTACGATTGTGACTGATTTCTAGGTTCTCTCCCAGTAAGCATTCATATATACTGGTCAGGTTCGTTATGTTGAAGTGACTGCCACACTTCTTGATAATGTAGAATTCACATCAGGGCACCTGCAGTCCTTCCAACATTTGATTTTGCACTTAACGAGGACACAAAAGGACACGTTGTAAGAGGAATGTATTCTCCTGACAGTGCTCCGAAATGTCAGGGGCCTTTCTCAAACACCTCCATTTCCCTTAAGACCTCATTCTGAGTCTGTCATTTTGCATCTGTCCAAGTAAGCCTTTTTGATGCTTCTTGATGTGTGTTCCCCAGAGTGCAGGAGTTCCCCCCAAGGTAACTATCTAATATCATGACTTAGTGAGTATCTCCTCTTGTTTATCTTGAGTAGAGCCTCTTAGGTGCATAGTGTGTTCCTCTTCCCAGGATTTGAAGACCAAGTCTATACTTGTTAATTTTCATGAACTTTTAGGCCACAATCCCAAATCTCTCCCTTTCTCAATCTTTCCAGACTGAAGAGTTCCCTTTTATATCTGCCTCCTCCAGGACCCATTTCCTCACCCTGCCCCCTCCTCTAGCATGGTGCTCTTGGCCCCTGGAGCTGCTGCTTAGCCAGTCCTTTTGGCTTTTAATGAGGTGATGTGACCAGAACTGTACAAAGTATTTGACTAGAAAATCTCTGATGGTTCCTCCTATAAGTTTAATTTCTTTTCATTCTTGCCTGAGTCCTTTTGCTTTATCACTAAGAGCCTGAGAGGGATGTTAACGATGTTGTTTCAGTTAATGTGAAATGTCACTGTTCTTACTGCTGGTAGTCCTATTAGTGTCATAGCCCTCCCTTTATCCAGCTGTGCCAACATTTAAAAACATTTGAGGGACGCCTGGGTGGCTTTGTTGGGTGTCCAACTCTTGATTTCAGCTCAGATCATGATCCCAGGCTTGTGGGATTGAGCCCCGTGTCAGGCTCCATACTTAGCTCCTTAAGATTTCCACCCCCCCCCCCCCGCCCACTTGGCCCTGATATTCCGTTCTTCCTCTTGCGTGGTGTGTCTCTTGACACTCAGGTCTGGACCCCCCAGAAGACAGGAGAAACAGGTGGCAGTTAAGATCTCAGTTGGGCTTTCATTTGAACTCTGGAGCAGAATGGAATGTCATGTCTGGTCTGTGTCTTTTTGTTTTTGTTTTCTGATGAAACAATCGATCGGTCCACCAATCAATGGAAACTGTTTTAAGCAGCACTAAGATAGGGTGTTGTTTAGACACCAGCCAGCATCCTGGTTCTTTCAGACACGGACTTACGTGGGAAGTCTGCTGGGAAGTGATCCCCTCAGCCATGTTTTGGTAATTTGTACTCTGACGCTCCACCTGACTGTGAACATCGTGTGGAAATTCAGCTCTGTGCTTACTTCCTCAGGTGTTCTGGTTCTTGTTTTTGCAGGTACAGCATATTCAAATACACTTCCATTGCCCTGGTGTCTGTGGGGATATTTATTTGCACTTTCATGTCAGCAAAACAGGTGGTAAGAATCACTTCACAAATCATTTATATTCACTACTTGCTGTGGGGGCGCGGGTGCTTATTATCGATGCAATAAATTTAAATGCTTATGCAATAGAAGGATTCGGGTCTCTGCAAGGCAAGAGTGGAGGTGAATGGGTAACACAGATATTTCCTTTGTACGCAGGCACCTTGCCTGTAGTTCTCATCTCTCTACTGAGTATTTTTCTTATTTCCTAGACCTCCCAGTCCAGCTCCAGTGAGAATGACGGATTCCAGGCATTTCTAAGGTGGTTACTAGGCAAGTACAGTAATTACAATAAAACTAATTCCCTCTGCAGCTCTGTTTGCTGAGTTTTCTCCTAAGGGACAGATTTCTTGGCAAGGAGCTTTGACTAAACAGATTATGCCACAGAGGACAGAGGCACCTGGGGTCATCTGTCTCTGAACTTTGGTGTTCAGAACATGAAAAAAAAGACCACGTCCATGTTCAGGGTAGCGTGTTCTACGACATGGATCCGTATTTCCATGACTGCCACCGGAATAGTTTCTGGCTGCCTGTCACCCTCGGGGACCATGGCTTACAGTGTCCTCCATTACTTCACGATCTGTCTGCTCAACAGAAGCTTCCACAGAGGAAGGGCACATTACAGCAGTTGACTCTTGAAATTTCCAAGGGACTCATTTCTGAATTTTAGATTCATTCTCTTCATACGTTAGCTGTTCCCTAATGAATATTCCCAAACCTGACTGATCAGCAGAGTCTCCTGGGGAATTTTTAGGAATACAAGGATCTCTCTGTGGAAGTAATAAGACGACCCCTGCAGAGTTCTGAGCTCACGTTGGATGACACGGAGGTGAAACTCTTCCCTGCTTAGCCAGGTGGCACAGTACCAGACTGAGACCAAGTGGAAGAGAAACAACAATGAAAGGACTCTATTCTCCCTCCTTCTTAGCTTTGAAACTTTACCCCTTGAGGTTGTTGCTCTTAACATAGATCTTTCTGACCCTGTTAGAAAAACACTTTATCCAACAAGAAAAAATTTGCAAAGGATATGAACACACAGTTGATGGGGAAAAAATTAGTGTCTGATCATTGTGTGTTTGGCCTCAGTAGTCTTGGAATCAAAGAAATGCAAATTTTAACCAAAATGCAGTCCTTTTTTATTTTTGGTCTATTAAATTGGCGGGATAAGTAAATGATTATTCTCATTGCTGCTGAGGGTGCGGTAAGACCACCATTTTTGTATAACCTGTTAATGGTAGAAGTTGACACAGCCCTTCTGGAAAAATGTGTGTATTGAATTTTTAAAATATCTACAACTTTTAAGTCAGTAATTCCATTTTGGAAAGTTTATCCTAAGGAAATCATCAATATTTTGTTTAAAGATTTATGTAGAAAGGTGGACATTGATTTTAATGGTAAAATAATTGGAAGTCACCTAATGATTCTCAGGCTGTAATACATTCAAGTATGGTCCATTCTTGTGGTAAAATAATATGGAGCCATTAACTCATACCTTTGAAAAAATTTTAATTAATGACTTGGAGGAAAATCCAAGAAAAAGATCATGAAGAAAGCAAGATATGAAATTGTAATATTCATTATGATCCTGTTTTAGCATAAAAACAGAAGTGGATATAGGGAGATAGAGCAAGGTGTTAAGGACTGGGTAGTAATATTGTGGTTGATTTTTATTTCTTTTAAAAAATTTTTGTACATGTTCTACAACTAGTTTGTAATATATGGGGAACTTTAAACAATCCGTGTTCTTTAGGAAAACGTCTGGAAATGAGCAAATCCAACCTCTTATAACCCAGTTTTTGTTTTTCAGGTATTGGAGCACTAACGTTTGCTCTTCTAATGTCAGCAAGGATGGGTATTTTCCAGGAGACCCTGTACAAACAATTTGGGAAGCACTCCAAGGAGGCTTTGTTTTATAATGTAAGCAATTTCTTGAACCTGGGGAAGATAAAAAGCACTGAGTCGTAATATGTCATTTCAAATGAAATACCCATCTTTCTGATGCAGCTGAAGGACCAAGTACTTTTAGTAGGCTACTCATGGGTATTCTGAGCCACGGTTCTCTCCATGACATGATCCTGGTCAGTCGGTGTGAGCCTAGTTGTGTCTGCTAGCCAGGAACGCCCCCAGGGGGTGAAGAACCTTCACCCCCATGTTCCTGTGTGTGAAATCAAAATAAAAGCAATAAGGAAACTTGGAACAGGAAAATGGGTCCCCAAAGCAACATGCCAGGGAGGGTGTTTGTGGTTGGGGGGCGGGTCCCTCCCAGTGGCTCTCTTCACTTGATGGAGAGTTTCATTAGCAACTTCTGTGTGCTTCTCCTTTTTTTGTCGGAAAACTGCTGAGCTAGATCCCCCCTCCTCTAACTGTACTCTACCTCCAGCGTCTCTTCCTGTGGAGATAGCATCCAAAGCACAGCGCCTCACGGTTCCGGCCGTAGGGACAGTGTTCAGAGATTGCTTCTATACTGCCAGCTTTCTGTACTAAAGTTGCAGACAATTTGAGATATTTAATTGGAGCTGGACTATGCGTCTAGGAATATAAAGCATACGGAACTTTCTGTCTGGTTCACATCTTTCTCTTAGAACAGTACCCGGCACAGAGTAAGTGCCTGTAATGTTGCTGTGATTCCTGAGTGTGGGTTGTCGTCAAGCACGTTCAGCTGTGTGGACCTGTTGGGTCCCCTTCCACCCCTTTTTATTCTTGTCTTCATTTCATTTTCCCTGAAGATTCATTTCATATTGTCCTCAAATCTCTTTTCCCCACAAGTTTCCTAAACTCCCTGAAATCTGCCTTTGCTATCTTTGTAACTTTTAAATCCTTGTATTTGCTCAGCCATTTTCAAAAGTAGCAAAACGTAGCAAATCCTAGGGGCAAATGACTGTGAGTGAAAATTTCCCTTTCGTTGAGGGAAGGATGCTGGCTCCGTGTTTTTGTTTAGTGCGTGATGATCATCTGACTCCTTCCCATAAGGGCAAGAGCCGCAGGTTGGGATTGACAGCACGCCATTAAGTGTCACGTGGGCAGAGGCACTGGATACAAATACTTAATTCAGCAAGTCCAAATTGCTTTTCTTGATACTGCTTGTCAGACACCTTGTAAAACTTCAAGTCACTGTAAAGTCACTCTAAATGTTCTGGGATATGTTTGCTTTTCAATTTACATGAACTCTTCCTTCCCATAGCACGCCCTTCCACTCCCGGGTTTCGTCTTCCTGGCTTCCGACATTTATGACCATGCGGTTCTGTTCAATAAGTCTGGTGAGTGTGGGGGTCTCCAGGAGAATTGCCTGACAGTTTCTGGGATCAGCTCTCAGTTTTCTGATTGACTTGACCACTGCTTCTTATGATCTTCTCCAAATCCCCACCCTGTTCGAAACCATCCCCATTCCGCCTTCCAGGAATATAGTGCTGTTCATGAGCAGTTGCAACAGCCAAAGCTTTTACAGGTGCTTCTCAGTTATGTGCAAATGATGTAAGAGAATATCTTCAGATTTTCTGCTTTGCTTTGGAATTTGTGTGTTTGCATTTGCATGTGGCATGTTTGATGTTGTGAGGATGCAGACATAACAATAACACACTGCAGGGCTGGGACCGAGAGACGCCGGGCAGCAGTCCGGCTCTCTGTCCCTGCACATCTTTTTCTGCTGGCGAAGGTGGACCCACTTGCAGACCTAGCCCTAGCCTAGCCACCTGGGAGCAAGGGGAAACCACGAGGGGGCTTTTTTCCAAGGCACAGGGTAGGTAGGTAGCAGGAATAGGCAAAATTAGTTCAAATGTCTGCAGGGTAAGTTAGCTATCCCTTGTTAAAGTGGCTTTTTAATACACTAGCTATAAATTGCCAACTACCTTGAAAGAAATTACTTAGCTGATGTAAATATCTTCTAAAAGACATGGCGTTATACAGACAAATGAGCACACAGGAACAGATACACATTTGTAAAATCAAGGCTTTACGTGGCTCATATCTGAAATGGTAAGAACATTTTGTAGAGTGGCTTTGTGCGCCCTGTAAACTTGTTTGCGGTCTGAAGTCTGAACATGCATCGTGACGTTGTGACTGTGACTGCTTTCTGTTTGAGTTTGCTGGGTTGGCTTCCCATGTGCCCACAAAAAAGTGTGTAATGAAGGCACTGTGTCAGAAAGTTTTTAAGGCTCTGGATTACTCAGTCATTTTGAACTTTTTTTTTTTTTTTGGAGATCTGACATATAGCTATTTTTGTCACAGTGATTTTTAAGGTCTCGAGAGTCCCCACACAGCAAAGGGCTATTGAAATAAACATATTAGTAAATTCTTGGGATTGATTTGATTTAGTTCCTAGAAGTCACAGGAATGGGTATTTATATAAATTGTTTTCTAGAATCTGCCTTCAACTTCTTCAGAATCATACCTGAGTTAAGTACATGCTTTTTCTCTTGCTTGCCTTGAGGTTTTCTCAGATGAACCTGTTATCCTTGAATTTGCTAAGAGAACTGAAAATCCACCTAAATATTTTAAGTCCTACTGATTGACCCTTTCCTCAGCAAATTGATACAGTGGATCTCTGCAGTTATTAAACAGTAGTAATACTTGTTAACTTTCTTTTCATTTCAGTACATGCTAAGTGTTTCAAAGATAGTAGAGGGGTGCCTGGGTGGCTCCGTCAGTTAAGCATCCGACTTCGGCTCAGGTCATGATCTCACGGTTCATAGGTTCGAGCCCCGCATCGGGCTCTGTGCTGACAGATTCTGTGTTGCCCCCTCTTTCTGGTGCTCCCATGTTCATACTCTGTCTCTGTCTCTCAATAATAAATAAACATTAAAAAAAATACCAGATTATGGGGATTTCCCACTAGTCCAGACATACAGTTGTAACAGATTATCTTTACATATATAGCTTTTTATTTTTTTGTGGAAGAAAAGTAACGTTCATTTACTAACCAGATCTCAACATCACTGTTTGAATTTCCTAAGTTATTCTGTATAATTTAAACCCCGCAAACAATTTAGCAATTTGAGAAAAATGATGAAGGGTCACCTGGGTGGCTCAGTCAGTTAAGCGTCTGACTCCTGATTTTGGCTCAGGTCATGATCTCATGGTTTGTGAGTTCAAGTCCCACATCAGGCTCCACGCTGATAGTGCGGAGCCTGCTTGGGATTCTCTCCCTCTTTCTCAGCCCCTCCCCTACTTGCAGTCTCTCTCAAAATAAATAAAAACATTAAAAAATGTTAAACTACAAAATTGGAAACTTAAAAAAGAAAACCCTTTGATCTTGATCATTTTATTTCCTCCCAAATATTTACTGGGCAAGCCTCAACGTATAAAACTAACATCAGAATGTATATAAGGGAAGAAGAGTTACCATTCCATTGCCTGACACATCAGCTAATTTCATTTTCCCAGTCTCCTTCCAGATATTGTTTGTGTATATTCGTACATAGTTATCATCCTTGTGTGGATATAATTTTATACTTTTTCACTTGCCTTCCTTTTTATATGACTGCATATAATCTTCATGATTTTTTTTAATCAAATGTGTAATGCCTTACTTAGTTAAACTCCTTGGCCATACATAGCCATTGCTCTAAGATTGGCCATTTAGATTGATTCAGTGTTTCCTTATTATAAATAGTACTGTACTCACTGAAGAACTTTTTTTGTCTTTTTTATTAATGAGGATTAATTCCTAAGAATACATATAAATACTTCTATTGCCCCGTAAGAATTATTATGAAATTGATTTTTTTAAAAAACACACGAGTTGCTACTGCTACCAGCCGAGTGGCTGCTAGTTCCACTGCCACCTCTTCACATGAGGATTTTATCATCTTTTCTTAATGGTTATTTATTTTGAGAGCGAGAGTGAGCACGCGCACATGCAAGCGGGCACAGGCAGAGAGAGAGGAAGCGAGAGAATCCCAAGCGGGCTCCACACTCAATGCAGAGCCCGACGCACGGCTCAATCTCACAACCCTGAGACCATGACCTGAGCCGAAATCAAGAGTCGGACGCTTAACCGACTGAGCCACCCAGGAGCCCCAGGATTTTATAAATTCTTAATCTCTGTTTTAATATAAAATGGTAGAGCCTTGTTTAATTTAGAATTCTCTGATCACTAGTAGGATTGAATATATTTCCAAATGACATCTAGTTACTGGTTGTCTTTATTCTTGTATTGATTGTTAGTTGAGACCATATCATTAAAAAAGTTTGTTTTTTTAATGTTTATTTTTAAGAGCGAGAGAGAGGCTGAGTTGGGGGAGGGGCAGAGAGAGAGGGAAACGCAGAATCTGAGGCAGGCTCCAGGCTCTGAGCTGTCAGCACAGAGCCCGACGCGGGGCTCGAACTCACGAACTGTGATACCATGACCTGAGTAAAGTTGGCGCTTCACCAACTGAGCCACCCAGGTGCCCCGAGACCATATTATTTTTAACTTCTCTGTACTTCAGTCTTTCTTTGTACAGTGGGTGTACACCTATTCAGGTGAATGGTAAGGAGTTTTACAATTAAAATTATAATTTAATGCCTAAGATTCTCTCTCTCCCCCTCTCTGTTCACTTGCATGCTTGCTCGCTCTCAAATAAAAAATAAAATAAATTATAATTTAAGAAACCAGTGTAATGACTCTTCAGACTGGCGTAGCCTGGAATCAAGGCAAGTAAAATGGTGTAGGGTCCCAAATCTATTTGCAAGGGAAATAAAGTTGCTGTCTCAATTATATTCCATCTGTATTACTTTGTCCAAAAAGATGAAACTTAAGCTGTCAAAAATATGACTGTATTCCCTTTTAATCTTTGCAGAATTGTATCAAGTTCCATTCATTGGTGTGACAGTGCCCATCATGTGGTTCTACCTCCTCATGAATGTCGTCACTCAGTATCCTTTGCCCCCCTCTACCCGTTCGCTCTTCTCTGTTATTTTGCCACAAGAAGGTTTGTTCTCCTAACGGTGCGGTAACATGCGTTTCGTTTCTGCCTGGATCTGTTCTGTACTGCAGGAGACAGAGATGCCCCTCCAGTCTGCGCCTTCGGGGAAGGCCAAAGACATGGGAGTGCCGCAGGAGGGCAGCAAGCCACTGGGCACCATAAAAGAATTGCTCTGGGTGGAGTGGAGAAATGAATGGGGAATTAAGTGTTAGTATCTGACATAGATGCTCTGTGATTTCTCCTGGAGTTTTCAGCAGCCTAGGATATTTCACAAGGTGCCACAAAATTCTGCACGAAATTTCAAACTAATTAAAGCCTACTTTTTAATTTATTAAAAAAATTTTTTTTACATTTATTTATTTTTGAGAGATCATGAGCAGGGGAGGGGCAGAGAGAGAGGGGCACACAGAATCGGAAGCAGGCTCCAGGCTCTGAGCTGCCAGCACAGAGCCCAACACAGGGCTCAAACCCATGAACTGTGAGATCATGACCTGAGCTGAAATCGGACGCTCAACTGACTGAGCCACCCAGGCGCCCCTAAAGCCTACTTTTTTAAATGGCTCTCTTGAATGACCTTAAGTACATTATAAAAATCATTAAGTCTTTAAAACCATGAAACAGAGGGAGCTCAATCTCATTCCTCTGAGGTCCCCTCAGAGATTTTGCCCGCAGAGTTCCTTTTTGGACGAGCGGGTAGAAGGGCTGGGGAACCAGGCCCTATAAAGTAGGTTTGCCGACCTTTCCTGAAAGTGTTACCTTCTGCCACTGTGCGGGAGGGCACCCTCCCTGTAAACTGTGTGAAGAATTCAGAACAAGAATTCAGGCCGTCAGGCAGCTTCAAGTCAGGATCCACAAACGGATGGTAGGACATTCATTGTGCAGGCTGTTCTACTAAGGAGGAGCCTCAGAGCAGCCATAACCCTCCCCATGTTTTCTGGTTCTTAGAATATGAACATTTAAACCATGCCAGAAGGTTCTCCCTGCTGTTCTCTTGGTAGTCTGGCAGAAAACCACCTTAACCCGCCACTCCAGGTACGTGTGCATCCGGGGCGTCTTCATTCTCACCACAGAATGCGCCTCCCTCACCGTCACCCTCGTCGTGACCCTCCGCAAGTTTGTCAGCCTCATCTTTTCCATCTTGTACTTCCAGAACCCTTTCACTCTGTGGCACTGGCTGGGTACCCTGTTTGTCTTCATTGGGACCCTAATGTACACAGAGGTGTGGAACAACCTAGGGACCACAAAAAGCCAGCTTCAGAAGGAGGACAAGAAGAACTGAGGTCGGCCTGGAACAGAGAGATCAGTGTCAAAATGGGCCAGGGTCTGGTGAAGGTCTGGCCGCCATTTCGCTTTCGTTAACGCTGAAGTATTGAACCAACCACGTACCAGAGAACCCTGAGAACGAGGGACTTCTCCGATTTCTTACGGCTCTACCGACCAACGCTTGTGGACTCCGGATGGAGACCCCACAGTCCTGAAATAGAAATCAGGACAGTTCTCTGCTGTCGAACAGCCAGTTGGTTTGTTTCTTGTTTACCAGAATATTTAGTACTGCTACTTGTTTATTGACTTCTGAGTCCCCAGAGCTACTAGTTTTCTATCCGTGGTCTCAGGCAAGATTATGTCCTGTCGCTATTCCGATGATTCTCTGCCGCATAGTCATTACAATCCTGTGGCCTCATCCCTTTTTTTTTTTTTTTTCTGTCACCCTTCCCCTCCCTCACCCGCAACCCCAGCAGCACTTAGAGCCAGTCAGACGCTCCAGGGATCGTCATCAGGAACAACCGAGTGGCCCGGTGAACAGAGATACCAGGGACATTGGCCTGGGAAGGAAGCACTTGTCCCTGTGAGCAGAGCCCTGGTAACGTGGAGCGGGACTGAGGGGAATCCTTTCCCCACAGCTTGTTTTTTTTTCCTACGCAAAAGTCTTTTACTTTCTGTGCTTGAGACAGACCTGCAGCATCTCTCTATGGCACAAAGTTAATAAGAAGGAAGGTTGTGTATGAATTGGGAGAGACGTTCTCCTTCAGCCTTCTACGAGAAGCCCGTTATCTAAGAGAGGCAATGGTGACGCCAGGATGGCGGGGAGCAGCTGGCTCTGGTCAGCTCTCACAGAGCCACAGCTCCCCTCCGGGCAGAGCCGGGGGCCCTCAGCGAAAGGCTTCTTCACCACAGAGATTCAGCTCTGCCGGTCAGTCTGATAGAGGCCTGGTCGTCAGGCTAAGGAGTAGATTAATATGTGGCAGGTGTGGGTGTGGTGTATGAATCAGGTCCAATCACAACTAAAATGACTTTTTTTTGTTTTCCTATGACATATCTTAACTGTTCTTGATGTGTGTTTGTGGTTCAGAGGTGTCGTTTTCCTCCCTGGGCTAATTTTGAGGAAGAGGAACAGTGTGAATGTAGTGTGTGTGCACTCCTGTAGTTTGTGTGATAATATAGGAGAGAAGAGCATGAAAGTGTGTTCTTTTATTTCCTTGTTCTTCCCTCAGCCCCAGACCTTCGTTAACCTCACACAAGCACGTGCTCTTCTCTTTTGTGCACACAAAGGCCTTTCATTTTTTTCTGGGCGCAGATTGTGTTCTTAGCTTGCGATGTGGCTCTCCGGGCCCCCTTGGCCTCACTCCACGGTGTGGCGTCTTTCCTTCTCTGTCTGCAGCTGTTCTCTGAGGGGGCCTGAGATGAGTGTCCTAGAACCTCTGGGTCGCTCGGGGGAAGTAACTTAAGCTGCATCGTTCGTTCCATACAATGTGGATATTGTTCCTCCATCTAAGTCACAGGGTTTTCAGACTGATTTGTTGTTCTGGACCTGGACAACTTTCCAGTGCTGGTAATGGTTTATTCTAAAAGACGGTGAATTTGGTATGGACCTATTCATAGAATCAAAAGGCATTTTCTTTGAAATATGTAGAGTTCCTCAGACTGATGGTGCTATAAATAGCATGTGTTAAATAAAAGCTACTTTTGTTAAAAAAAAAAAATCACTTAATAGAAGAAGAACCTTCCCCTGGGGGCTATTGGATGCTTTGTGTCTGGAGTCTTAACAGGCTGGAACCTTACATAACTCAGTTCATCCTTTCTATGTTGATTGAAATTTTTAGTAATCAAAATGTATCGGGAGACCCAGAGAGCATTTAACTGGGTCTATTAGGTTTTAGATTCTGATTTTAGAGAGTATATGTTCCTGTCAGTCTGAACACCTCTGCTGGTTTTATTAACAAGAGGTTATAAATGGACAGATTAGGGCACTCACACAATAAAACAGAACACATATAAGAACAGAATGTCTGAAATGCCCTGTGAGTTGATTTTTCTGTCTAATGGCCTGAGTGTAAAAAATGTCTGATGGGCACTAGTTAATACTTTCATTAGAAACTTTTTTTTGGACCATTTATTTCCATTAGATAACTGGCTTTTCGATCCAGGTTGAAATTAATTTCAACTTGTTAATATTAAAGGGGCAAATTAACCATTTTGTAGAAAACCAGACCAGTGTAACTGGATGAGAAATGTCTATTAAATGCTTCTCTTCTTTCTCTGGGTCAAGACTATGTAACTTTCTACCCCACAGATAGTTTGTTTACAAAAGAGATGGGTGTTTAAAATATCCAAAACTCTGTTAGAGCAAAGATCAAAAAGGATGACACTAGTGAGAAAGTGTAGTGAGTGTGTGTGTGTGTGTGTCCACATACCTATGTACCCATTTAACACCTTGACTGGTATCATAAAGTAACAGGAGAAAATGGTAGATATTTGAATTCTATTAATGTAGTGTCTATGTAGCCTTTATCACAATTCTGTTTTCACATTATAAGTGCTGTCTTTTTCATTTTTTATTAATTTATTTTTGATCCTTTATTTATCTTTTCATCCAACAAAAACAACCATTAATGCACTTGGTAAATTTCTATCAAGTTTTAAAGTATTTGAACATAATCTCGTTTCTTCCCCCTTCTTCCTGCCCAGTTATCCAAAATGAAATGCTATAGTACTGTATTCTTCTGGGAAGATTAACTGACATTTTTAAAGGATTCTCATATCTTGGGGGTCATTTCTCGAGCACTTTTTCTCCCTTCTGCCCTATTTTTCACTCCTCAGCGCCGCCTCCAGTTTCTTCACTGCAGCCTCTGTTCACTTGTGTAGTTTTCTACTGAGCAACACCTATAGTCTTGTATCTGTTTATGCCTCTATTCTTTGGGGCCTCTCAGATGTTTTTGTGGGTTTTTACAAGGTGTTTATATCTGTGTAACATGTATTTTGTTATACATTGTTAGCAGCATTGATACTTGGGAGTGTGAAAATATCAGGCCCCTCTGTGAGTATATGAATAGCTAAGTCTGAACATAAGGGTTAATGTAAAATGTTTCTATATTTTGTTACCTCAAACTGGGGCTGAGAATCTTAACTACCATTCCCTTCTATGTTTGGAAAATAATTTTGCTTGCTCTTTTTACTCCACCTTGAGCTGACATTATTCAACAGTGCCAAATACCTATGGGGAGGGGAGGTGAAACACCTCAGGAATTATTCACAGCCCTTGAGTTAGTTGGGGGCTGGTGGGCCTGCTCATGGGTGTTAGAGTGAAGGGGAGGAAGAAATTTTCCTCTGTTCCAGGTTCTTCCAGCTGGACTAGAAATTAAATTTACATGAGACAGATTAACAGGAGAAAAATCAGTTTTATTTTGTGCACACAGTACCAGTAAGAAACTGAGACCCAAACAAAAGACCAAAGCAGGCATTTAAAATATATCTACATTTTAGACAATAACTGTCAGGAATCGATAGGAAAAGAGAATGGATGTTTGGGAGCATTAGTAAGGTTTTGGGATGCAGTTGTAGATTAGTAAAAATGTAACAAGGTTTGTTTCTACAGCGTGGTCGTTTCTTTTCTTAATTTTTACTATTTTTGAGAGAGAGTGCGAGCAGAGAGAGAGGGAAACAAAGAATCCGAAGCAGGCTCTGAGCTGTCAGCACAGAGCCCAACACGGGACTTGAACCCACGAACTGCGAGATCATGACCTAAGCCAAGCCAAAGTTGGACGCTCAACTGAGTCACCCAGGCACCCCCTTTGGCTTGTCTTTTGGGGTGCCTGGGTGGCTTAGTTAAGCATTCGACTCTTGATTTCGGCTCAAGTCATGGCCTCACAGTGTGGAGTCTGCTTGGGATTCTCTCACCCCTCTGTCTCAAAGTAAATAAACAAACTTTAAATAAATAAAGATGTCGTTTTTAGTTCTTAGAGCAGTGCGGGTACCTTTCATGTGAGAAATTTATTTTCTTTCAAAAGGGCAGAGGAGGGTCTGAGTGTCGTTGCACTGGCTGTTTCCCACATGGCTTCAATTCAAATGATCAGTATGCCATTGTGGTACATTGAGGGTGGCCTGTCCTTGGCCTCTATATTTTTCCTGGGAAGTTTCACACATTAAAAGTTGAGTTGGGGGCACCTGGGTGGCTCAGTTGGTGTCCAACTCTTAACTTCAGCTGAGGTCATGATCTCATGGTCATGAGCTCAAGCTCTGTGCTGGGCATGGAGCCTGCTTAAGATTCTTTCTCCCTCAGCCCCTCCTCTGCTCACACACTCTCTTTCTCTCTTTCTCTCTCAAAAAATAAAAGTTGAGCTGTTAGGTTGTTCTGTCTTTGAGTTCTTGACAATGCCAGTTTAGTTAAACTCATTTCAGGAGGTGGTGATGTGTTCTCAAAGGTAGTCCAATGGTTCAAATCAGGTAATGAATAAAAGCCATTTCTGTGGAAACAAAAGCAATGGTTAATGATTGGATCAAATCATAAACCAGTTTCTTAGGGTAGCCAGACAAGTGGACTTCTGGATGGCAGGCAGTGGCAATCTGACATACATTCTTGGTTTGCAATTTGAATGCCTGTGATGACTTTTTTTTTTTTGAGTAGCCCCTAGAGGAACAGGCATGGAGAATGTCTACATATGAGCTGTTGTGATTTCTTTCTCTGAAGTTTACGTTAAGTTGTTTATATTCAGTTTGCAGGGCTTGCGGAGAAAGGGCAGTTTTAGGTATCAAATTATTCCAAGTAAAAAGATGGGGAAAAAAACCACAAATGTTGGTTTGGAGAGTTGTAGCCAGGCATTGGGGAAAACCACAAGAGTCATATAACCAGTATTTCTAATGGTGTCCTGTTACTCTTCTTGAACATATGCAGGTGAATGTACAGTAAAATCTTGGTTTGCGAGCAGAATTCATTCTGGAAGCATGCTTGTAATCCAAAGCACTCCTACAGCAAAGCAAATTTCAAGAACCATTGGCTCAGCTGTGATGTGACGTTAGGCGTCACATACTCCTCATATTGCAGGACATTACTCACTTACCAAGTTAAAATTTCTAAGAAATGTTTGCTTGGCTTGTTTTGTGTAATACAGAGGTTTGGTGGTGTTGTTTTTTTTTTGTTTGTTTGTTTTTTACTTCTGTAGGGATCAGGTAGGGAGAAAAAGATAAAATATACCTTTCATTTACCAAACTGCTGTAAGTTACAGTTATCTTAAGAGAAAAAAATTTTTTAATCTGGAAAAACATTTTTTTAAAAAAAATCAATGTTTCAACAAAGAAAGTCTTAAAAATTATAATCCTCAGTTCATTCAGTCCCAAGTTACTCTTGTTTTACTTAAATCTAGTTCTTTCATTAGTTCTGGAAATTATTATCAGAAACCTGTGCTCATTTCTTTTTATGAATATCAGTGCAGATGAAACACATTTGCAGGAGACTTTATAACCACATCTTAAGTTATAGGTGTTGTAAATGATGTGAGTTGACAAGGAAATTTGGTTAGTTCTGTGACACACATTTCAAGGTAATAACATAATAGGACATAACCTGATTTCTAAGAGTTTCACATATGTAATCTGAGAGGGTTTAGTAATTAATCTCTTTTTTTATATAAGGAAATCAAATGTTTTGAAATATGCCATGGGCTGTCTGGAATATTTTGGTTAGATTGTGATGAAAAGACTTTTTAGAATTTGGTTTTGGGAAGTTTGTACATTTAGGATCACAGTTCATTATGAAATGTTTAACCAAAGTGACGATAAAAGATTTTACAGGCAAATACAGAAGGTTACATAATTGTGAGCAAAACTTGTCTCTTTTAATATTGAAGACTTTTTCTAATTAATTATTGGTTTGCTTTTCATAAAAAATTATAAACAAAACTTGTTTTTAATGTTTATTTTTGAGAGAGGGAGACACAAAATCTGAAGCAGGTTGCAAGCAGTTAGCACAGAACCCGATATGGGGCTCAAACTCACATGTTTAACTAAGGCACCTTAGTCATAATATTCTTTTCTATAGGTTTCTTTTCTTTCTCTAAGTTGTCCTTCAACAAAAATGTATTTCCATTCCTCACACCATTTTCTTACTGAAAACAATTTCCTTGTACACAGAATTGTTTCCCTTATTTTAGGTAGCTTTAGCTCATTAATTTGGGTTCTTTTCACTAGAAATTAAAGTTTTTAAGTGTTAACTAAATAGTGAGGTTTGTGAAGTAGGCAAACCTCGATCTCACCTTCTGCGAGGACACAGTGAATCTGTATCTACATATTGAGCAGTTCCTTCCTGGAGAACTGAGGGCTGACTAGACAGCGTCTGCACAACAGAGGTTGGAGGGAACACACAGAACAGCACAATCCCTACCTGTCAACTGCAGTGGGGACATAAAATTGAGGGGCTGGCAGCAGATTTATCTGCTTTGGGATACAGATTAAAAAGCCATGATTTAAAAGGGCAACTAGTTTTCCACCAAGGAGTAGGGGGCCTGCCACTGTTTACACTCCTCCATTTTGATAGGGTTAGGATCCAGGATCCTGGCTCCCTGGCTGGCCTGCTGCTTCAATGGGCCCTGGCCCTCAGCACACACTGGGTAGACCTGGACAGTACTGACTGCAGCTCAAGGTGACACAGGGGCAGGACATCCTGGGACAACCAGATTACTGCTGTGGGACTTTGCACTGGGCCTGTGAGAGTGCCTGCTGCAGAGGCCTGGGACCCCTTGTCCACACCTGCTACAGCTCCAGCCAACCAGAACAGCCAGGCACATAGTCTATACTGGATATCCTTATACAAGGCAATTTCTTCAAGTTTAGAAAAGAAGTAGCTCTTCTACCTAATTCATAGCAGTAAACACAAAATGAGGAATGTGCTCTAGATGAAAGCGGAGATAAATGATTAGAGAATGGCTCAGTGGACTAGAGAGAAGAGTGGATGAACCAGAGTGGAAGAATACAGTAACAAATGAAAAATATACTAGAGGGAATCAGCAGCAAGTTAGAGAATGTAGGAGAATGGATCAGTGATCTAGAAGACAGGCTAATGGAAGGCACCCAACTTCAACTGCAAGCAAGCAAGCAAATTAAATAATTGAGGTTATGTAAAGGGATATGTGGAACAACGCCAAGCAACTAACATTCACATTACTGGGCCCCCAGAAAAAGGAGAAAGGGTCAGAACACTTACCTAACCTGGGGAAGGAAACAGACATCCAGATCCAAGGGGCACAGAGAGCCCCAAACAAGATGAGCCCAAAGAAGTATATAACAAGATACATAACTGAAATGTCAAAGATTACAGATAGAGAATCTTAAAAGGAGCCAGAGAGAAGCAACGAGTCCATAAGGCTATCTGATTTTTTTCAGCAGAAAATTTGCAGGCCGCAAGGGAGTGGCCTGATACATCCGAAGTGCTGAAAAGAAAAAACCTACAACGAAGAGTACCGTAGCCGGCAAGACTGCCATTCAGAATTGAAGGGGAGGTTAAAAAAAAACATTCCAAGGTAAAGGAGTTTATCACCACTAAATTGGCCTTACAAGAAATGTTAATGGGAATTCTTTAAGTGTAAAAGAAAAGACCATAATTAGAAAATTATGAAAGGGAAAACATTTCACAAGTAAGAGCAAATATACAGTAATGGTAATGTATCCATCACTTATAAAGCTAGTAAGATTAAAAGACAAAAGTAGTAAAATCAATGAGATATAATAGTGAAATCTAAACAGGGACTTAACAAAAAGATGTAAAATATGACAATATATACAAAAAACATGGAGGGGGTGTAAAACAAGTTCTTTTAGAATATGTTTGAACCTAAGCAACAATCAACTTAATACAGACTTAGATACTTAGGATATTATATATGAGCCTTATGGTGACCACAAACCGAAATCTATAATAGTTATACAAAAAAATAAAAAGGAAACCAAGCATAACACTAAAAAAGTCATCAATCACAAGGAAAGAGAAGAACTACACCCAGAAAACAATGAACAAAATGGCAATGAGTGCATACCTGTTAATAATTACCTTAAATATAAATGTTCCAACCAAAAGACACAGGATGACAAAATGGATAAAACAACCAGACCCATCTAGATGCTGCCTACAAGAGACTTAATTCAGACCACTTACAGACTGAAAGTGAAGGGATGGAAAAAGAGATTCCATGCAAACGAAAGGGGGGAAAAAAGATAGCAATATTTAGACAGAACAGACTTTAAAACAAAGACTGTAACAAGAGAAAGGCATTATAAAATGATAAAGGGATGAATCCAGTAAGAGGGTGTGACATTTATAACTATTCACCCACCATGGGAGCACCTAAATACATAAAGCAAATATTAACAGACATAGAGGGAAGAAATTAACGATAATAAGAGTAGGGAACTTCAATATCCCAATTACATCAATAGGTCATCCAGACAGAAAATCAGTCAGGAAAAGTGGCTTTGAATGACCCATTAGACCAGATGGATTTTACACATACGTACAGAACATTCCACGCAAAAACAACAGAATACACATTTTTTTAAGTACACAGAACATTCTCCAGAATAGATCACGCTAGACCACCAAACGTCTCAATACTTTTAAGAAGACTGAAATCGTATCAAGAAACTTCTGATTGAAACAGTATGAAACTAGAAATTATAAGAATGGCAAAAAACATAAGCACATGGAGCCTAAACATGTTACTGACTAACCAGTAGGTCAGTGAAGAAATCAAAATTGAAATTAAAAAATGGAGACAAAATGAAAACACAACAATCCAAAATCTTTAGGACACAGTGAAAACACTTCTAAGAGGGAAGTGTTCTTACCTCAAGTGAAAACACTTCTAAGAGGGAAGTGTTCTTACCTCAAGAAATAAGAAAAAATTCAAATTAATAATCTAACCTAACACCGGAAGGACTAGAAAAAGAAAATTAACAAAGCCCAAAGTTAGTAGAATGAAGGAAATAATAAAGGTCACAGCGGAAATAAGTGAAATTGGGACTAAAAAGATAAAGATCAAGGAAACCAAGAGATGGTTCTTTGAAAAGATAAACATAATTGATAAACCATTAGCCACATTCATCAAGAAAAAAAAGACTGAATAAATAAAATCAGAAATGAAGAAGTAACAAATGACATCACAAAATTACAAAGGATTATAAGAGGCTACAAAAAAATCTATGCCAATAAATTGGACAATCTAGAAGAAATGGATAAATTCCTAGAAGTATACAATCTTCCAAAAGTCAATCAGAAGAAATAGAAAATCTGAACAGACCAATTACTAGTCATGAAATTGAATGGGTAATCAAAAAATTCTCAAAAATCCAGGAACTGATGGCTTCACAGATGAATTCTGTCAAACATTTAATTAAGAGTTTAATACCAGTTCTCCTCAAACTAATCAAAAAAGTAGAAGAGGAAAGAAAACTTCCAAATTTATTTTACAAGGCCAGCATTACCATGATACCATCAGGCAAAAATGCTACAAGAAAACTACAGGCAAATATCCCTGATAAACATAGATTCAAAAATCCTTAACAAAAGGGGCACCTGATGGCTCAGTTGAATGTCCCAACTCTTGATTTCGGCTCATGTCATGATCCCAGGGTCATGGGATTGAGCCCCGCATCAGGCTCGGTGCTGAGCATGGAGCCTGCTTAAAATTTTCTCTGCCCCTCTCCCCAGCTTGCATGCTCTCACTCTCTAAAAAACATACAAAAAAGCCTCAACAAAATATTAACAAACCAAATTCAACAATACATTAAGAGAATCAGGATCAACTGGAATTTATTCCAGGATGCAAGTATGGTTCAATATCTGCAAATCAGTCAATGTGATACATGATTATCAACAAAATGAAGACTAAAAACCATATGACCATCTCAAGAGATGGGGGGAAAAAGCGTTTGACAAGATATAACAAAGTGGGTTTAGAGGAAACCTATCTCAATATAACAAAAGCCATTATGACAAATGCATAATTAACATTATACACAATGTTGGGGCACCTGGCTGGCTCAGTTGGTTAAGCGTCTGACTTCAGGTCAGGTCATGATCCCTCCATTTGTGAGTTCAAGCCCTGCATTGGGCTGCCTGCTGTCAGCACAGAGCCTGTTTTGGATCCTCTGACACCCCCACACCTTCTCTCAAAAATAAAATAACATTAAAATAATGAGGAAAAGCTTTCAGCTAATAGCTTTTCCTCTGAGGTCAGGAACAAGACAAGGGTGGCTATCTACTCTAACCACTTTTATTCAACATAGTAGTGAAAGTCCTAGCCATAGCAATCAGACAAGAAAAAGAATAAGGAAGAAGTACTATTTATAGATGACACAATACTACATATAGAAAACCCTGGGGCACCTGGGTGGCTCAGTTAAGCGTTTGACTCTTGATTTTGGCTCAGGTCATGATCTCTTGGTTTGTGAGACTGAGCCCTGCATGGGGCTCTGTGCTGACAGTGTGGAGCCTGCTTGGGATTCTCTCTCTCCCTCTCTCTGCCCCTCCCCTGCTTGTGCTAGCTCTCTATCAAAATAAATAAACTTTAAAAAAAAAAGACTCCATCAAAGATTCAGTAATGTCTCAGTATATAAAATTAATATACAGAAATCTTTCATTTCTGTACACTAATAGTGAAATAGAAATTAAAACAATCCCATTTACAATTGTATCAGGAGGAGTAAAATACCTAGGAATAAACTTAACCAAGGAGGTGAAAGATTGGTACTCTGAAAACTATATAAGACCTTGATGAAAATATTAAAGATGCTACAAAAAGTGGAAAGATATTCCATGCTCATGGAATGGAAGAACCAGTATTGTTAAAACGTCCATACCGCCCATAGCAATATACTGACCTAATGCAATCTTTATCAAAATACCAATAGCATTTTTCACAAAACTAGAACAAATAATAGTAAAATTTGTATGGATCCACCTAAGATCCTGAATAGCCAAAGCAATCTTGAGGAAAAAACAACAAAGTTAGTGGCATCACAATCCCAGATTTTAAGATATACTACAAAGCTGTAGTAATCAAAGCAGTATGATTCTGACACAAAAATAAACGTTCACTGGAACACAATAGAGAGCCCAGAAATACACCCATGCTAATATGGTAAGTTAACTTACAACAGAGGAGGCAAGGATGTACAATGGGAAAATGACAGTCCATTCAATAAATGGTGCCGGGAAAACTGGATAGGTACATGCAAAAGAACAAAACTGAACAACTTTCTTACACTATACACAAAAATAAACTCAAAATGGTGTGAAGACCTAATTGTGAGACCAGAAATAGTAAAACTCCTTAAACCATAGGCCTTAATCTCTTGGATGTTGGCCTTAGCAACATTTTCCTAGGTGTATCTCTTCAAGCAAGGGAAACAAAAGCAAAATTAAACTATTGGACTACACCACAATAAAAAAACTTCTGTACAGTCAAGGAAACCATCAATATAAACATCAACATAAAAAAGGCAACCCAACAAACTGAGAGGGGAAGGGGAAGGGGGAAAGGTAATGGGGGGTGATGGTCTTGGTGGAGGTCACTTGTGGGGAAGAGCACTGGGTGTTATATGGAAACCAACCTGACAATAAACTATAAAGTTAAAAAAAAATAAGATTAAAACAAAATAAAAGAAAAACCAAAAAAAAAAAAAAAGGCAACCCATTGAATGGGAAAAGATATTTACAACTGATATACCTGATTAAGGTTTAATATACAAAATATATAAAGAGCTTATTATACAACTTTACATTCCCCCCAAAGTAATCTGATTAAGAAATGGGCAAAGAACTCAAAATAGACATTTTTTCCAAACTAGACATCCAGATGGCCAACAGACACATGGAAAGATGCTCAACATCACTCATCATCAGGGAAATGCAAATCAAAACTGCAAGGAGATATCATCTCACACCTGCCAGAATGGCTAGAATCAAAAAGACAAGAAATAGCAAGTGTTGGTGAGGATGTGGAGAAAACGGAGCTTTTGAACACTGTTGTTGGAATGCAAATTGGTGCAGCCACTGTGGAAAACAGAATGGAACTTCCTCAAGTTTGGTAATTCCTTTTTATGATGACACAAAAGACACAAAGGAAAATAGTGACAGTCTCTTAGAGGAAATGGATCAGTAAAACCAAGAGTACCCCACCAAGAGTAGCTAAGCCCAAGGAACCAGTTCCATAATATTTTCTCCTGCTAATCTAAATTTAGAAAGAGAAATAAAGATCCTCACCATTCTCGCTCCATCAAACGCTGAGGACAGATTCTGGGAGGCTGATGTAAGAAGTCTTACCTTCTGCCAGCTGTATGTCAGATGTCCCAAGATCTCAAAGCTGCAGAATCTTCACAGCAAGTATCCAGTGAATGTTTATCCCGCCAACTATGCCAACTGAAGAGGAGGAAGACATTTTCTTCTGTCCAAGGTTCTTCTAGTTGAACCAAGAATTAAATTCACATGAGACAGATTAAAAGCAGAAAACCACCACCTTTTCTTTTGCGCAGAGACCCACTAATCAAACGGAGACATTTAGCAAGGCAGGCCGTTTTTATACATTTCAGACAAAGAATAAATCTGTGAGAAATTGACAGGTTAAAGAAAACAGATATTTGGGAGTCTTAGTATGGAATTCTAAGTGGAATTTGGGCTGAAGAGTAGTCAAAAAGTAAAAAGGTTTATTTACAGCTTTCTTTGCTACAAAGTGCCTCTCTCTGGTGATAAGGATGTCTTTAAAAAGACATTCTTAGTCCAGGGAGGGTACTTCTCATATGGGAGATTTATTTTCTGCTTTCAGGGAGACCGAGGAGTGTCTGAGTGTCCTCACACTGACTGTTTACCAAGTAGCTTCAATTCAAGATGATTAGTATACCATTGTGGTTGGTACATTATGGGCGGCCTGCCCTTGGCCCCTGCAGGGGAACCTGACAAAGACCTGAGCGGACGCACAAATACACATTGAGAAGATCCCGATCATAAAGATCTGAAATCAAGATCCTACACTTGTTGTAGTTTCTTTTTGGCTTGCAGTAAATAGAATTATGACTACTTCTGCCTTTAGATAAACAAAATGTTTTGATCTCAATAGCTTTATTCTGGAAAATACGAGATCTTATCGGTGACAGTACATTCTTAGGTTGAAACAACTGTAAATGTCGATAAAATCTATTAGTATATTATTATGATTGAAGTGACATTTTAAAATGAGTATAAACAAGGGGGCACCTGGCTGTCCCAGAGAAGCATGTGACTCTTGATCTCAGGGTTATGGGTTCAAGCCCAGTGTTGGGTGTAGAGATTACTTAAAAATTTTTTAAAATCTGGGTGCCTGGGTCGCTCAGTCGGTTAAGCGCCGACTTCTGCTGAGGTCATCATCTCGTGGTTTGTGAGTTCAAGCCTTGCATCAGGCTCTGTGCTGATAGCTCAGAGCCTGGAGCCTGCTTTGGATCTTATGTATCCATCTCTCTCTGCCCCACCCCTGCGGGAGCGCTTGCGCTGTCTCAAAAATAAACATTAAAAAATTTTTTAATAAAACCTTTAAGACAAAATGATTATAAACCATATTTGTAAGTAAAAGTTAATCATAAGCATTGGAAGATATTCAGTACATACCAAGCTAGGGTGGAAGCTGTGTACTGGGCTCCTTCTAGCAGCTTCCTGCCAATAGACACTGCAGAGAAGGGAGAAACCAGGGATCACATCTTTTCCGGCTCTGTAGTGCCAGCCCCAGCCCAGTGTCTGACTTGCATCCAGAGAATAAATTAATGCTTGCCAAGATTTCTTATTCCATCAAATTTCTGAGAGACCATCTGTTGGTTCCTGATACATGTTCCCACTCTTCATTAGCTGGTTGGCAAAAGCAAATAAGAGGAAACCTTTCTAAGATTCATTTATAAGATTTCTAACATTTCTAAGAAGGAATGGAGGACATACCCAAAGGAGCGTTGATTGCCTGGTGGTGTCATGGTGGGGAAGAGCATTCTGAATTTAGCACCTTGCGTCATTTGATGCTCAGTGCAAGGAGATGCCTCTCAGGGTAGCATTAAAGATTCTCAAGTTTTTTAAGTAGGCTTCCTGGGGGGTGAACCTTACATCTTCGGAACCGGTATTGGCTGACGCCTGGAGCTCAGTGCCTATTTGTCTATTCTCAGTATCATTCTAAGACACCTCCCCTGAGCTTTACCTACTTAAATCGCTAACCATTCTACCAAATATCCTCAATTTGAACCAAATGAGGCAGGCTGCAAGGGTACTAGAGATGGGGTGGGGGAGAAGCTTGGTCTACAGTTAAAAGAAGACCCATACCTTTTAAGAAAAAACAATTGTAATAATTCGTTGGCCTATTTATATCTTTTGAGATGCGAGAAGATGCCTGTGACCCAAAGAGAGAAGAAGTGGTTTTCCCCAGCACAATGAAAATGTCTGTGGACCACTTGCAATCACAGGTCATTTCTATGCTAGTTACTCTCATCCAGAGAATGGCATCATCCTCCAAAAAAAGGGATGATTTCTAAAGTGAGATTTCTGAACAAATTGTGTAGAGGAGGGATGGGAAGGGACAGTGGGGACTTCATGTATCCAGCCTCTGCTCTTTGTTAAGTATCCTGCTTTCAGAACAGAGACTGGGGGAGAAGAGGCTGTGTACCAGGAGAGTATGCCGAAGGCCTAAAAGACTTTAGTTCGTATTCAGATTTTGAGCTTGTAGATGTCAACCACTGGCTTCCAGCCTTATGAGTTAAGAGTTATTTGTGCAGAGAGTTAAGGAGGAGAGCGAAATTTTGTAGAATAAAATGTTTTGCCAAACAAACTGAATGAAATCTTTTTACCATGATTTCTTATAAAGAGCAATTTTCTACCTTCTGAAACAACTTCACAAACACCTGGTTTTTATCTTGAATTGTACATTGTTCCTTAATAAAAGTGATACATTTCTTGCAGGTGTTTCTCATCACCATTACCTTTCAAGTGCTGTGTGCTGTTTTCAAAAAGCTCTCCAATTTTGGCCTCGGATGGTGTGTGCGGGTACATTTTACTACAAATGATTGTAAGCAAGCTGTCTTCCTAATGCTTAGCAGCTGGACCAATCATAAACCACTTCTCAGGCTGCTGGTCTGCTTCTACTTTACAAGTGTCAGGAAGATCAGCCTATGTGTGGGGGGTTTTAGAGGCTCGCGGCAGTAAGGTGCTGTAGCAAATCTCTTCGACCCTCTGCTTTAATAGAGACACACTGATTTTTTGTAATGCCGCAGTGGCCAGTTCTCTTTATCCCCAATCTGTTGCTTTTAAATAAATCTTAACGTGAAAGCAACTTTCCAAGCAGTTGGCCACATCTATTTTTAATGTTATTTAGTAGCCCCTAGATCCAGAACACTGAAAGAAAAAACAAATGGGAGATTTTTAAAATATATTTTTCACATTTATTTATTTTTGAGAGACAGAGAGTGAACAGGTGGGGGCAGAGGGAGAAAGAGACACAGAATCCGAAGCAGGCTCCAGGCTCTGAGCTAGTGGTCAGCACAGAGCCCGACGTGGGGCTCGAACCTACGAACCTCGAGATCATGACCTCAGCCGAAGTCAGACGCTCAACCGACTAAGCCACCCAGGCGCCCCAACAAATGGGAGATTTTGCACTAAATATTTAGTGCAAATCCATCCTGTTAAGGGGGGCCTGGGTGGCTCAGTCGGTTAAGCGTCTGACCTCGGGTCAGGTCATGATCTCGAGGTTCGTAGGTTCGAGCCCCGCATCGGGGCGGTGCCCTGACAGCTTAGAGCCTAGAGCCTGCTTCAGATTCTGTGTCTCCCTCTGTCTCTGCCCCTCCCCATGTCTGTCTGTCTGTCTGTCTGTGTCTCTCAACAATAAACATATAAAAGAATTCATCTCTTTAAAAACCACAGCACAACTGTATCAGTACGCCCAAGTCATACAGACATAGAGGAGAACTCCAAAATGTGTCGAACCGCAAGCCTCCAAAAAATACAGAACCCTTGGGGAGGCAAAATCATGGTTAAGTTCAACTCCTTGGCATACGTGTGTCTCACCCTGTGGCACAGTCTTCTACAGGGGGGCTTGTGACCCTGGCGCCCCAGCAGAGGGTAATGGTGGCGCACACAACAGTAGCTCAGCCTGCAGACTTCTCTCATAAGGGCTCAAGCACATAGGTGGATGTCAGAAAAGATCCCGTTTGTTTGTCCCTGTCTGACAGTCGGCGTTCCAGCAACCATCATAAATGAGCACAGATCAATGAACGGAGTGTGTGCTAATGTCAACACATCATAAAAGAAAAAGGGAGCACATCTGGCTAATAGTCAAAGCTTTTCGGTGATGTTCTTTTATCTGCAAATTAACTTAATAAAATCATCCCATCATTAAAATTAAGTTATGGTCATGTCTGATTGTTTCTTAATCAGCACTTCAAGAATTCAGCATCTGGCTTCATTATTGCATGTGACTCTGGTGCACAGATGCATTCTGAAGCTAAGGGAGCTTATGATGATAATTACTGGAGTTTTATCATTAACTATAATAGCTTCAAATGAAGTTTACTGCATGAACATATTCCGTTCATGGAGGCCACACATCTGTATCAATTTCCCAGAGTCTTTAACATTGTTACAATAATGCATTCCATTCCGACAATTAAAACGGAGTGACATAGTACTAATAGTAAACATGTATTTACCGTGTGTGAGTCACTTTGCTTGATCTAATCCTCATGACAAATCACTGAAGTTAGAAAATTAGCCTAGTTGCACATAAGGAAACTGGGGCACAGAGGAGCTAATGCCTCAGTTACTCTGTATGTGTTGGAGCTGGGATTTGAACCCATGAAGAAGGATTCCAGAATCTACATTCTTAATCACAGCACTATACCAGCTCCAAAATCTTAATAAGAGACTGGTGTGGATCTCTATATGCTAAAAGTCAGCAATTAGTCTTGAATCAGTTTTGCTGCCGATAATGTTAACATGTGTCTTTGAGTTCTTATCTCATTCTCTACCTTTCCTCTGAGAGCTTATCATCCGTTCGGTAATGCAAGCAAGAAAATAAAAACCAGAAAGTTAGTAGCAAAACAGGACTCTGAAACAGTCTTGGTTCTTAAATGTTCTCAGCAGAATGTCCCCAATTATTGCTGGTTTCTGAACCACAGGACTTTCAGGTTAATCAATAATATCAAATATGCAGCATAGAAATATAGGTCATTAAATCACAAGGCCTTTAGCAACAATTTTGTTAAGTAGCTGTATTTAGAGAATGTTTAATGTGTGCGTTAACCAAGTTCTATATCAGAAAGCATTTAAATTATGTTATCGCATCTACCTGGATACATGCCATCCCTGAATTATACTTCGATAATAAACCTGCAACCATTATGCAAGGATCATTACAAGAGCTTTTTTGTTTCTGGTGATTCACTGTCTTTGGCACAAATGGAGTAATACGCCATTCATTATCTGCGGGACTGTCTAATATGCCCCTTTCAGACAAGAATCAGTGTTTCAGGATTGCCCACATTTTAATTCTAGAAAACAGTGGTCTCTGTAGATGTGTTTGCACATGTAATATTAGCAGAAAATGGAAACTGCCATCCTTTTTACACAAATTTTATCAGGATTAGGTTTAGCTGAATGTAACAGACCCAAACCACACTAACTTGACCTGATGGCTTATTTTTCACAGGAGGTAGACAGACTGGGGCTGATTCAGCCGCTCAAGGCAAGCGAGGGGCAGCTGCTATGAAATGGCACATTTGCACAATCCCGCCTGTCTGCCCACTCTTGCCAGAGGATCGATGCTATGCCTCGGTCTCATTTCTGCCTCCCACATCACACAACTACATGTCATTAGAGGAATCCATCCCACAGCACTGCTGGCGAATATTCTGGGGAATGTGGATTCTAAGACCCCCAAACCCTCTGGTACAGGGGAGAGATCAGAATTAGAGGGGGGAACAACTGGATTGCGCACAGGCGACCCACCTCACGGCCAGACTATAAAATAGTAATATTTAACTTGCAGACAACCTCCTCCTGCCAGATGTGACGGGCCATTTCTCATCCAAAGGCGCCATCCTCAGTTCAGTTGCAATTTCCTTCGCTGTCCCCTAACCTGAAACCAAAGATTAGGCTAACCACCCCATCTTATGTAAAAAATGAAAAGAGTGAGAGATTTGTCACTGGTGATAAAATTAAATTTGCTAGTAATGCACTAATATATTCATAATGCAAAGAGCAAAACAGGCAGGCTGTGACAGTCTTCATTTTAGAAACTGTTCTTGAGGCTGTAGTTGACATTTACAACTTTCTTATTCTGCTTCCTGCACTGTGTCCCGTCTGCTTGCTCCTCAGCTTCTCAAGGGTCTCTGTGTTACTGGGATGACCCAGACCTCTCTCCTGCAGTGCCTGGAGCCTGTTCCTGCCTGTACTAGTGGTGTTGTCTTCCGTTAACTTGAACCTCTCGGGACATGTAAATACCAAGAAAGTTTCCCAGGGAGTGCCCTGAGTTGCAAACATTTCTTACCCTCGTGGGATGGCAGGACCCTTGTTTCCCCTTCATAATCAGGATCCAAATTCCTCCAAACAGGGATTGCAGTCCTTTTGCCCACTGGCCTGGTGACCTAAGAAGCCAAAAGTGACCAGGTGGCATTCTCCACTTCCTCCCCAACTGATCTTCTGTTGCATCCCTTGGGAAAAGCATTCCTCCCTTGAAATCTCAAACTTCTAGACCAGCAGCACTTAAAGCTGTGGAAACAAGAAAAACAAACATTTCACAAGTTTTATTAAGGGGCTAATTGTGTGGGTCCACATCACATCTATCCCAATTTTTGGTCCCGTCTTCTCTATGGGCGAAAAGGGACTGTATGTTGGTTATTGGTACAAGCAGATAGTGCATCTTGCAGGGCAGTAGGTTTACGTACCCCTCAATACCTGGAGACAGAACCAGGGAAACCAAGATGTGTTGACTTCCCTAGATCCTTTTCTTCTGGCTGCCACACAAGCAGCCGGTCTCACATGTTTGTTACCGGTTTAGGCCAATGTGAGTGACGCAGAGTTGGCCTGGCTCAGTCTGTCTGTCTCTGGCATTTTCATCAAACATGGCTTAAACACATGCAAATGAACACACACATTTGCAGTTTCTGGTGTGAATCCTGAAAGCTACACATTCTCTTTTTTTTTTTTTTTTTTTTTTGAAGGCTCCCCATCCCCCGCCCCCACTGTCTTTCTTTGGTGGGCCCATTTTACATGTGTTAAATCCAGGAAAAGATGTCCTCAAAGGGAGAAAAACAGGTGGAGAAGAAAGAGATGAAAACACTTCTTTGACAGTTCACTTCTGTTTTGCAGCTGCGAGGAGAGCCGCAGATTTGAATTACGTTACCTCCCTCACCAAGCTAATTAATTCTCCTTTTAAAAAACAAAACAAAAAACGTCTTCTTCCTTCAATCAGTGTCAACAGCCAGTTACAATCTTTCATCACCCAGTGTAATAACACAAATGTTATCAAGGAAGAAAACAGTTGGACCGACAAGATTAGCTATTCACCCCTTCTTTCTTAGTCTTGTAATCACATGGGCTGTAGCAGTTTACAATAATATACACCCACATTTGCCAGTAAATTACCCCATAAAAGCCGTGTGTAAATTCCCCATCATGTCATGTCTACTTTTGGCACAGAAGCACGTGTCTTCCTGTAGGAGACATGGGATAAATTAAGATCAACTCCTTAGAGAGCTTTTTCCTCATCCATTAACCACTGCAGAAGGTTGTTAATTATGTAAAGAGGGGCTACTTGGGAGAATATATAACCACGGATGGCATTTAGGGGCAAGAGAAAACTGAAGCATCTGACGGTGACAAAGGTATTTTGCCAGTGATAAGATTAGCACTTTGCTGTCATGTGCTGGAAGATAAAAGGCTTCTTGACTTGTTGGGATTAAATATTTGTTGACATGATTTGGGTTTTTTTTTTCCCCTGACATATTGGTTATCAAGTACTCAAAAACCATACTTCCTACCACCCCAGCAGTTCTGAGCATAAGGGGTATGAATTTTAGACCACAAACTGCATTGTGGAAGCAATGTCACATAGAACTGATATAAAGAAACTGACTTAAAGAACTGATTCCCAGCCCCATTCCTGTTGGGCTGGTGGGTGTCTCATTCTCCATCTTGGTTATGGCTCCTGCATCTCCTTGGGATTGAACAAAGACAGACCCAGGAGGTGTATGTGATGAATGAGGGGTTCTGATTTCTGTTCATCCTTCGGTGTTGGGGTTCCCAAAACCCAGTGACCCTGCAGTTTCAGTGCCAGCCCTGGAAACGCTGTCTGCTTTTCCCCTTGGCTATATTAGTTACTCTTCATATTTCCCCAGGTCCAAATGCCTGGATTAACCTCAGGCTGGGGTAGCACAGGTTCTGGAGGGGTAATGAAGGAAAAGAATGGGAAGGCAGAGGTGAAGAATGCTCTGTGAAACACTGTGTGCAAGTGCAGATCTTGTTTCTCCCACCTTGGGAGACGGAGAGGGCTTGGTTTAGAGCCTCTGTCTGTCTGCCCGGTATTCTAGCTTCCAAGAGAACTCTAGCCCTCACCATCACCTCAATCAGAGCAGGGTGCAGCTAGTGCCCAGTGGGGTCCGGGGGCCCCTTGGCTTCTGCTGCTGTGTCCATACTTGACTATAGACCGACCCTGAAGGAGCATTTCTCCTTCCTGAGTAGCTACAGGAATTTTAGAAGATCTTTTCTGAGAGCCATCACACTTCTTTCGGACTCCCTTTTGGGGAAACTAGAATACAATGCCTACTTTCCCAAAGTCCTCTTCATCATTTCTGCCCGGAAGGACTTGTGATTTGTAACTGAAAAGCCCAGGAAGGGATGAAGAAGCAGATCCCACAACTAGCCACCACCGGGAGTCCCACACTTTCCACATAGGATCAGATCTTAGTAGTGTGAAAGAAACTTCAAACTGGAGTTGGCACTGCTAACAGAGCTCTTTAAAATGGAGCCAGGAGGGGCCATTAAGGAAGCAGAGTTTATGCACATCCCACCTGAAAGAAAAGATAAACTTTAAAATATAGGTCACTGCCAAACCACAAACATCCTTGGGCACCAGCGGCAATGCGGCCATGTCAAGAAATGAACTTTTTTCTTCTACCTAGAAACAGACTTTTTGCTTAGTGATAGCCCTTAGCAACCAACCATGTATAGATAAGAATAGCTTCAGCTTGTCAACACCAATTAGAATGCCTGACAAACAGTTTGACGTGGCTTTACTGAACATCTCCTCTTTGCCTTTATAAGCCCACCTCTTTGCTCTCTGCTTTGGAACAGATTTTCAATTCCTGCTCGTCTGTGTCTCCCAAACTGCAATTCTCAGGACCCAAATAGACCCAAATTTAGTTTGCCTTCCAGTCTTGCTGCCTTTCTTGTTCAACAGCAGTCAATGGGTAATACGACAAAATCAGAATATTTCTTAATGAAAACATATGTCCCCAATCTCCAAATCATCCTTAAGTAGCCAAAATGCAATCACCATAGATAATTTATGGAAGACATTGCAGAGCTCAGCACACTTAGTGCCTCGTATTTGACAATCTCCCACCAGAAATGAATGGAAATATATCTATTTCCGATCAAAGATGCACACATACTGCATGTTGAGTTCATTTCACACAACTAAGGCATAAATTCCACAAATACACTTTGTCGTGACAGCCTGCAGGCATTCAAAGGCTGGTGAAAAGTATGTTATGTGCCTCTGTGCCTCTGCCATTTCCAGGATCCAGAATGCCTGGGTAGATGTGGCTGGCATGGCCCACCAACCACCTTGTCTGCAAGCAGAAATATATGATGAAAAATGAAGTTTAAGAATACATGATCAATGATGGGTTAAGGATTCTTACTGTTTTTAAGTGCATTATTCTAATTAATTGTTGAGTACCATAATTCACAAGTGCAGTGCTAAACTAAAGCAATAACGAGCTGTTAAAAACTTGCTACTAAGTTTAAGGCGTTTATAATCTAATGTGGTAATCATGCTTATTGATGATTCTCACCACCCAAGACAACTACTGAAAAATATTGGTATATTTCTTTCCAGTTTTCTCTATGCCTGCATATCATCTACCAAAATTAGGATCATACTACATATGCAGTTCTGTGTTATTTCTGAACACTGTTTTGTATGCATTTCTTATATATTTTTTGAAAACAGGAGTTTTAATGACATCATGACATTTTATTATGTGAATGTCCCATAACTATTTGAACAAACTCATTATTGTTGAACATTTCACATTTGTGTTTCCAAACCTATCAATAGGGACTGTATAAACATCCTTGTATATAAATCTGCCTGCATTAATCAGAGTTCTTTCTTAGAATACATGCCTTGAAGCAGATGTATTGGTTCACAGCCTATGAACACTTTTAGATTCTTAAAGATAAATGGCCACATTTTCACAGAGTTGATTCAAAGGCAAGTATTTTATAAACCAGCTATTATGTGCCAGCAATGGTGCTGCAGCACGAGGAATACGTTGGAGAACAAAATCAACAGGGTCTCCCTCCTTAGAGAATTTATAATTCACTGAAAGAGAGCATAGATCTAACCCGAGAACTGAAAACAAGAATCTTTGTAGATTTCATGTTAAATTTCATGCAGAATTAAGAGCTTGGCGAAAGGAAAAATAAGAACAAAATGAAAACTTTGACTCTTAGAATACCACTTATGCAAATGATTCTAGCAAATGTTATTAAAATTTGCTAAGCATTATACAGCTGTCAAATTGCCCATAAATTATGCAATTACCTATAAATTATGTGTTCAGTTAGTTAAGGTTTTAGAGGAATATTAGAAATTGGTTTAATTCCAAATGGTACTCAGAGAAATAATAAAATAATTATTTTACTTCCACAATTTAAAAATGAAAACGAATAACTCACATGTCAAAAAAAGTTGTCTAGTTTTCCAAAAAGTTATCTAGGAAAAACTGCCAAAAATGCTAGGAATGGGAAAATTTAAGAGGCAGAGTCTACTGGGAATTTCTGTATAATGTGATGGGTTGAGCTGACATGGATTGTTCCCCCTCTTGTTCCAAACCCATAGATATTTTGGGGAACAATAACAGGGAAGGGAGGGAGGGAGCAAAGAGGAAAGGAGAAAAAGTAGGGTAGAAATGAGGAGACCAAGTTTGTAATATATGTAACTGGTAATGGATTAATATCCAGCATTAATAAAGAACTCTTGAAATCAGTAAGGAAAATATGAACAACTGAATTGAAGAACAGATGACATGAACAGTATTTCATAGAATAAAAACCACCCAATGGCTCCTAGACATGAAAGGATGCTCAATCTCATTCCTAATTAGGGTAATGCATCCTAAAAGCAGAGTGATATATCATGTTGTATTCATCAGACTGACATTTGAAAAGTCAGAAAATAGCCAGCATAGACAAGGAGTATATCAATAGAGACTGCAAATTGGGACAGCTGACTTGGAAGATAATGTGGCATTCTCTTTTAAAGTTGAAAACGTGTCTATACTGGGACCAGAAATCACTCCTGGCTATACCTATAGAGAAACTGATTCCCTGCCTTTACTGTTTTTCTTTTTCTTTCTTTTATCTGGCTTCCTGAATTATATATTTATTGATTGGGTTTTTAAGAACCTGGCCCAATTGCAAGCAAACAGAGTTCTTATTTAGATTAAATTAGTGACCCAAGCAAAATCTTTACTTCGCAAAACTCATGGTTAGATCAAGAATTTTGCCACAGTTTATAAGGACTGCAATTTCAGGAAATATTAGATTGGATCTCTACACCTAATCTCAATGATCCAGTAAATAAGAACTTAAATATTCCACAGTGCAATTGAGGATATTTCTGACTTTGCATTTGGTAGGAATTACTATTTCTTAAAGGAATTAGAGAATTAGAGGTATGCATTAGGATAACAGAATTTTCAAGAGAACCCTATAAACTAGGGTGAAATTAGATTTAGGGCTTTAATGTCTCAGATTCTAATTTAACATGCTGTGGAATTCAGCTCATCAAATTGCTGAACTAATCTCTCATGCCAACAACTGCTTGTGTTAATAAAAAAAAACGGGGGCTTTTCACATGTTAATAAATAAGAGGAAATATAAAATCGGAGACCTTTCTCTTCCTTAAATGCAAGCAAGTGGTACGTGACCTTAGCTGAGCCACTGTGATTTGATGGAGGCATTCTAATTAGTGGATCAAATTGCTCTCATTTTTCATAATTCTTGTTCGACAAAACTTGCTGTGTGTGCTTTTTTTCAAAAGCAGTGATACACCATAGATTCTGTCTGGTGCCAGGCTGATTATTATACTGAGGAGTTGTTCTTTATGTGTCAATTTCATCATCTTTGTAAACAACTTCATTATCAACATACTCTGAGATTGGGGTCCATTCATTAATCAGACACTTTAGGTTTTTACACTTGACCACTTTTCAAAAAAGTCTGAAAACAAAACCATACAATGCTTATGCATCTGGAGATCAAAGCAACATATATTCAAATATGCAGTGTCTCACCAAACCGTTATGAGATGTTTAACGGGATCGGGTAGAAGAGGGTGTAGAGCCTTTGATTCATGTCCAGCCAGAGAATTTTATCCTGCCGACTATGCCAACTGTTGAAGAGGAAGAATTTCCTCTGCCCTTCAAGGTCTTTCCAGCTGGACTAAGCATCAGATTGACATGAGCCAGATTAACAGAGAATCCACACGGACATGAGATTCCAAAGGCAGTCAGACAGAATGAGGTATATGTGTCATTCTGAACTAAGGAGAAGGGGGCAGAGGTCTGGGACTTTAAAGGGAAGGAATATAATACATACACAGGAAGATGAAAAAGAATAATTGTTCAATAAACACATGTTTGCTGGGACATAGAAGACTTCGACCAAACAGGCCTTGCTAGGTTCCTCCCTGTCTGCCAGACCTAGTTTTATATCATAATGTAGTTATCTATAGGAATGGCTTTCTTCCTTGAGCAGGTCCTTTTTTTTTCTTAAATGTTTATCTTAGAGATTAGAGGGAGCAGGGGAGGGGCAGAGAGAGAGGAAGACACAAAATCCAAAGCAGTCTCCAGGCTCTGCCCTGACAGGTCAGATTGCTCTCAGGCGAGGCTGGATCCCATGAACCATGACATCATGACCTGAGCCGAAGTCAATGCTTAACCAACTGAGCCACCCAGGCGCCCGAGAGCAGGCCCTTTATCTAAGTTATTCTTAGGCAGCTGAGGGAGAGGTAAAGAGCTTTTGCTGAATCTGCTGGGTTTTGACTGTATTTAACTCAAAAATAATCTTCATCCCAAAGTGGCCCATCTTGGGACAGCCTTCCCTTGGCCCCTACAGGAGCCAGGTCATTCTCTGGGTGCCCCCATGCTACTTCTCCCTGCCCAGGGACTCTGCTTGGCCCCTGCACGGCCCCTGCACTGTGAAAGAGCCCCCTGACCACAGAGTTGTTGCTATTTGCTAACTTCCAATGCCCTGGTTTTTATTTTTTCCCCATTTTTTTTTAGTTTTTAGCTTATTCTACTAAGGAGAAAAATATGATGTATATATAGATATATTATAAATATAAATACATATGTGTATATTATGTACCAAGATATGTATTATTTTAGTGACTTTTTCTGGATATATTTTTACTGTTTTGTTTTCTGTTTATATTCTTATCCTGTTTTACAACTTATTTAATCCTTGGGTACTTTGTCTTTTAATATTTATTGTGACATGCCCTAACATAACACTTTAAAAACACTTATTTTGAAATTTTATTTAAAAATTTTTCTTTTAATGTCTCAAATGTTTCGCATTTAACAAGTCCAATGTGAAAATTTACTCTTTTCTTTTCAATGTGTTTTTCTTACTCCCAATTTCCTGGTTTTGAAATTCTTGTTCTTAAACTTTTAAGTACCTCACTAATTCAATTTTTATCCTTCTTTATTTAAATTATTACATTTAAATACATTAAGGTAATATTAAATTAAATATTAAAATATTTCTCACATTGTATGAATGGAAATGGAAAAACTGACCCCACGTAACTCACATGTAGAGTGATCATTTAAATTAGTACCTACATTAGGATGCTTTTGAGAGTGAAACTGTGTCCCATTTATAATTTTGCTGGGACAATAGGCATAAAGTGAGATAGTCCCAAGCTAACTGAGACGCTTGATCACCCAACCCATGAGGGAATTTTTAGGTCTACCCCTACCCCAGCACTCCCTAGCACCATGAAACAGAATAGCATTTCTGGTTTGCCATAATAGATCCTCCCTATCTTCCAAACTGTCTTGCCAAAAATACTTGTAGAAGTAAAAATCGCTAGGGCGCCTGCGTGGCTCAGTCAGTTAAGCGTCCAACTTTGGCTCAGGTCATGATCTCACGGTTTGTGGGTTCGAACCCCACATTGGGCTCTGTGCTGACAGCTCAGAGCCTGAAGCCTGCTTCAGATTCTGTGTCTCTCTGCCCCTCCCCTGCTCATGCTCTGTGTCTCTCCCTCAAAAATAAATAAACATTAAAAAAAGAAGTAAAAATCACTTATTTATGGAGCATTTATCATTTGATAGACATTTTACATGGACAGTTCTGGAGGGAACAGGATATAAACTTCCCCTGAAGGTCGATATAGCCTCTTTCCAAACTGAGATTGTATAGCTATTCAGTCTGCCCTTCCCATGCAATGTGGGGTTTTGTGTGCTCCAACACGGTAGTCTCTGATATTCTTCTTGTTAGATTTGGGGCCAGCCTTGCCAACAATATGTTACCACACAAGAGGAAAAGTCTACTGGCAATGCTCTCAATAGTCCTGGCTGACTTACCTATATACATATATGTATATGTACACATATACACATATATACATATATATAACCATAGGGAAGTGGCACTGGAGGGGACCCAAACAGGCTGTCCACATGCTCTTTGCCTTCCTCTAATCACATATTCTCATGTTTATTTGGGGTTTGACTCTTCAAACCACAACAAGGCCTGTGGTTTGACAAAAGGAGTTTCCTGGTACATGCAATTCCTCCCCTTCATTATGAGAGACTTGGAAAATATGGACAACACACGGGTTAGCTAGTAGGGCTTCTTTGTAAAATGGGAGAGCTATGTTTATGAACACATTCTCTGACAGAATCCTAACTGGACAGCTGCAGTCCTCGTAGACTGCCAGAAGTGTAGAGGGATCCATTCTCCCTCCCCAAACAGACCTTGGCTGCCTCTGAGGAAAAGCTGGTCTCTTACAATCATTATCACTACCATATTTTATTGAATCTAAGATGTTATAAATTATAATATATAACATCATTTTATATTCCCCCAAGAAAGAAAAATAATGCTGCCAATTCAACAGTGGCATGCCATCAATTTTAAAATGTGCCTTATTTTAAAGATATTAAAATGCAAAAAATGTGCCTCCTAGAATCAATACTATTTTTTCCTTCAATTTTCCACCACCTGATTATTAATTTTCTTCTAAGACCCACCACAGGGGATTGGGGACGTGAGGCTGGAAACCTGCCCAGTTTTTGTACAATGGATTCATTACATCCCTTTGCCCTGGCCCCATGCTACTCCCAGTTCTGTGAAGTCACATTTCCTCAGTCCCTCCATGACTGAGCCTAGCAGTTGAAGAAAAGGAGTTGAGTAAATTGCCTAAGGTCAAGATGGCTTCACAGGTGAAAAGAAGAGGTAATACCTTTTCTTCTCAAATTATTCCAAAAAATAGAAAGAAAGGAAGCCTTTCAAATTCATTCTACAAGACCAGCCGTACCTTGATACTGAAACCAGACAAAGACACTACACACACAAAAAAAGACAACTTCAGGGCAATATCTCTGAATATAGATGCAAAAATCCTCAACAAATTATTAGCAAATGGAATACAACAATACATTAAAAAAATCATTCACCACAATCAAGTGGGATTTATTCCAGGGTTGCAATGGCAGTTCAATATTTGCAAAATCAATCAATGCAATATATCACATTACAAGAAAAAGGATAAAAACCATATGATCATCTTAATAGATGTAGCAAAACACTTGACAAGTTACAGCATTCATTCATGACAAAAACTCAACAAAGTACGTTTAGGGGAAACATACCTCTATGCATATCTACATTCCTTTTCTACAATAAGAAATATAGAAGTCATCCACACTCGTAAGGAAGATGTAAAACTTTTACTCTTTGCAGATGACATGATACTATATATAGAAAACTCTAAGAACTTTACCAAAAAACTACTAGAAGTAATAAATGAATTCAGTGAAGTAGTGGGATACAAAATTAAAATATATAAATCTATTGTATTTCTATACAGTAATAATGAAATGGCAGAAAGAGAAATTAAGAAAACAATCCCAATTATAATGGAGCCAAAAATAATAAAATACCTAAGAATAAACTTAACCACGAAAGTGAAATACCTGTACTCCAAAAACTAGAAAGCAGGGATGAAAGAAACTGAAGATGACACAAGTGGGTATTCCATATTCATGAATTATAAGACTCAATATTGGTAAAACGTCCATACTACCCAAAGGAATATACAGATTTAATGCAATTTCGATCAAAATACCAATAACATTTTTCACAGAGCTAGACCAAATAATAGTAAAATTTGTATGGAACCATAAAAGACACCAAATAAATAGCCAAAGCAATAAAGGAGAAAAAGCTGGAGATATAATCCCAAATCTCAATATATCCTACAAAGCTATACCAATCAAAACAGTATGGTACTGTCACCAAAACAGATACATAGATCAATGGAACATAATAGAAAGTCTGCAAATAAACCCATGCTTTTATGGTCAATTAATCTACGACCACAGAGGTAAGAATATGCAATAGGGAAAAGACCGTCTCTTCAACAAATGGTGTTGGGAAAAGTGGACAGTTACATGCAGAAGAATGAAAATGAACCACTTTCTTACATCACACACAAAAATAAACTCAAAATGGATTAAATATCTAAGCATGAGACCTGAAACCATAAAAATCCTAGAAGAAAACATAGGCTGTGATCTCTTTGACGTCAGTCATAGAAACATTTGCCTACATGTGTCTCCTTAGGCAAGGGAAGCAAAAGCAAAATTAAACTACTGAGACACCAAAATAAAAAGCTTTTGCACAGTGAAGGAAACCATCAACAATACAAAAAGGCGCCTACTGAATGAGAGAGGATATTTGCAAATGATATATCTGACAAGGGGTTAATATCCACAAAATAAAAAATTTACACAACACTACACCAAAAAGACAATCTGATTAAGAAATGGGCAAAGGACCTGAATAGGCATTTTTCCAAAGAAGACATACAGATGACCAGCAGACATGTGAAAAGCCACTTGACACCATTAATCATTATAGAAATGCAAATCAAAATTACAGTGAGATATCACTTTACACCTGCCAGAATGGCCAGAATAAAAAAATAAAAAATAAAAAAAATAATAAAAAAAAACAACTGTTGATAAGGATGTGGAGTAAAAGGAACCTTTGTGCACTGTTGGTGGGAATGCAAACTGGTGTAGCCACTTGGAAAACAATATAGAGGTTCCTCAAAAAGTTAAAAATAGAATTATCATATGATCTAGTAATTTCTCTATTGGGTATTTATCCAAAGAAAATGAAAACAAGAAATCAAAAAGATACAGGTACCCTATGTTTATTGCAGCATTATTCACAACAGCCAAGATATGGAAGCACCACAAGTGTCCATTGATAGATGAATGGATAAAGAAAATGTGGTAATACACACACACACATACACACACACACACATACATACATACATATGTGTGTATATATACACACTCTCAAATACAGAGAATAAACTGGTGGTTGCCTAAGGGGAGCTAGGTGAAGGAATGGGTGAAATAGATAAAGATTAAGAGTATACTTATTATGATGAGCTCTGAGAAATGTATAGAATTGTTGAATGATTATATTGTACACTTATTATAATGCTATATGTTAATTGTAATACAGTAAAAATATTGCCTAAGGTCAGAAGCTAGCAAATGTCTGAATCAGAATTTGAACTCAGGAATTCTGACTGCAGTCTCGCATTACTGTATTATAGTGCTTCCCTACATAGTTGGACAATGCCTCTAAAAATAAGAATATATTTTTGTTTGAAGGGGACGGTGGCATGCGGGCATTATCATTCTGTATTACATGGTCTACATTGGAGGACATTATAAGAAACAGCTGCATCAAATTCAAGACTATTTAATGCCTGGAAGTCTTGAGGATGTGGTCCATGTTTACACAGTGCCCCCTTTGGAAGAAGTGGAGGGTCTCTGAAGTCTCAATGTACAGAAAACCTGTGTTTTCCCAGGCAACCATTTGACTTCATCTTAAGGTCACTGCGAATCCTGACACTATGGAACTGATCATGCTTCCTTTTTTACAGTGACACTGGGAAGCTTACTTTTGTGACCCATCTCTAATAATGAGGGCTCACGCTTGATGTATTAAACACTGTCTCTTTTTCTCTTTGCCCTAATATCCTTACTTTTCCATGTTCTGTTGACTGAATTGCCTGTACCACAATTTTCATGTCGTCAAACCGTTTTGGAATGCGGTGGTATACAACACTGACATACACCGTCATGAGCTCTTGAAAAATGTAATGCTTTCTAGAAATGGAGATGCAGGTGTCCAGGTTAATATGGTGGCATATAAGCAGCTACTTATTGTAACTTCCCGTTCAATGAATTCTGAAAGACAACCCCCTAATAAAATCCAAACAAAACAACAATAACAAAAGTAACTGGCACTAGGAATAAAATCTAAAGGCAAGCCCATATGCCCAAGTCCTGTTCTTATCCGCTGCATGCAGCATCCTAGGGAGAGCAGAAAGAAAAGAGAACAGAAAACACCCGGGGAATAGAATAAATGCTAGAAAAATGTTAACAAGTGCAGTCACCTGTCACCTCTCATTTCTTCTACTGGAATACAGAAATCAAGCAGATTCTTCCATTACTGTAGAAGTATTTTCTGAAATATTCCCCTTCCCTCGCCTTCCCTTTGGGGTTTTAGATAAGAATTTGATAATGAGGGTGTCTAGGTGGCTCAGTCGGTTAAGCGTGCAATTTTGGCTCAGGTCATGATCTCACAGTTTGTGGGTTCGAGCCCTGCGTTGGGCTCTGTGCTGACAGCTAGCTCAGAGCCTGGAGCCTGTCTTCAGATTCTGTGTCTCCTTCTCTCTCTGACCCTCCCCTGCTCACACTGTTTCTGTCTCTCAAAAAAAATAAAATTAAAAAATTAAAAAAAAAAAAGAATTTGACAATGAGAAAATCATCATATACAACAAGTGGTAGTAGAAACTACTGAAAAATCCAGAGAGAAATAAAAGAGCATAAATACTGAATATACAGCCGTAACAGCTCTTGAAGATTTATTTGGCAAAAAGAGGGGTCATGGTCTGTACACTGAGTCCTAATTAAATTTATAATTGTGGGGATGGGAAAGGATGGGGTGAGGGGGGAATAAAAACATTTTAAATTCTATACATCACATCAGAGTAGGGGAAATATATACCTTCCAAACCACTATAAATGAAAAGAGCAAAATAAGTAGCAAGAGACATAAACCAGTAAGTGAAACAGCAAAAACACACAGTCTTGGACTCACCATAAAACATAGAAAACGAAATGACAGAAATAGGACTGACCTCATCTGCATTACAATGAAATAAAAATAGTTTTGCTTCATAACTCAAGAGTCAGAGACTGAATGAGTTAAAGAACATCCAACTGTATGTTTCTTACAACAGTAAGACCAAAAATCAAATTACATTTGACAAAAATTAAAAAAGAGAATAAAACGTATCAGGCAAACAAAAATAAGAGGTGGCACCAATATTGTCGAAAGAAAGTTCAAAGCAAAAAGGATTTGATGAAATAAAAAAGGATCCCTTTACATTGTAACAAGCTGAAATCCATAATTACATAACAGTCCTGAGCATTTATGAGTTGATTAACATAACCTCAAAATTTATATATCAAAAAAACTATGTGCTAAGAAGAAAGAGACATAAATACAACTACAATGGCATACTAAAATATCAGTATCATCTACGACAGAGAAAGCTAATAAAGAATGTATATCTAAGTAGTATAAATAATGTAATTAGAAAAATTGAATTTGTAAATGTAGCAAAATTTTATACCACAGACTTCCTATTTGATTCCATTGATGATTTTTAATTAACTAATTAATTACATCCAAGTTAGTTAGCATATAGTGCATTAATGATTTCAGAAGTCGACTGTAGTGATTCATCCCCTACGTATAACACCCAGTGCTCATCCCAACAAGTGCCCTCCTTAATGTCCCTTGTCCATTTAGCCCATCCTCCCACCCCCAGCGCCTCCAGCAACCCTTAGTTTGTTCTCTGTATTTAAGAGTCTCTTATGTTTTGTCCCCCTCCATGTTTTTATATTATTTTTGCTTCCCTTCTGTTCATCTGTTTTTTATCCTACGCTCCATATGAGTGCAGTCATATGATATTTGTCTTTCTCTAATTTCACTTAGCATAATACCCTCTAGTTCCATCCATGTTGTTGCAAATGCCAAAATTTCATTCTTTTTGATTATCGAGTAATACTCCATTATATATATATATGCAAACTGGTGCATCCACTCTGGAAATATATATATATATATATATATATATATATACACACACACACACACACACACACACATACACACACACACCACACCACATCTTCTTTACCCATTCATCTGACAATGGACATTTGGCTTTTTCCTACTTTGGCTATTGTTGATAGTGATGCTATAAATATTGGGGTGCATGTGCCCCTCTGAAACAGCACACCTGTATCCTATGAATAAATACCTAGTAGTGCAATTGCTGGGTCATAGGGTAGTTCTAGTTTTAATTTTTTGAGAAACCTCCATACTGTTTTCCAGAGTGGATGCACCAGTTTGCATTCCCACCAGCAATACAAAAGAGTGCCTCTTTCTCAGCATCCTCACCAGCATCTGCCGTTACCTGAGTTTAATTTTAGGCACTCTGACTGGTCTGAGGTAGTACTTCATTGTGGTTTTGATTTGTATTTCCCTGATGATGAGTGGTATTGAGCATTTTTTCATGTGTTTGTTAGCCATCTGGATGTCTTCTATTGAAAAGTGTCTACTCATGTCTTTTGCTCATTTCTTCACTGGATTATTTATTTTTTTGGGTGTTGAGTTTGAGAAGTTCTTTATAGAGTTTCGATACTAGCCCTTTATCTGATACGTCATTTGCAAATATCTTCTCCCATTCCATTGATTCCCTTTTAGTTTTGCTGATTGTTTCCTTCGCCATGCAGAAGTTTTTATCTTGATGAGGTCCCAAGAGTTCATTTTTGCTTTGTGTTGTCTCCAGAGATGGAGATGTGTTGAGTAAGAAGTTGCTGTGGCCAAGGTCAAAGAGGTTTTTGCCTGCTTTCTCCTTTAGGATTTTGATGGCATCCTGCCTTACATTTGGTTCTTTCATCCATTTTGAGTTTCTTTTTGTGTATGGTGTAAGAAAGTGGTCCAGGTTCATTTTTCTGCATGTTGCTGTCCAGTTTTTCCAACACCATTTGCTGAAGAGACTGTCTTTATTCCATCGGATAGTCTTTCCTGCTTTGTCAAAGATTAGTTGACCATATGTTTGTGGGTCCATTACTGGGTTCTCTGTTCTGTTCCATTGATCTATATGTCTGTTTTTGTGCCAATACCATACTGTCTTGATGATTACAGCTTTGTCATACATCTTGAAGTCTGGAATTGTGATGCCTCCATCTTTGGTTTTCTTTTTCAGGATTGCTTTGGATATTTGGAGTCTTTTTTGGTTCCATACAAATTTTAGGATTGTTTGTTGTTCTAGCTCTGTGAAGAATGTTGGTGTTATTTGGATAGGGATTGCATTGAATATATAGATTGCTTTGAGTTGTATTGACATTTTAACAAGATTTTTCCTTCCAATCCATGAGCATGAAATATTTTTCCATATTTTGGTGTCTTCTTCAATTTCTTTCATAAGCTTTCCATACTTTTCAGCCTATTTTTTTTTTTGACCTCTTTGGTTAGGTTTATTCCTAGGTATTTTATGGTTTTGGTGCAATGTAAATGGGATCGACTCCTTGATTTCTTTTTCTGCTGCTTCATTATTGGCATATAGAAATGCAACTGATGTCTGTGCATTGATTTTATATCTTGTGACTTTGTTGAATTCATGAATCAGTTCTAGCAGTTTTTCTTTTCAGTTTTCCATATAGAGTATCATTTTTCTGAAAAGAGTGAAAGCTTGACTTCCTCCTTGCCAATTTGGATGCCTTTTATTTCTTTGTGTTTTCTGGTTGCTGAGGCTAGGACTTCCAATACTATGTTGAATAACAGTGGTGAGAGTGGACATCCCTGTCATGTTCCAGACCTTAGTAGGGAGAAAGCTCTCCGTTTTTCCCCACTGAGGATAACATTAGCGGTGGGTCTTTTGTGCATGGCTTTTATGATCTTGAGGTATGATCTTTCTATCCCGACATTCTTGAGGGTTTTATCAAGAAAGGATGCTGTATTTTGTCAAATGCTTCCTCTGTGTCTCCTGAGAGGATCATGTGGTTCTTGTCCTTTCTTTTATTAATGTGATTTATCACACTGATTGATTTGTGGATATTGAACCAGCCCTGCATCCTAGGTACAAATCCCACTTGATCATAGTGAATAATTCTTTTCATGCATTGCTGGATCTGGGAGGCTAGTATCTTGTTGAGAATTTTTCATCCATGTTCATCAGGGAAATTGGTCTATAGTTCTCCTTTTTAGTGGGGTCTTTGTCTGGTTTTGGAAACAAGGTAATGCTGGCCTCATAGAATGAGTTTGAAAGTTTTCCTTCCATTTTTATTTTTTGGAACAGCTTCAAGAGAATACGTGTTAACTCTTCTTCAAATGTTTGGTAGAATTCCCCTGGAAAGCCATCTGGCCCTGGACACTTGTTTTTTTGGGAGGTTTTTGGTTACTAATTCAATTTCTTTACTGGTTATGGGTCTGGTTCAAATTCTCTATTTCTTCCTGTTTCAGTTTTGGTAGTTTATATGTTCTAGGAATTTGTCCATTTCTTCCAGATTTCCCTATTGGCATATAGCTGCTCATAATATTCTCTTACTATTTTTGTATTTCTGCAGTGGTGGTTGTGATCTCTCCACTTTCATTCTTGATTTTATTTATTTGGGACTTTTCCTTTTTCTTTTTGATCAAACTGGCTAGGGGTTTATTGATTTTGTTAATTCTTTCAAAGAACCAGCTCCTGGCTTCACTGATTTGTTCTACTGTTTGTTTTTTTCTTTATACTTCAACAGCATTGATTTCCGCTCTAATCTTTATTATTTCCCATCTTCTGCTGGTTTTGGGTTTTATTTGCTGTTCTTTTTCCAGCTCTTTACGGTGTAAGATTAGGTTGTGTGTCTGAGACCTTTCTTCCTTCTTAAGTAAGTCCTGTATTCCTATATACTCCCCTCTTATGACCGCCTTTGCTGCATCCTGAGGTTTTGGGCTATTGTGTTATCATCTTCATTGGCTTCCAGTACTTTTTAATTTCCTCTTTAATTTCTTGGTTAACCCATTCATTCTTTAGTAGGATGTTCTTTAAGCTCCCAATATTCATTGTCTTTTCAAATTTTTTCTTGTGGTTGGTTTTGAGTTTCATAGTGTTGTGGTCTGAAGATGCACAGTATGATCTTGATCTTTTTGAACGTATTGAGGGCTTATTGGTGACCCAGTCTGTGATCTATTCTGGAGAATGTTCCATGTGCACTTGAGAAGAATGTGTATTCTGTTTTAGGTTGTATTGTTCTGAATATATCTGTTAAGTCCATCCAGTCCAGTGTGTAATTCAAAGCCATTGTTTCCTTGTTGATTTTCTGTTTAGATGATCTGTCCATTGCTCTAAGTGAGTTGTTGAAGTCCCCTACTATTATGGTATTATTATCAATGAGTTTATGTTTGTGATTAATTGATTTATATATTTGGATGCTTCCATATTGGGGCAAAATATTCATAATTGTTGGATCTTCTTGGTGGATAGACCCCTCAATTATGATATAATGCCCTTCTTAATCTCTTGTTACTTTTTATTTTAAAATCTAGATTGTCTGATATAAGTATGGGTACTCTAGCTTTCTTTAGGTGACCATTAGCATGACAGTTCTCCATCCCCTTACTTTCAATCTGAAGGTGACTTTACGTCTAAAATAGGTCTCTTTTAAAGAGCATATAGACAGATCTTGTTTTATTATCCATTCTGTTACCCTATGTCTTTTGATTAGAGCATTTAGACCATTGACGTTTACAGTGAGTAATGAAAGATATAAATTTATTGCCATTGTGTTGCCTGTAGAGTTGGAGTTTCTGGTGGTGTTTTCTGGTCCTTTCTAATCTTTGTTGCTTTTGGTCTTTTTTGTTTTGTTTTGTCTTTTATCCTCTCAGAGAGTCCCCCTTAAAATTTCTTACAGGGCTTGTTTAGTGGTTACAAACTTCTTTAGTTTTTGTCTGGGAAACTCTTTATTTCTCCTATTCTTAATGACAGCCTTATTGGATAAAGAATTCTTGGCTGAATATTTTTCCATTTCAGCATGTTTAACATATTCTGCCACTCCTTTCTGGCCTGCCGAGTTTCTGTGGATGGGTCTGCTGCAAACCTGATCTGTCTTCCCTTATGGGTTAAGGACTTTTTCTCTTGATGATTTCATAATTCTTTCCTTGTCTGTGTATTTTGTAAATTTGACTATGAGATGCCTTGTTGACGGTTGGTTTTGGTGAATCTAATAGGAGTTCTCTGTGCTTCTTTGATTTTGATGCCTGTGGTCTTTCCCCAGGTTAGGAAGGTTTTCGACTATGATTTGCTTGCATAAAACTTCCACCCCTTTTTCTCTCTCTTCATCTTCTGGGAGTCCTATGATTCAGATGTTATCTCTTTTTAGTGAGTCACTGAATTCTCTAATTCTTATATTGTGCTCTTTTTGCCTTAGTTTCCCTCTTTGTTTCTGCTTCATTATTCTCCATAATTTTGTCTTCCATACCACTGATTTGCTGCTCTGCTTCATCCATCTTGCCACGGTGGCATTGATTTGAGATTGAATTTCAGTTATGGTGTTTTTAATTTCGTCCTGACTAGATTTTACTTTTTTTATTTCCACAGAAAGGGATTCTGTGCTTTTTTCAACCCCAGCTAGTATTCTTATCATGATTCTAAATTCTAGTTCAGACATCTTCTTTATATCTGTGTTGATTAAGTCCCTGGCTGTCATTTCTTCCTGTTCTTTCTTTTGGGGAGAATATCTTCATTTTGTCATTTTGGAGGAAGAAAAATAATTAATAAAATAAAAAATAAAATTTAAAAAGATTAAAAACAACCCAAAAAATCAAATAAAGGAAACTAGATCCTAGGTCTGTTTTGGTCTCGTTGTTAGAAGAAGCTCTACTGAATAGTGAAAAAAGGGAAAGAAAAGAAAAAGAAAAAAGGTAAGAAACGTTTAAAAATTAAGAAAATGTATACAATAGAATGAAATGAATTGGAGAAAGCAAAATAATATAAAAAACAAATTTCTAAAAAAAGATAAAAATACAGTAAAAACATTTAAAAAAATTTTTATATAAAAAATATAAAAATAAATTTTTCTTTCTATATCAAAGAAGAAAAAAAATAAAACAAAAAACCGAATAGATGGACCAGTGAACAGAATGAAATCTGAATGAAATTACATCCAGTTTGCTCTAGAAGTCAAACTATGAAGCACTTTATAGTCCCTATACTAAGCAGGCAGAGAGCCTTGTGGTGGTCCTCTAGCTCTTGGCTGGTGCAGTTGGATGGGGCTTGGTGTAATGGCTCTGTTCTCTGCTAGGTGGTGCTGCTTAGCTTACTGGGGCAGATGGATGGGGTGCACATGTGCATGTGTGCACATCTGCAGGAGAGACAAAAATGGTGTCACCCAGCTTCCAAGTCTCTAAAATCAGAATTCTGTGGTCTTTCCCATAGCAATCAAGCACCCCTCTTTGTCTCTGACTTCTGTCCACTCCCCACTTCTACACTGTCCTCATCTAAGCTGTCAGCCTGCTAGGAGGCACTTCCCACCCTAATTTTATCTCAGATGACGCTGTGTTTTCAAACTCCTCACTTCTGAGGGCTCTGCGGCTTGGGCCCACTCCAGCCCTCCTGAGGAGGGTCTCAGTGAGCAATGGCAGGATGTTGGCTTGCTTCCAGGGACATTCCTGCAATAATGCTGCTGTAGAGGCTCAGAGGTTGTGGCTGGATGTGGGCTTGCCCCAGAATAAGTTCATGTGATTGTGTAGTGGCAGCATTTCAGGGATGGTAAATCACAACACACAACCCACATCAAGTTTCATCACACCCTGGCGTTTTTGTTCTAATACCAGCAATCATGTTCTCCAGGGTCCACTGGGACCTTTGTTTGTGGGAAGGCCGTAGGGTCTCTACCATTTGTCCCCCTAGCAGTGTAGCAGGGGAACTGCTTCTTCCTATGTGGCCCATGGGACCCTCAGACCTCATTGCCAACTCCTGGGGATTCGCCTTTCCCACCAGAGCCCCACCAGGTATTGGGCTGTGGATTTTCTGATGTTCTGCCCTGTTTATAGAGTCCTAATGATATTGAAACCCTCTCCTTTCTGCCTTTATTGTTCAGGCACTTATGGGTACGTCTACTCTTTCTCTCCAGCTACTTTTGGGGGGAGTGCTTTTCCTGTGCTCTCCCCCCTTTCTCTCTCCTCCTCCTGCAAATACCACTCCCTATCCTCTGTGTTTCTCTCTCCCCCAGTTCACCTTTCTGCACCACATACCTGCGAATTCTGTAGCTCAAGTTATGCAGATTGTTGTGTTAATCCTCAGATCAATTTTCTACGTGTGCAATATGGTTTGATGCTGATCTAGCTGCATTTCAGGGATGAGAGAAGCAGAGAACGTCCATGCTGCTCTGCCATCTTGTCCCCCCACCCCCGGCCCTGGCCCATTGATGATTTTTAAAAATTGAGTACATGCCAGGGCATAATGAACATGAATAAACTTTATAAAATATAATGACATACAACATATTTTCATTTCTTCATTATAATTCACTGAAACTAAAATGTCTAAGAAGAAAAAAAACTCTCCAAATAACTGTCAGGCCAATAAAACCCCAAAATGTGATGATAAACCCTTTATAACTACACTGTTTCATATGAGAACCAAGAGTCACATGTGGTTTTAATTTTAAAATTAAAAATTCAGCTCCTTAATCACACTAGCCACATTTTAGTCTTTAACCGTATCTTAGTCACTCCATAGTCACATGGAGCTAGTGGCTGCCATATTGGACAATGTAGATATTTCTGCGCCTTTCCATCATCATAGAAATGCTTTTAGAAAACAGAATTTATAATAATTAATGGGGAACAAATAGTTAATATTTAACAGACATATCTCTCACAAGAATATAAAACGCTAACATCTCAGGGTAAAAATGTAACAAAGGCATGAACTAATAATTCATAAGAAGGAAACACTAACCAAAATAAGCATATGAAAAATATTAAACACAATCCAAATAACAAACCATTTGGCAATTATCCAATTAGTAGTGATAAAAATTATAACACACTTTATACTAATTAGAGTGTAGTAAAACTCATAAATGGATGAAGGCAAATAACAAAATCATTCCAGAACCCCCCCTCCATGCACACGTACTCATTAGTCATTCTAGAAAGCCTCACTCTAGGAGGTTCTGAAATCTGGCTCCACATTGGAACCACTCTGAGGACTTTAAAAAAAAATACAATGCCTGAGTTTCCATACCCACAAATCCTTATTTAACTGACTTGAGATGGAGTCTGAGCATGAGAGGGTTTTTTTTTTTTTGTTTTTTGTGGGGTTTTTTTTGAGAATTTTTCAAGCTTATGGAGTGTAAGCAGACTATGGTATAGACCATGTTGAGAACCATTACTCTAGATATATAACTTCAGGGTCTTGGATATAATAAAAATCTCATTTGAGTGTGAGCCACTTATGCCCACTGTTTGGCTTCCCAACAGTGGGAAGAGCTGCACCAGGTAACCTGTCTGCTGAGTCCCCAATATACCCATGTGGTAAGAGCTCATCAGGGAAAGACTATGTGGATGTCAAGGCAGAGAGGGGCTGAGACAGTCCTCTGGCCATAGAATGACACAGGAAGAAGCTGGTTTATTATGTGCTTTCATGAAAACAACAAAGTTACATAAAAAAAGAAGACTGACATACCTGGAGTGGCCAGAATGAAGGGATGCAGCAGCAGCTATAGGCGTGGACCCTGAAGAGCAGGTAACACCCAAGGCTTTCATATTAATGCAGGAAACAGATGCCTCCTCCCATGTCTTGCAATTCTGTAACCTCTGGATGTGGGATGCAAGCCCAGGTTAAAAAAGAAAAAAAAAAAAAAAAAAAAGCAAGAGAGGGGAAATGGAAGTGATTGACATTGTCCTGATCTGAGAATAAAATAAAGTTTCTTTCACTTTGGATTTGTGCTTAAAATGAAGAGTTTATGGTCTGAGATATTCTTAGTCACTACACATTCATTATCTAGTTTACTTATCACAAGAATCCCAAACAACAGGTGCTCCTGCTTTAATCCTGGTTTTATAGACGATAATGCTTTGGTTCAGATAGAAAATAATTTACATTTCTAACATTTTATGCTTTATATATTTTGATGTTATATGATTCAGTTCATAAGGGCTCATGACCGTTATATCTTAGTAATATCTTAGTAATGGGATGCACCTGGTTTAATGTAAAGGGTGTTTTATGTATCATTTAATAATTTTTATGCTGGCTTCTTACTTTGATTATAATATGTATTCTCCTTGTTTTTTTTTGTTTGTGGGATGTTACTTTTGATGCTTCTATAACCATTTCTTTCATGTACCACTAATTATTTTTATAGTCAGCAGGTAATCCAGAAAGGGAAGGAGGAAGGAAAGGAGGGGACAGAAACCCTATCACTGTGGGTTTTTTAACATCTCAGTAGGAGTAGGAAAAAAACTAAAAGGGAAATGAATGGTTTGAATAATATATCATTAAATTAATACATATCTCATTTTTTTGTGTCCTACAAAGAAAACTCTTTTCTATACTCCTTAATGGTAAAATTCACAGTAAATCAGCAATTAAATGAGACATTTTTTCCCAAAGATGTTTATCTGCCAAAAATCTATAGCATATCCCATACTTAATAGTGAAGCATTAGAAATCTATATGTATATTTTAAATCAGAAGTGAGATTAGAATGCTATCAATTTCTTCTATTCAACATTGTATTGAAGATCCTCTCCAGTGCAGGTTTTTAGAAGAAAAAAGAAAAAGAAATAGAATAATAATAGGAAAAAAGAAAAGGGGAGTCATTTTTGATGATGCTATCTGGATGGAAATCCTGAAATAATCTACAAGTGTATTGTTAGAATAAATACCCATGATTTCTATACACCAGTCACAGAAAATATAATCAAAGGATATTACAATAACCAGAAAAAAAATGGGGGAGTACCTAGGAATAAATCCCAATCTCACTAAAGATGCATGTGTCCCTCACAGAGAAAATGATACAACTAAACCTACACAAATGGATCATGTTTATAGATAGAGATATCCAATACGTAAAGAAAACAAGCCTCCTCAAATTTATGAATTAAGTGTAATTCGAATCAACTCCAAGCCAGGGCATTTGCAGAGTTTGAAAAACAAATTCTAAAATTACTCGGAAAAGCAAAATGCAAAGAACAGCCAAGATAATTTTAAAGAATATGGAAGTATTCTTATTGTCCTACCGTGTTGTGAGCCTTATTACAAATATATAGTAAATATAAGAGTAAGTTAGAGTAGAGAGCCCAGAAAGAGAGCCAAGCATTTATGAAACAATATATGAAAGAAATGATTTTACAGATTAGAGAGAAAAAGGGATGGCTCAACTGGCAGGGGAAATTCAATCCTACCTCATATCATACACAAAAATCCATTCCATGGAAAGTATAGACCTACAGTGGAAAAGCAAAATTAAAACAAAAAGAATTTAGAATGCTTAGGAGACTATACTAAGACTATAGGATTGGGAAGGAATCCATAAGACATAAAAATTAAAAGTGCATGCCATAAAGAAAAACATTGACAAATTCAACTGTCTTAAAAACTTTTATTCATTGATACTATCTTAAAAATGAAAGACAAGACACAGCCTTGGAAAAGACACCTGTAATACACACAGTTAACAAAGAATGAATAACCAGAATTTTGAAATAAATAAATCTTGCAAATTGATAAGAAAAATATAGTAATCTGATTTCAAACAGGCAAAACATAAATAGGCAATTCACAGAAGAAGAGCCATAAGGGGCCACTAAACTTACAAAAAATGTTCAACTTTATTAGTAAGTGGAGGAATTCAAATTAAATACTAAATGAGTTTATATTATCAGCCATTGGATTAGCAATAAAGAGACTGTAAATTCCACTTACTAGAGCAGATGCAGGAAAATAGGAACGCTTTTAGATGTTGGTAAAGATATTAGAGGAACCAGCATGGGAATATCTGGTAAAGTTAAAGATTTGCATGCCATCACGCAGCAACTCAACTCCGAGACAAGAATGTTTTTAGCTGCATCCTTTGTCATAGGAAAAAAAAGAAAAGGAAGCAAATTTAGCATCAACAGGGAAATGGATAAACTGGTATAGTCTTACAGTGGGATATTATACAACAGTCAAAAAAAAAACTAAAACTAAAACAACACAATCTGCACGGAATAGTTCCACACATAATGTTGAATAAAAAGTTAATTGCTGAATATATACAGTATAATATGAAGTGTAAAATCTTGGTGAACAGAAGTATATATTGTTCAGGATAGATACATATGTAAAAAGTCTTTATCGAGTTGAGGAAGGTCTCCTCTATTTCAAGATTTTTATCATGAGAAGGTGCTGGACTTCATAAAATTTGAGTGGATTCCATTGGTTGCTTTCAACTGCTCATTCAAACTTGCATTCTTGGGATAAACCCCACTTGGTCATGGTGTATAATTCTTTTTATGAATTGCTTAATTCTATTTGCTAATATTTTGTTAAGGATTTTTGCATCTATATTCATGAATATTAGTCTGTAGTTTGCTGTCTTCATACTGCCTGTCTGATTTGGTATCAGGGTAATATCGGCCTCTTAAGGTAAGTTGGAACCCTTCCTTCCTTTTCCCTTTTCTGGAAGAGACTGTGTAGTATTGGTATGAATTCTTCTGTGAGTATTTGGCGGAATTCTCCAATGAAACCATCTGGGCCTGGAGATTTCTTTTTCAAAATTTAATTCCTCAATTCAGATCAATTCTTCCATTTCTTTAATGTACTTATAGGGTTATTCAAATAATCTATCCCCTAGTGTGTGAGCTGTGGTTTGAGGAATTGGTCTGTGTCATTTATATCCCTTAGTGTGTGAGCTGTGGTTTGAGGAATTGTTCTGTGTCATTTAGGTTGTCAAATTTATGTTTGTGGAGTTGTTTGTAGTATTCTCTTATTATCCTTTTGATGTTTGCAAAGTCTGTGGTTTCATCCCATTTTACTTCCAATATTGGTCATTTGTTTTTTGTCAGTTTGATAAGAATGGGGCTGTGAATTTTATTAATCTTTTCAAAGAACCACCTTTTTATTTCACTGTTTTTTTTCTGTTTTCATTTTCAATGATTTCTGCTCTTATTTCCCTTAGTTTGGGTTTATTTTGCTCTTTTTCTAGATTCTTGAGGTAGGATCTTCTTGACTTATACATCTTCCTCTTTTCTAATGTATGCATTCAGTATCATCAATTTCCCTTTCAGCACTGTCATAGCTACATCCTGCACATTCTGATATGGTGTATTTTCATTTAGTTTGATGCACTTTTAAATTTCCTTGAAAGGTTCTCATCGACCCACGGGCTATAAATGCTGTTTATTCCCAGATGTTGGAGATTTTTCTGTTACCTTTCTCTTATTCTAGTTTGAGTCTATTGTGGTCAGAGAACATATGTTGTATGACTTCAATTCTTTAAAAGTGTTAAGGTTTCTCTCATCGTTAGGTAATAGACCTCTCTGTCTCTGGTAGAAATCTTTGCTCTGAAGCCTACTTTATCGGATGCTAATATCACCACTCCTGCTTCTTTCTGATTAATACTTGCATGAAATATGCAAACATGTATCCATCCTTTTACTTTTGACTGGTTTACCTTGTTAAATTTCAAGTGAGTTTCTTGTATAGCATATAACTGGGTCATGTTTTTTAACCTACTCTGTCAATCTCTCCCTTTAATTGGTGTGTTTAGACCATTTACTCCAATGTTAATTGTTATGATGTAAGGGCTTAAGACTGCTTTTGGGTTTTTGTTTTTGGTTGTCTATTTTCTTTTTCCCCACCTTTGTGTCACAGAAATTTTTAAAATTCCATTTGTATTTATCTGTGGTGCTTCTTGAATGTATCTCACAAAGTAGCTTTGTTAGTGGTGTTCTAATTATGTTATCCGTATGACTTACCAAAGTCTATCTGTGTTAACATTTTAACGGTTCAAGAGAAATGTAGAAAGCTTACCTCCTTAGGTCCCTTTACTCCTGTTTTACAGTTGTCTTAAATTATACATAACCTCTACATATACTGGGAACCACATCAGATGTTAGAATTTTTCTTCAACCATCAAACCTAACTTAGAAAACTCAAGATGAGAAGGAACTTCTATTGCATTTATCCTTATTTTTACTCTTTCTACTGTTCCTTTTTCCTTCCTGGTGTTCCAAATTTCCTTTTATCATTTTCATTCTGTTTCAAGAATTTTCCTTAGCTTTTCTTTTAGGATAGGTCTGCTGGCAACACAGTCTCACAACATAGTCTCTTCATTTTTCTTCACCTGAGAATGTCTTGATTTCTCTTTCATTCCTGGTGGACATTTTCACTAAATATAGAATTCTAGATTGATGAGTTTTTCTCTTTTAGCACTAGCAAATATTGATCCACTTCCATGGTTTCTTGGTGGTACCATGATTTCTAATGAGAAATCCACTATCACTTGACTTGTTATTTCCCTATAATTAAGATATGTCTTCGTTCTCATCGCTTTAAGATATTTTCCTTTGTCCTTAGTTTTCAAAAGTTTGACTATGATGTGTATTGTTGCAAATTTATTTGGGTTTATCCTGTCTAGGTTTCATCATCTTCTAGAATTTGTAGATTTTTGGCTTTTGCCAAATTTGGGGAATTTCCAGTCATTATTTGTTTGAATACTTTTTTAGCCCCATATTCTTTTTTGTTCCTGGATCTCTAATGATATAAATATTAGATCTTTTCATGAGTCTTACAGGTCCCTGGGGTTCATTTTATCTTTTAGTCTATTTTCTTCCTGTTGTTCAGTTCAGGTAGTTTCAATTGCTCTGTCTTCAAGTTACTGATTTTTGCCCCCCCCCCGCCCCCCACTATCCTATCAATTTTACTGTTGAATCCATCCAGGAGTTACTGTATTGTTCAGGTATAAAATTTCCACTTGGTTCATTCTTTATATCTTCTATTTATTTGCTAAGATTTTCTATTACTTTGCTGAGATAGTCTTTTTCAAGTGCTTCCTGAAGCAATTATACAGTAGCTGCTTTAAAATCCATCAGATCATTCCAGTGTGTTTCACCTTGGCATTCATATATGTTGATTATCTTTTCTCATTCAAGTTCTCCTTATTCTTGGAAATTTCCTGATTCTTGGACATTTAGGATAGTATGTTATGAGAGTCTGGATCCTATTTAAATCTTCTCTGATACCATGACTCATTCCTGTCAGGTGGAGGTGGAAGTCTAACCTCTCCACTTGGCCTCTCTTGACACTTAGGGTGGGAAAAGGGGGAAATATGCCTTATTGTTACTGGGTGGGGTAGAAGTTTAGGGTCCCCACTAGGCCTCCACTGACACCACCTTGGCACAAGAGGAGGAGGGCACTCTTTACTGTTCTCCACATAGCCTCCTCCACTGACAGTGCAAGAAGACAGATCAGTGGTAAAAGTCCTGGATATCCACAAGACCTTCTCTGATACTATCCTCCTGGGAAGGGAAAGAAATGCTTCATTATTATAAGGTAGGGAATGGAAGTCCAGGTCCCTATGTGGCCTTCAATGACACTGTGGGAGGTGGCTCTCATTAATATTGGGTAGTGGTGCAGGTGTTGGCTGTCTATAAGAATTTCTCTGACATTATCGCAGGAAGGAAGAGGGGAACCTCATTATAGCCAGAGAAGCCTTTGCTTACAGGGTAGGGAGTAAGGGTGGAGCCATAGTTTTATTGACGGTGTTGGAATAAAGTAGGCAGTTACTGTCTAAAAGTTTTCTGTCTTGCCAGGCTGCCTGTGTCCTAGTTCTTTAGCTAGAGAGAGGAAGCTTTTTGCTGGAGCTTTTGTCGCCTTTGCCATTAATGTTTTGGGATTGTACCTTCTCCAGCACCCCATTCAGAATATTTGAGACTGAAAAAAAAGAAAGAGAGAAAGAAACCCAAGGAACTCACCACTGTGTCATTACTCAGGTCCCGAGGACCCCAGCTGGCCTGCCTTCTTCCTTCCCCCTCTCAGTCTCCTAATGTTTGTTTTAGACACAATTTCTAGGATTTGACTGTGCTTTGTAGAAGATATAGGGACAAGTACATCTCTTCCATGTTGTCTAAAATTGGAATTATTATTTTTATATCTTCTGGATATCTTCTGGTATGTCTGAAATCTTTCATAACTTTTTAAAAGATCAGATGCTTGTGAACATTAAAATATCCCACTCTCTGCCTCCTCACTTCTCCAGAGAGGACTGACTCCCTTTTCCTGCTCAGTCTGTTCTTTTCTTTAGGTTCCCCACCTCCCACCAATCCCAAGAAAAGAACATTAAACAGCCTCTGTTAAGACTAGGCCTAGGTGGAAGACAGAAGCCAATAGCAAATCATGTTACATCCAAATGTGATAATGGGAAAAAGGGTTATTAAAGGGGGTTTTGATATTTTTAAAAAGGAAGTCATTAGAGGGTTTTTAATATTTTAAGTATTTAACATTTAGTGTAGTACTATGTGATAGCTCCTGTTCCAGACATGTATTTCAATGTTTTAAGAACCAGGATAATCTTACTGGGACATATCAGCTGAATACCAGCCTTATCTGTAAGTACCCAGTGTTGTTTTTTTTTTTTTTCTGCAAACAGTAGGTAGTGAAACTACACAGATGATGAAAATTGTTTAGAAATATGTCTAATGACAAGAAGCACATAATCAGAGTCAGAAAAGGGCAAACTAAAAAAATATATGATAGTTCTTATTCCTTCATATTGCTAAAGCAAGTCAAGAACCATGAACCATGAAAAAAACATTAATTAATTCCCTTTGAGAGATGCAGTCAATATCCTGTTGGTCACAAGTTAAGTGGAAGTTAAATGGAACTCTACAACCCTTTCATAATCAGAAGAACAAAATATTTCAATCCCTTGGAGGATACAATGTGTTCTAAATGGACCCAGTGAAATTTCAAAAGCAGAATCCCAGTTGGATATATCCAAAAATCACTAGATACATAGCAATGCAGAGATCTTGGGAGATTTTGCCATCTGATATTTCAGAGCAGGAAGCAGCTGGAGAAATCATTAATAGCTATGAGAAAAAACTGAAATTACATTTCTAAAAGCTAGGAATAAATAATTTACATGAACAAAAAGACACTATTCAGAGAATCACAAAAGAAACTGAGAGAATTAAGGCATATAGAACATTCTTTTGTAGGTAGTTGGTTGAGTAGGAAATAGGATCCATGGCCAGGTAAGACAAAGGGATTGGATATGATCAGAACAAGTGTTATATGTTAAGATCAAATGTCAACCATTGGTCCACTTGCGGCCCTGAGGGATTGGAGGGAGGATGACTTTGGTGTTGAGACCTGGTTGACTGACAACTGAGATCATGTGTCTTCTGTGTTGGACAGACGCTCTTTCATGTGGAAATGACTGTTTACGGAGAACTGTAAAACATTAAGAAAAAAAAGACAGTACATATAGTTAACCTCTTGGCACACTAGACAAAGGAAAATAAACATTGCAATGTTGTAAGCACCAGAATATTGTTTAGAGTTAATTCATAACAAACTATAGGGAACAAATGATATCTAAACAATAAAAATAAGAGATGAGTTTTAACACATAACCTGTGCATGGTTGGATGAGCCTTTGGTTGTGCAGACTTGCCTAGTGATGAGAAGGTTGCAAAAGCAAGTAATTCCTATGCTACTCTTCTATCCTGCTCATATCCTCTGTAACAGTGCCCGGCATCATATTCTTTTACAATCATACGTAACCAGACTTGACACAGAAACAGAAATGCAGACATGCACCTATATGTACCCTAAAATCTACTGTGCTCTAAGGTCAGTCTGTTCACCACGGATGAAGACACCACGGATGCACCTCGGAGCTAGGTTCTATTGGAGACTGTGGGAAGCAAGAGGAGGTTGGAAGATAGAGATGGAAGGTAGAGCATGGTGGCCACAGAGAAAGTTGAATTTTCACTGGGGAGAAGCAGCATGGTGGGGATTGAGAAAGTGAGGCAGAGGATTCTACAGAGTGAGAAAAATGGCATGATCTATACCAAAAGATCAGGAAGACTATCTCTTGGGTGTATGGAAGCAATCCGAACCATTGAAGGGAAATATATTTCCCTTTTTAAGGTATATTCAGAGCAAGAATGGCATGCTTCCTGAGACGATATTATGTTAGCAGAGGACGGAAAAAAAAAAAAAAGAAAAAAGAAAAGAAAACCCCCTCCTTGTTTGCTGCTGCTGCTTCTTCCCTGCCCCCCGCCTACATGGAGATATTCTTTTAAGCTGGGAAGTGTAACAAAAACATCTTAAGAAAGGCCCTGAAGAAGAAAGAAGACAGTGGAAGCCTTCTTTCTAAATCAGTTCACATTTCCACATGCAGGTAAGTTGCATCCCATGGTGCAACTTCTGGTCCCAGAAGTGCTTTTGGAGTGTTTGGTCTCAGAGAACGCACGGACAGTGAGAAAAGTACTGGAGACAAATAATATTGCCATTTTTTAAATGGGAACAAGGATTTACAAACCAGTACACTTGACTTCAAACCTTAAGCAAATTCAGGTATGAAAGAAATGGTTGGTGCATTTAGAAAATACCAGAATGAGTGGTAAGTGTTGGAAGGGATTTGGAAAGAAATATTATTTCAAACTTAACTTCCCTTTTATTTGGGCAGGGGTCAATAAATTAATAGCCAATAGGCCAAATCTGGTCTGCAGTGTTTTAGTAAATAAAATTATTGGAACCCTGCCCATGACCATCAGTTTACATACTATCCATGGCTGTTCTCACATCACAATGGGAGGGTTGAGTACTTGCAGAAGGGTCTGATCCTTTACAGAAAACGTGCTGACCTCTGAGTTAGACAACACCACTGAGATAGTCTGTCTTAATTTCTGCAAGGCATATATTGAAGTTTTTCACATAAAGACACTAGAGAGATGTGAGTAGGAATCACATGCCAAGTAGACTCTCCCTGGAATTGAGTCTCCAGAGACTTGTCACAGGACACTACCCTTGGCCAAGTCCTGGATCCTATTGTTGACAGTGTCTATGACAAAGGCATAGACAGCATGCTTGCCGGTTTTAGAGAAACCCATAAAGTAATAAATGTGGAAGATGAATTGATACCTAAAATGACATAATTAAACTAAAATGTGGGGCCGAGACCAAAATTATAAAAAAAGATGAAAATAAAAGATGCAGCCACGTAAGAAAAAAATAAAGCGTGTAATTATTAGATGATGGAAACCTGGTGTGGCAGTTTGCACGGAAAAGATATGAGAGCCTAAGTGACCCAGAACCAGTCATGTGACACATTGCTAAGAAAACCACCCTGGAGAGACAATGGCAAGATGGCAGACTGGGAAGCTCCAGGCCCTTGTTCCCCCCGTGCAAACACTGACCAACCAGATGAACTAAAAGAACTTTGTGCAAGTTTCAATGGAAGAGCCATAGCAACAAAGTGAATGCCCAGTCGAGAAAAGACCACATTAAAAGCAGGAGGGGGGGACGTAGGTGGCTTACCCAGTTAAGTATCTGACTCTTGCTTTCAGCTCAGCTCATGATCTCAAGTTTTGTGAGATTCTGCTCTGAGTTGGGTTCCACGTTGATACCACAGAGACTGCTTGGGATTCTGTCTCTCCCTCTCTCTCTCTCTCTGCCTTCCCCCACCTCCAACACACACACACACACACACACACACACACACACACACCAGTAGGAAATTTCAAGGTTTTTTTGTTTTTAATTTTTTTTAATGTTTATTTATTTTTGAGAGAGATAGAGAGGCAGAGTGCAAGCAAGGTCGGGGCAGAGAGAGAGGGAAACACAGAATCGGAAGCAGGCTCCAGGTTCTGAGCGGTCAGCACAGAGCCCGACGTGGGACCTGAGCTCACAAATCGTAAGATCATGACCTGAGCCGAAGTTGGATGCTCAACCGACTGAGCCACCCAGGCGCCCCTGTTGGTTTATTTGTTTTTAATTCATCTTTGCCCCACCCTCCTTCTGCGAACCAGAGAGAAGAGAGCAATGTTCTGACCTGTGTGGGTCACCTAACTCAGGTTTCAGATGGCCAAAAGTGGCACAGCTGGGATCTCACACAGGTGACGCTGCAGGAAGCAGTGGGCATGGCTAGTGAAAACAAGGTGGTGGGGGGCAGGGGAGACAGATCCACATATGGCTGGGCTAAGAAATTATTAACTGAAGAATATAATAGAACATAAGGCCCTAAGAAGAAGCTGGGGTGAGACTATTAGGGAAATTAAGGCTTTAAACAGTGTACACTGTAGAATTGGAATAAAGCACACGCACTGGTCCAGGAAAAACACCTGCCCAGAAAAGGACTGGAAAGACCATAGGCCTTCACACTGGGCTGACCCTGGCCCAGAACATGCTCCGCTAGTTAGTGAAGGTCTTCTCCTACCTCAGTGCTACCTGCAGACTTGGAGAGAGGGCTGTGTTTTCAAACACTCACTTTCCAACAAAGGATCACGTGGTGCATAAAGAAAGAGAAAAACATGGCCCATTCAAGGACCAAAAGAAATCTCCAGAAACCATCCCTGTAGAAAATGAATGCAACCTCCTGCTTATGTGTACCCAAAGTCATAATCATAATACCTGGCACCTGACACTTTACTTCTTTTTCACACCACAATCAGAGGGCTCTGTTCTGGGCTCAGGTGGACCTTCACCACCTACCCCAGGCTACACGGGGGGGCTCCTTGCCAGCTCGCAGGTCCTCCAGGATGTCCAGAAGTACTCACCGCTCTATGCTGCTCACAGAGCCCCCCCTTCTATTCCAACACTGGTTACTCTCTCTCTTTTCCACATCACCTCTAGCCCTTCAGTCTCCTCGCACCGCTCACGGTCTTTACTAACTGTTACTCACGAACACTGCTGCTATGCCCACAGACAAAAATGCAAGGCCCATCTTGTTGGTGCCTGGGGATACGCATTCACATGTGTGTTGAGGAGCAAAGGGCATTTAGGGGGTGACGTGGGTAGGGCCCCCAGGGCCACTAAATCTAAAACCATCAGGATTCTGCCAGGCTCCCAGAGCAGGAGATGGGCCAGCAACCTGAAACCTTCCAGGTTTTTCTTCACTTTCACTGAAAGAGGCCTAAGTCATCAAAGACCTGCTTGCAGAGAGCACGGGCCCCTTGACCCCAGAAGGCCCTTGCGGGCAGTGTGTTCTAAGCCCGTTCTAAGTAGCCTAAGTAAGTGACCTTGGGCACACTCCCGACCTTTCTGAACTTTGTTTCTCATCTCTTAACAACGGGAGACAAAAAACCCACCCCACCTCCGAGGAGAGATTCTGACTTAAAACATTCATTAAATTTAAAAAATCAGGAAACGGTGGGAAGTAGATATAATCATAACATTAATATTTATATAAGAACCATATGTAAAATGACTCGTACCTTTTGGGGTCCGATCTACCTCACTTTCACTTATTCCTGATCCTACGTGTGAATGCTTGCTGCCCTCTGGAGGCTGAAAAGACATTTCTTTGGACCACCGATAGGCATGAAATAACGTAGAATAATAGGTCTTGATAACGTGCTGGGATCCCTTGCCACTGAAAAATGAGAAGCGAACGGTATCTTTGAGACGCAAAACTACTCAGGGCCACACGATCTATGCCTAGACTTCACTGGGTTGCCTTTATCGAGTCCTTTCAGTTGTTGGTGCACGTCTCTGCTGAGCGGAAGCTTTCAGCGGTCCGAGCCGCAGGAGCTGGAGAGCGGCGGACCTCTGAAACACCGTGTGTATTAGCATAAACCTCTCCTACAGCCTACAAAACATAACTGAACACCTCTTAAGAGCAAGGCATCATGATGGATGCTGGCGTGTACACAAGAGTAAGGCACACACGCTAATTCCTAGGACTTTGGAATCAAGCGCAATTTGTACACGGCAGTTCCTGCTATTTCAAGGACAGAGGAAATGAAAGCCTGATCTGGGTCACACGATGGGCACTCCCAATGCTAGTTTTGGGGGGCCGTGATTTTGGTGCCCTTTCCAGGATAAGGTTGGTGTGGGATTGGGGTGTCCCATGCTCCTGTCTTTGGGCCAGCACACGTCCTGCCACCAGGTTACCCCGCTTTGGGGTTCACCTGCTTCTTGGCTTCCTCCCAGGGGAGACAGGTCCACGGAGGGGAGGAAGCAGAGCACCGGGACGTAGCTGGGCCTTGCTGCTTTGTTCCCACCAAGATTAAACAGTCTTCCTGAATTTTTAAATTTATTCATTTATTAATTAGCTTGTCTCCTGTCATCTGTAAACTGTTTTTTCCTCGTTGATCTTTGGAGGATCTATCTTCCTATTTGCCATATCGATTTGCGCGAATTCTTTATAGATTGAATGTTAACTCTTTTGTTATATTTTAAAGAGTTTGCTGTTTTCCTTTTACATTTGTTTTGGACCTAGAGAAACTTGAAATGTTGACACAGTCAAGATGCACTCATCTTTTCTTCAGTCATTTTTTCCTTTTTTGTCCAAATACATTTCATTAACATTTTAAGCAACTTACTACAGCTGAGCCTTGAACAACGTGAGGGTTACGGGTCCTGACCCTTGGTGTAGTCGAAAATCCACGTATAACTTTTAACTCCACAAAAATTTTACTCACAGCTTACTGTTGACTGGAAGCCTTACTGATAACACAAACAGTTGAAGAACACATATTGTGTATGTTATATGTATTATAAACTGCATTCTTACTCTTCCAATAAAGGAACATACAGTAAAGGGTATGAAGAAAATCATGGGGTGCCTGGGCGGCTCAGTCAGTAAGCGTCTGACTTCAGTTCAGGTCATGATCTCATGGGTCTGTGAGTTCAAGCCCCACGTTAGGCTCTGTGCTGACAGGTCAGAGCCTGGAGCCTGCTTCAAATTCTGTGTCTCCCTCTCTCTCCGCCTCTCCCTTGTTCATGCTCTTTCTCTTTCTCTTTCAATAACATTTAAACATAAACATTTATGTTTAACAATCCAAGCCCTACCTCTCCCAAGACCACTTTTACTCTCCTGAGAGCCCAGCATTTCCAACCATGTCTGTTTTTAGATATTCTGACAATTATCTTATTGCTAAATAATATGTTACTGACCTTTATTGACTTAACAGTTTTAACCTTATCTTTGGCAGATACGGATTTCTGCTCTGATCAGAAAGGATTCGGCTCACTTAATAACACTTCCCCTATTTCCCCCCCGCAAATAGCTCTACCACTATTTTCAGTTCCTCCATCTGTCAGAACTACATCTCTATGTATTGAATTTACAATCTCCATTTCTTATTCCATCAACAACAGATGATGCATACTAACTTTCCACCCTTACCTCCTCAACTGTCATTAGAGCTCTACATTTCACTGCCAATGTGAATGAGATTAAGTTTTGTATTCATAGTTTTGTCTTTTTATGATTTAGCCAAAGAACAATTTAAAATGTTGAGGGGCGCCTGGGTGGCTCAGTTGATTAAGCTTCAGACTCTTGATTTCACCTCAGGTCATGAGTTCACGGTTTGTCGGTCCAAGCCTTGTGTCGATCTCCTTGCTGAAAGCACAGAGCCTGCTTGGGATTCTCTCTCTCTCCCCCTCTCTCTGCCCCTCCCCTGCTCACACTCACACACACACTCTCTCTGGTTCAAAATAAAATAAACTTTAAAAACACTAAAAAATAAATAAAGTAAAATGTTGAAAATAGGTAATTATTTACTGCAGAGCCTGGTAGTAGTTGGCCGTGATCATGCTTTCTTCTCTGCAGTTCCAATGTGATAGCTACTATCAGCACAGAAGTACATTTCTAGGATCAAATGTCAAATTCAGGTTGACCTCCACTTGTTCACACTTTACATTTAACTTAAGTTCAGATCTGGCAGTAGCAGAGGCTGATGCAAATTGGGTCTATTCGGGACAAAGCTTGTCATTTAATAAAGGGGCCTCTGCCTACCAGGATGATATTATGATGGTAGCAGAGACGAAAAGGACAGAAGCAAGTTTTAATGAAGTGTCCCCAGGAGTTCAAGGCCTTATTACTAGGAAGCACAGTCCAATTAGCCGTCTGGGGCTGTCCTTGACCCAGGAGGAAATGTAGTGGGTGATGTAAGGCATACTGAGGGACACATCCAACATGAGGACACTCATGCTGTCTGTGTTATGTATGAATGGCAAGCAGAGACTGTAGTACTTGGGTGGAAGTCCATGGCTGGAATCTGAAATCAGCTCCCATGCTGGGCATGGACACGTGCCTTCTGCTCAACCTGTCAATTACAGCTACAGCTAGATGGCCCCAATATTCCCAGGCATAGTCAGTCCAGGATGGAACAATCTACCTGCAGCTAGGGTTCTGCTTAGAAGGGTTGAGTACTTGTTATCCACAGATAGAAAGTTGAACCCCTTGTTTGAAGGAGGGGGGTCCCTCGTATCCACTTGGACCGAGTTCTTGGATTTGTCTTTTTTTGTTAGACAACACAGTTTTTGGAATTCCTTCACAGAATACTAGCCCCACTTCAGGCAGAACACACGTGTTCGAACGACACTTTGTTTTCCAATCTCTCGCTCCCACATAAGGTAACTGAGCTTATCTAAGCACTCCTTAAAGAACTGAGACCAATAATGCCAACTTTTGTATTTCCCAGCGACTGAACAGCTCTTTCCTCTTGCAGTGGGCAAGTGCCATTATTAACCCTGTTTGGGAGCTTCTCTCAAGAAGTATACTAAAATGAGAATTGTTCCACTAAATACAATGTTAGGTGCATTTATGTTTTATAGGCTAGATCTTCTATTCCAAACTAGAGAAGCATGAAGGTATTCTTCCTTCTTTTAAGAAAAAACCACAGTAATCCATAGACGTTATGGCCAAATCTCTAACATAATACAAATGTAGCATGTTGAAGGAAGCACAGAAAGAAAATAGCAAGAAACATGTCACATGGTTTTTCAATACATATTAGTTTGTTAGGGCTGGTGTAACAAAGCACTGTGAGCTGAGTGGCTGAATTGTATTGTCTCACAGTCCTAGAGTCTAAAAGTCCAAGATCAAGGTGTCAGCAGGGCTGGTTCCTTCTGAGGGCTGTGATGGAGAATCTGTTCTAGGCCTTTCTTCTAGCTTCTGGTGGTTTCCTGGCAATCTGGTGTTCCTAGGGTTCTACACCCCCCCAAGCACTCTTACTGTGTATGTGTCTGTGTCAAAATTTCTCCTTTTTATGTGGACACATTGCATTAAGGGTCTACCTTACTCCAGTATGACCTTATCTTAACTAATTATATCTTCAACAACCATATTTCTAAATAAGGTCACATTCTGAGGGGGTTAGGTCTCCAGCAGGTGACTTTGGTGAGAGGCAGGGCATGATTCAACCGATAACACGTTTTGGTCTCTTATTTTTGAAAAAGAGTATGTGTGCATTCATTTATTTATTTATTTATTTAACATTTATTTATTTTGAGAGACACAGAGAGACAGATCATGAGCAGGGGAGGGGCAGAGAGAGAGGGACACACAGAATCAGAAGCAGGCTCCAGGCTCTGAGCTGGCAGCACAGAGCCCGACGTGGGGTTTGAACCCATGAACTGTGAGATCATAACCCAAGCCGAAGTCGGACACTCAACTGACTGAGCCACCCAGGTGCCCAGTATGTGTGCATTTAAAACACATACCAGGGGCATCTGGGTGGCTCAGTTGGTTAAGCGTCTGACTCTTGGTGTCAGCTCAGGTCTTGACCTCAGGGTTGTGAGTTCAAGCTCCACATTGGGCTCCATACTGGGCTCCGTGTTGGGCATGGAGCCTACTTAAGCATGCGTGCACGTGCACACACACACACACACACCCACACCCACACACACCCAAAAAACGGGGGATTACAGAGAAAGTTCTGTCTCTCAACAATTACCTTTCCTTTGTATCTAATAAAGTATTAAATAAAAATGCTTTGAAAGACAGACGTAAAAGAAGAGGTGGAATTAAAAGACACGTCTATTACCACAAGTGAATGTTCAGACTCGAGGGTAGGACTGACCCACACTTTTCACCATGAGGACAGATGATGTATAAGCCCAGGGCAGCTTGTTAAGCATTCTTTTTCTCTCCCTGTCATGGTCTGAATGTGTCCATTCCCCTCTCTTCAATTCCTATGTTGAAATCCTAATGCCAATATGATGATATTGGGGGTGGGACCTGCAGGAGCTTATGAGGAATAGGATCAGAGCCCATATAAGAAGAGACACAAGAGCTCTTCCTTCCTTGCTCTGCTCTCTACCAGGTAAGGATGAGGCAAGATGGTGGCCAGCTACAAACCAGGAAGAGGACACTCATCAGAACATGACCATGCTGGACCGCGATCTCACACTGCTTAGCACCCAGAACTGTGAGAAATAATTGTCTGTTGTTCAATCTACCCAGTCTACAGTGATTTGTGATAGCAGCCAAACTAAGACCTTCTCTTTCTCACTGGATTCTCATCAACCTAGTGTAGTAAAAATTCAGAGCTTGAATAAATCCTCACAGATTCACAGTTTCAACTCTGTCAAAGAAAGTTAACTTGCGAATCATAATATTAGGTCCCTAGTATCTAGTGAAATGTATAGGCTTTGAGGAACCATTTAGAAAGGATGATGATTTTTCATCATCAAGCTTATGAAAGGAAATCCAAATGTTACAACAATAGAACTCAGAAATAAAGGAAAACATCACTCATTCTTTAAACTGTCATTCTTATCATGACACATGCCCTTATAAAATATCCTTTGCTGTGGCAGACTTTTAAAAATAACTTTTTAAAGTTATATTAATACTTTAAAATTGATTAAATGTTCACCATTGAAAATATGGGAGAAGAAAAAAAATAAAAATTGGTCATAATCTCATCACCAGAAGATACTATTTGGATGTATTTTCAGTATTTTTCCCCATACATACACATGAATATTTTTAAACCTAATTATGTTGGATATGTGCATCTCAATTTCAACACTTATTATATTATAGGCATTGATTTGTATTTAACTCCTTATAGCTTAACTAACATTTGTTTTAACATGTAATGTGAGAAACATAATTGTATCTAATGGGTCAATTTTTTCCATTTATGAAATATTTCATCAAATCATCATGGATTCTTAATAGTCTTTTTAGGATATAAAAATAAAATATAGATCCTGTGCAGACAATTTAGAAGTTACAGAAAAAGGATAAAGAAGAAAATAAAAATAACTGCTAACCCTAGAGAAATATCCACTGTTAATATTTTAGTGCACCTCATTCCCATCACATTTCTTGTCTATTACATTGCCGTGTATTCAGACACTCCAGAGAGACTGCCAAATCCACACACCCCATCTGAAGAGTTCTCTACTTGGCTCTCTGTCATTGGTCGGTCTGGCCTGGCCCCAGATAATCGGATAAGGGATGGGTGCTCGACATAGGTGCAAGCAATCTATAGACCAGCTTGTTTCCTACAGATCTCTATTCAAGAGCGGCGCCCCTACCAGAGGTGGTTACTGACCCAACCAGCCAGATCTTTGCTTGGGAAGTTTGGATTCAAGACCAATGGTGAGATGGCCAATTGTAGAAGTAGACGCAGGTGAAGCAGCAAGAGAATGTAACAGAATGCTTGCTAAGGCCAAGCATTCAAATTCAGTGGGGGACTGTCTGCTGTGGTCTATATGTAGTCTTCAACTTAACACATATTCAGCTTTTTGTTTCGTTTTGTTTTGGTTTTTTTCTTTATAGTTTTTTGTCAGGTTGGTTTCCATATAACACCCAGTGCTCTTCCCCACAAGTGACCTCCACCAACACCATCACCCCCCCCATTACCTTTCCCCCTTCCCCCCTCAGTTTGTTTTCAGTATTCAAGAGTCTCT
>CM053559.1:82827395-82862785 GCA_028646485.1 Cryptoprocta ferox | reverse complement strand
TTTTTTTTTTTTAATGTTAGACATCGGCTGGTAAACATGGCACTATATTAATCAGAGATGTTGATTGCAGATTACAAACATAAACTCTGGCTCATTTTAATATTTAAAAGAGAGTTATTGAGAAGCTATTGCATAGTTTATAGACTTAATGGAAAACTGAGAAATGAGACCTAAAACCTGGGCAGGAACCAAGGTAAGCTAGGTGCCAAGTTCACAGCCATGTCTCAGTTGGGGAGGAGACTGGTAGATCATCATGGCTGGCACTCCACAATGGATACTTGATCTTCCACTACTGATGTCTTGAATGATCGCTAACTGCCGCTGCATCTTTCTGTCACTCCCTCAAGATTCAAAATCCCAGATAGAAGCTTTTAACCATATGAACTCAGGTTATATGCCTGTGTCCTCCCTAGAGAACCAGGATCTATGCCTCTCAAATTCCATAATGGAAGGCAGAGCCCTGCTTCCCAGTTTTAGGATTTCTCTGAAGCTTAGGGATGAGTGCCATGATTTTAACTAATCATCAGAAAAGAATCAATTATATCCCACAAAACCCAACTCACCTCTTTTCAGAAGAATACGATCCAAAGGGAGTTTTAAAATCATCTTCAGAAAGGTCAAAACTTTCCTGTAGTTCTAAAGCTGTAAAATAATGTAGACCATTGATAACAGGTGCTGGTACCAGACCCCTGAAATCAGAAAAAGAAAAATTTCAAGAATTCTGTAGTGATACCAAGCATATACACATGTAATACCTAAATACTGACCAATGTTATCCACATAAATGCAAATGCTGATAAAAGCTATCTGGAACAATGTAATATACGAACTCCAACATTTACTCCAGAGCTTGTCTTAAAACACTAGCATTATTACATTCTAATTTGTAGATTAAGCAAATTTGTATTGTTTTGAATTTTCCTTATCCATTAAGTCACTAATATAGGCAAATTATCTTCCTACTGATTAGTATGTATTCTATGTATTCTATTATAAACCCTAGTCCATTTGTTATGTGAGGCCCAGCAACGTATCAACTGCTATTAAAATCGAAATCGGTATTTTTGAATTTTGTTTATAATCCAATGCTTTGAAGTGATACCAGAATAAAATATCTCTAAAAATTCTAATGTTATAATCTCAACTGAACTCTAGGCTAAGACAGTTTTTCATCTCTACTAGCCTGTTTCCCCAGAGTGACTTGAAAGAATCATTAACCATTTTTAGTGGAAAAATCCTGTTGCTATTCACCTCAGACTTGCTAAATAGAGTTGCTGTGTGCAAAAGTAGCCCAATTGCATATAAATGCATGCAAATTCGAAGCATCTATCTGTCCTAGTATGACCCATTTGGAGTTCATATTTAAAACTGCTTAGTTTCTCTGTCCCCAGTGTTTTAATAAGCATGGCCCGGCTGCTGGTCAGAGGTCACACAGACCCCAGCTTTGATGCTCTGGTGGACACTGCCTACCTCCTGGCCACCACCCTCCTGGCCCTTCAGTAGAATTCTCTATATACTACACAGCCTATCTTTTGAATCGGATTTTCCAAAGACAGCTGACTGGTATGGAGAAAATTCATCACACTTTTTGGATATGTAAGAAATAGACAAAACTTGGTTTCATTTATATTGGTTGAAGATTTTCAACAGATAGCTTAAATTATATACAATGAAAAGAAGTGAAATTGAAAAAAAATTTAAATGCCTTCTTTATTCTGCTTCCTTGAATCAGTGCATTCTAAAAAGCTTTTTAAAATGCTATAATTAAGGTCTTGTCAGTGTTCTAACTTTCTGGAAACAAGGACTTCACACTTTATTTCTCAAATTTTCTAAAATGTGACAGAGAAAAGAGAATTCAGAATATCAAAACCTATAACATTAAGGGGTGCCTGGGTGGCTCGGTAGGTTAAGTGTCCGACTTCAGCTCAGGCCATGATCTCATGGCTTGTGAGTTCAAGTCCCTTCTGAGGCTCCATTCTGACAGCTCGGAGCCTGGAGCCTGCTTTGGATTCTGTGTCTCCCTCTCTCTCTACCCCTCCCCTACTCTTGCTCGCTCGCTCTCTCTCTCTGTTTCAAAAATAAATAAAAATTAAAAAAATGTTTTCTTAAATGAGAGTGCCATTACTTAAAAAAAAAACCTGTAACATTAGTGAGAAAATTGCAAACATTTTATAGCCATTGTGCGACCTACTTCATTTTGAATAAACATTAAAGCCTAAATGTGCGTCTTAATATATAACAATTAATAGTATGGTAATTATTATAGCTGCTAACATCACAAAGACTTTACTATGCAGAATGAACTAAATGAAACCTTTCATATTAAGAACTGAGAATTCATAGATTAATAAAGATACAATAATTCCCACCCTCATGGAATTTACAGTTTAATATGGAGAGGATGGATTAAACAAATGACTTCACAAATAATTACTATTGTTTTGAGAGTCATGATGGACAAGAACAAGATATTCAACAGGATATAACTACCTTCAGTCATGAACAGCCTTGGTGAAGGCTGATATACATATTCAAATTCCACCAGAAATACCATTTTTTAAAAAGCCATCAGTTTCTAGTAGCTATGAACATATTATATCTTTTTAAGAAATATATAAATGAAAGGAAAATACAACTTATAGAACTAGGTTTACTACTCTATCACTGGGTCTACTTTAGTACAGAGGCCCCTGTTTAGGTTGATGATTTAGGATTCATGGAGTATATTTGGATACTAGAGACTCAATCTTAAGATGTCCAGGTGTAAATAAATGTGATAAATCACTACCTTTGAAACAAGACTGTGTGATGAGGAGGTATCTTTCCCACCAGGGCCTGCCGGGCTGTCTCATGTTGTCTCTCTATGGAATCTCTTTCCTAGGCAAGAAATATAATGCGAAAAAAAAAATTATACTGCTGTTAAAAATATGTCAGATGGTAAAAGTACCCATAATCATTGTGTTTTTACTAGAGATTATCAAATATGTGGAAAGAAAAAGGGAAAAAAGGCCTAAAAAATTGGTATTGGTTCAGCGGAGAAAACACAAACTTTATAAATAAAATATAGCTTTATAAAGACCACAGTTTAATATATCAACTTTGATATTTAAATAATAGTGTGGCAATTCCTTATTAATGTTTATATATTTTTTTATCTTTCCAATGAGATTATCTCTCAAGGATATATATTATTATTGTCTCTTTAGTCTTCCCAGATCTTAGCACACAGAGTAGTTAATGGATGGACCAGGTACAACCCTGAAATAGGCCAAAGGGAGAGGTCTTTCTCCCATGTTCCACCATCCCGTCACCATCATTATATACTTAATGATTTGGTGGGAATACAAAAATATAAAAGATACAGTCTCTGCATTCAAAAGGTTTATACTTTGGTGGCAAAAGGAGATTTACAAAGATGGAGAAAAGGGGCGCCTGGGTGGCTCAGGTGGCTAAGTGTCTGACTGTTGATATTGGCTCAGGTCACGATCTCACGGTTTGTGAGTTCAAGCCCTGCATGGAGCTCTGTGCCAACAGTGTGGAGCCTGCTTGGGATTCTCCCTCTCCCTCTCTCTCTCTGCCCTCCCACCCCTACTCATGCTCGCTCTCTCTCTCTCTCTCTCACAATAAACTTTATTAAAAATAAAAAATTAAAAAATTAAATAAAAATTAAAAGATGGAGAAAAAAGATAGCACAATGCTGTTGTATAAATAGTACAATGTGTATCTACACACAGATTAGCTAATAGAGTGTGACCATTTTAGCAATCATCCATTTACTGGATTTCCTCACTTCAAGCGAACCTGACATACAAAATTCTTAGTTTACAGAAAAGACAAATTAACAAGTGCTTTTTTGTCTTACATAAAAGACTCATGTGTAAAGGGATTTATAATAACATTTATTTAAACAGCAATCTTTGCTTACAGAAACTTAATCTGAAATAACCCTGTTTCGATTCTAATGTCACTCTCAGCCTCCTCTCTACATTGATATTTAGTTAAAATCACAGGAAATGACAATGAACAAGTATACCCATGGAAGAATACACCCCAACGGCATGGTTGTGAGCCCACAACTCCAGGCTCACACCTATTTTAGCCTTGGGGGCTAGCACTGTTTCAAGTGGTGGCATGTGTTTGGGGGAATTCTTCAAGAATCGATTTTTAAGGGTTAAGTTGATATAAACACTTTTGCATTACAGAAACTTATCTGCAGGAGTGGCTCTGCTCTGGGTGATGCCAAGGTTGGCACAGTGGGCACCTCTGGGAAACAAGTCATACCCCAGAGACCAGGGGATGCTTTGGTCACTCCTGTGTTCCCATGTACACAGCACATGCACCTTAGTGTGAAGTAGGAGCTCAATATAGGTCTTTAATGTATGACAGCCTAAGTCTGGGGAGATAATATAAAGTGTGAATAATGTCTACCATTCTTTATGACCTGGAATAGAATCTGCTGTCAAGCGTTGTTTGAGAAATACTGGGTCAAGCTTTTGAAATTGTTCCTTAGACACCATGACACATGAGAGCGAACATGTAAACTCACTGAACACAGGCTCTCAGGTGTATATTTGTCGTAAAGACCATTTTACTACTTCCCTAACCATTAGCACTGTGGTTCTGTCTAAGCAGGATGAGGAGAAAATATCTATTGGGCTGCAGGGTCACGGTCTGTAATGGGACAAGAAAGGAAGGAAGAAACACTATTTAAATTTCATCCTTTAAAACTGTTTAAATAGGGGCGCCTGGGTGGCTCAGTCAGTTAGGCGTCTGACTTTGGCTCAGGTCATCATCTCACGGTTGGTGGGTTTGAGCCCCGTGTTAGGCTCAATGCTGACAGCTCAGAGCCTGGAGCCTGCTTCAGATTCTGTGTCTCCCTCTCTCTCTGGCCCTCCCCTGCTCTAGCTCTGTTTGTCTCTCTCAAAAATAAATAAACGTTAAAACAATTAAAAAATAGAAACTTTTTACTAAAATCCCAAAGCTATTGTTTTAAAAAAGAGAAAACGGGGAAGAACATCTCTACATACAATGCTCATGAACCAGATAAAATCTGTAATCTACTAGTTTGAAATTAACTAAAAGACATTATGGAAATGACACAAACATTAAGGAACAAAGAAATTACAAATTTTAAAAATGTTTATTTTGAGGGAGAGAGGGAGAGCAGAGCCTGAAAGGGGGCTCAATCTCATGAACCACAAGATAATGACCTGAGCCGAATCAAGAGTTGGACACCTAACTGACTGAGCCAGCCACACGCCCCTACAATTTTTAAAATGCCTAAGTGAGGTGACAGAACTCAGGAAAGAATTAGAAATATAAGGGGAAAAAAGTCACTTCAGAAATGAACACTAAACCAGAAGGAATATAAGACTGAATAAAAACTGCACATAATGTCTTCAGAGGAATAGAAAGTGAATGAAGGGAATTTTTTAAACTCAAAAAGAAATGAAAAAAGAGGTAAAAAGATTCAAGAGAAGATGACAAATATCTAAGATAGGCAAAGAAGATCCAACATGCAAACAATAAGAGCCTTTGATAAAGAAACCAAAATAAGGAAACTGGATAGGTCGTAAAAACTACAGTGCAAGTGGAAAGTATGACAGATGGTCATCGGCAGGCAATGCTGTCCCCACAGTCCTTTCTAGAGCGAGCAGAGAATGAGCCTAGACAACAAAACTAGTTAGAGACACTGGCCTGGGCTTAATGAGAAGTGTCAAGTACGTACATACTTGAGAACTAAGACAAAATGAGAGTTAAAGGGGAGCGAGTATATGACTGCGCCCTGAGAGTGTGGTGGTAACGCAGCCATAAACAAACCAGGTGGAGGAGTGGGTGGAGAACATTTGCAAACAAAATATTTTTAACTGTTTTCCGTTTTTATACTGGGTGCTAGTAGTACTGGCATTGTCAACCTGAGACTCTTCTATACATGATCTGGAAGAAACAAGGGAGAAGCTTAGTGACATTGTAGTTCCATCATCTCCCATGTCTTGCAGAATCAAGATTCTCAGTGTGGAAGACAGATATGTCATAGAGAAGAAGATGAGTAAAAACCCTCATGTCTTGAATCTGAATTGGAAATATCAACCTGAACTCATGAAATATTTTATCTATCCACAGAAAAGGCCTAGAAACAACGACCACCCCAATAGCAATGAGCACTCCATGCCTAGCGACCTGCATTAACATCTTCCGCTTAAAGAAACCACAGCTTCTTGGAGAATAGATGGATTACAGGTTGGAGTAGGTAATGAACAAAAGAGCACAGAATATCTTGTCCTAACAGAGAACAAGACGGCTACCAAAGTCGACATAGGTCATGCTAAAGGACACAGGAGCCAACGTGAAGAGGCTCTCACTGGCCAAAGGTAGGATAATTTGAGTTTCAATAAGGTTATAAAATGCAATGGGTAGATACTGTTCAATATGCACAAATCAAGAATATGATTTAAAAACTAATTGGTCACCTTCAGAGACCAGGAGGAAGCCATCATCTTGATAAAAGCACTTAGACTGCTGATCCTCTTTGATCTGTGCCACTTGGTGACCAGAGGAGAGGAGCATCTCTTTGTAAGACTATTGCAGCTAATAAATCTGGTGAATGGAGAAAGCACTTTTCTTTCAGAGTCAAAACAGACATTGCTACGCTGTGTGATCTTGGACAAGCTCCCTGAGTTGAGATTCCTCCTAGTATCTAAAGGAAATGGTGCTTAGTGGATGTAGGTGCCTGGTATTTTGTCACCACAGATCCACCTTGTCACTGGCCTTCATACAGTCAGGTACTTCGTAGGACTGGACTGGCCTCGTCTGCCCCGCATGTGCATTTGCAAAATTGACTTTGAATGAATCAATCATTCAGCAACTTCCTTCCTGGAGAACTGACTCTCAGTAAGCTGGCCTGCCCCACGAGTGACGGTGTCCCCTAAGAAAGTCAGAAGACCTGGCTGAAGAAACAGATACAAGTGAAGTTCAAGTGAAGGTTGAAAATCAAGCTGCTTCTTTCTGGAAGGCAAATTTCTAGTCGCAGTTCCAGAGCAGAAAATGTTCACTAGGCCATCCCAACCTTCATGTACGCCTTCCAGGGAGCCAGCCATGCACAAGGGGGTTGCTGTCAGTGAGGGAAAATGAGGTATAGTGTTATCTGACAAAACGCAAGAACTCTGACTTCTCTAATCAATAGTAATAATGTGAGTCTTGTATAAACAAAAACGTCTCACTGCACAGTGTTTGTTATGTACTTTTTGCAGCAGTAAGAAAAGAGCGATGCACTTTTTTTTTTGTGGTACTCAAACCTTAAAAGAAAATTGCATTTAAGAAGTAAGGCTGATCAAAATTATATTTACAGTTCTCCAGGAATCTTTCAGAGAAGTTCAAATTAATATGCTCTGGAGTCACTCAGAAAAGTAAGTACCATTTAAGCTGAGAAGAGACAAGAAATAAAGCAACAAGGATTGTATAAGCAAGGAGTGAAGAAATAAACTGAATTCTTTATTACCATTTAAACTCCTATGAAATTATGGTCATATTCATTGAAAACATTTTATATTGATAAACTATATAGAGTCACAAGCAAGAAAAATGATGTTAACAGATGTTTCTCAGACTTGAAGAACAAAGAATACTACTCTTGGACATTTCTTTCCTAACAAAGACAAGCCATTTGGGTCCCAGTGATCCCAGAGACGAGGAACAAAAAACAGCTGTCAATATATCAGGCAGCGGTAATACTGAGGCTATCTCCATGCTCTGTTGGCCCATTTTCTACTCAGAGAAAGAAGGGAGTAGTAGAAGGGCTAGAGATATACTGACAAGAAGAGATTAGAGGTGTCTCTACTAGACTATATGTTCAGTACATGCAGGGATGAGTTCTACTTCGTTCTAGTGTCTAGAACAGAGTCAGTAAGCAAATACCTGATCTGTATTGAAAAGCAAATCCTGATCCTATACGTGTGGTAGGAATTCAACAAGTTGAAGATGTGTGAGAAGAAAGGAGGATGAATGAGTGAGAAGGAAGGAAGGGGGAAGGGAACATTTTAGGGAAGGAAAGGGGAGGAGAAGGGAGCCTTCTGCAAATGTGAACGGACTGGATGGCGAGGACAGCAAACACTCTTCCCAGGCTTGCTAAATTAGCAAAGACAGAATGAACGCACAGCCTCTAATAACTATCGCACAGACTATGGAAACTACTTCCCTCGGCTCATTATGCCCCTTCTCCCAGATCTAAGGAAAGGAAACTAAGTCTTGGGTCTTAACCGTCTACACCCTAATGTGGTCTATTGCCGGGGTCTGGATTCCTCACTCTCTTCAAACCCTTTAGCCCGGTCGTGTAGTCGGACCTTTGTCTGGTTTTGATTTCAGCATCGCCCTTGGACTCCCACCTTGTACGCTGCCCTTGAATTTTCAAGCTGCAGGAAATCCCACTCAACCCCAGAGAGGTTAAATAACTCTCTGAGGCTTGTCCCGCTAATGAACAAACCAATGACCCTCATTCTACTGCACAAGGTGCCCCCTAAACCCCACAAGTGCCAGCATCTCTCACATCCTTTTCAACCTTTACCACCTCTTCCCCCTCCCAGGATAAGCACTCTCCTGACTTTATGGTGTCCAGTTCTTTGTTATACTTCTATCACCTAACCACGTATCCCTAAGTATTATGGTTTAGTACTGCCAATTTGTTTTTCCAAAAATCTTTTTAACATTTATTTATTTTTGAGAGACAGAGAGACAGAGCATGGGCAGGGGAGGAGCAGACAGAGAGGGAGACACAGAATCGAAAGCAGGCTCCAGGCTCCAAGCTGTCAGCATAGAGCCCAACGTGGGGCTTGAACTCATGATCCGCAAGATCACGACCTGAGCCAAATCCGCACGCTTAAGCAACCGAGCCACTCAGGCGCCCCTGTATTGCCAGTTTTTAAATTATATATTAACAGAATCATACAGTATGTATTTTTTAGAGTCAAGAATTTTTTGGCTCAACAGCATGTTTGAGAGATACATCCATGGAGTGAAGTTTGTTCACTTTCATTACTGTACATATTTCACTATACGAATACTCAAAATTTTATTTGGCCATCTTGCTAATGGACACTTGAGTTTCCAGTTTGGGACTGCCATGCACAAGGGTACCATAAACATTCTTGCACACATCTTTCAGTGCGCAAAGCCGCACATTTCTATTGGAATACCACTGCTGAGGCATAAGGTACGTGTATGTTCAACTTCAGTAGATAATGCTCACCTATTCTCCAAAGTGTACAAAGTGAACCTCCTATCAGTTGTCTTATAAGAATTTCCACTGCTCCACATCCTAACAGTCAGCACATAATTTTAGCACTTCTGGTTTATGCATAGTGGTATCTCACTGTGGCTATAATTTGCATTTCCCGATAATGAGGTTGACTATCTCTTTACGTGATTATTGGCCATCTAGTTATTATCCTTTGTGAAGAGATTTTTCCATGAGTTATTTTTTTCTTAATCATTTGTAAAAGTTCTCTATATATTCTAAATGAAAACCTTTTGTCAGTTATAGTTATTGCAAATATCATCTCCCTCTGGATGGTTTGTCGTTTTTTTCTCTTTAATACTGTTTTTTTTTTTAATTAACATAAGCTTCTAATTTTATTTTTTTTTAATTTTTTAATGTTTATTTTTGAGAGAGACAGAGAGACAGAGACAGACTACAAGAGGCAGAGGGGCAGAGAGAGAAGGAGACACAGAATCCGAAGCAGGCTCCAGGCTCTGAGCAGTCAGCACAGAACCCGACGTGGGGCTCGAACTCACAAACTGCAAGATCATGACCTGAGCCGAAGTCAGACACTTAACTGACTGAGCCACCCAGGTGCCCCATAAGTCTCTAATTTTAATGTTCCTCAATGTTTTGAACTTTAATTTTTTCCCTTTGTAATTAGTATTACATTTAAGGAATCTATACCTGCCTGCTCAAAGTCATAAAAATCTTCTTACATAATCTTCTAGAGGTATTATTGCTTTGTCTTTCACATTTATATTAAATTTTTGTAATCACACGTGACATACATGCAGTTAGAAACTGTGCACAAGAAAAGGTGGAATATTTCAATACAGGGATGAGACAGAAAGACCTCATGTGCACAGAGAGTTTGGGGTGGATATGAGCAGAGAGCAAGAACACCGTCTTCAACATGAGTGGGAAAGAGCTTCAGAGAAACAGAACCCAAAAAGGAAACTGCCACCTATCCATTACTGTCAAATGGCTCCCTTGAGAGTTTCTAAAGGTAAATATGATCACATTAAATCTACGGTTAAGACACCAAAAAAGCACAAAAATTTCTACTTTGGAGAACAATTTAAGATACAGATTTTTGACAGAGGAAGTTGCAATGACTTTTTTCAATCCGCTAAAAAGGCTTCAAAAATACACGGGAATTTATGTAGGGAAAGTAAAATGAGGAAAATAACATCTTCTCCAAAAGGCTGCAATGAAAGGTAAGGGAGATAATTTACATGAAAGCCCTTTCCAAACTACAAATGTCGTAAAGGCTATTTATGTTCTCTAACATAACACAGTAAGCTCTGCTGTCATATTGCTCACTTTGCACTGTTAACAGCTGTGCAAAAGCTTAATAACCTAAAATCTGATAAATGCTTAAAATTTAAAAATAGCATTGAATTAATAATCTTTCAAAGAAAATAAGGCACTAAAAATAACCTTAGGCACATTGACCCCATATATATGACAGCACTAATTTAGTATTTTGCACGCATTTCTGAAGAATGTAGCTTTGGTTGGGGGTGGGGGCGGGGGGATGTCATTTGCTTCTCTGTGAAACTACTGTTCCGTTGCATCTCTACCAGCTCAGACAGGTAAAGACACCAGAACCTCAAGGCTGCAAGGGGTTTGAGCATTGTTATATCATGGGTCAGTCATTGCCAACCCTCTAACATATAGATGTTCCAGACCAGACCATGGATGCTGTAGATTACAGGGCTGAATGGTTTCTCAGGGAGGTGACTGCAGGTAAGGAACGACCTGGGTAAAGGTTCATGGGACTCCTTTTGACCACAGTGGTGACTCCTGCCCCCTTCCCCGTGTACCACCACCACGGTGCTTCCTTCTACCATCACAGTGCCATTTTATCATACCCTTCCCTCTCCAGTTTCTCCATACTGTTCATTAATTTTATACTGACATGTTGGCCATGAATTCTTTTAGCTAAGAAAACAGAGTGTGTGTGTGTAGGGTGGTTTTTAACCCCCCTCTCTCTTCTTACCCTCTCTTCTCACTTCTAAATACCTGAGTGCCCCTTGACCAGACAAAAGCTGTCGTTAAAGAAGCCTGAAGGTTTTCTAACAAGTAAAGTTCAGATCCGTCATGTTTGAAGACCTCATGAATACGCACTAACTGGCAGTGGGGCGTGGCAAATCTGTGGTGTGAGTTTCTCCTCGGGGTGTGTGAGGCTGTGTGGCAGGACAGCAGACCTGGGATGTGAGGCGGTTATGGTTGTCAGGACCCCGACTCATCATGAAGGAGTAAGTGTGGCCAAGGATTTGTGCTCTGGAGTTTACACTACAGACATGCCATGTCCTGGGGACATAAGGGAGAACTTACATTTGAAAATCTACGCCCCAGGGGTACCTGGGTAGCTGAGTCAGTTAGGCTTCCAAGTTCGGCTCAGGTCATGATCTCGTAGTTCGTGGGGTCAAGCCCCGTGTCGGGCTCTGTGCTGGCAGCTCAGAGCCTGGAGCCTGCTGCAGGTTCTGTGTCTCCCTTTCTCTCTGTCCCTCCCCTGCTTGTGCTGTATCTCTCTCAAAAATAAACATTAAAAAAACATTTTAAAAAAAGAGGGGAAAAAAAAAGAAAATCTAAGCCCCAACAAGCATAAAATCATATTATCCAACAACAGGATAACAAGGGCAGAGAAAAAGGGGTAGACTGACGTGCAAAGAGCTGGATTTCCCAGGATGGAAGGGTCGAGGCTGACAGGCTCCTCGTGGAGAGAGAGCCCCCGACAGCATGGTTAAGACCACAGGGGTCAAAACTAGGCAAAGGAACTAGTAGGAGAGGACATGGAGAATACCAGCACCACTGGCTCTGAGTAGAACCCAGGCTCTTGGACTAGGGGCATCTCCATGGTAACCATGGTGGACTGGAGGCCAGGGGCCCTTCCCCAATTTTCCAGGATGGTGTAAACCTCAAGATTCTGGAGCTTGATCCAAAGAATGGGAGTGATCCCTGCTCCTAATGACTTATATTTGACTTCCCACAGATCCTGGTGAATGGGAACAATTCCAGATTTAATTTATTTTGGATAAATATGATGTTTCCTGCATTTAAGTATCATGGCACGAATTCCTATTACTTACAAATGTTTGGATTGCACCCACCCTCTGTGTCTTTCAAGAAGCCCTCATCTGCACCTGTGCCTTTTGCCCTGCCCCAGAAGACTGGACAGGCTGTCTCATACGATCTCCACGGAATGGTGTGAAAAGTCCAGCTGGGGCAGTCAGATTCCCTTGACTTCCACAACATGAATTCGAGAGACAGAGAGAAGTGGCCAGGGATTGTGAGTGCAGAGCCAAGAGGCCACGGAGACTCAGGGCTGGTGCGCATGAGAATGAGTTCACATGATGTGGGAGCGAAGCCTGAGTGGAGGAGGCTGGCCCGGAGAGAGAAGACAACAAAGCACATGAGAAGTAGGAGCAGAGATGACAGGAACTTCATGCTTCTGGAAGGCAGAGAAACCCCAACACCTAACTCTCTAATCCTAGTGCCGGTCGGTTCCCGCGAGGTCTGTACCTCATCCATGCTCATGTCGCACTGTGAATCCACTCGTTCCAGATTTTTATATGGAACTGCCTCTTACTGAAGCTGACTTGAAGGGACTGGGTCTTGCACCCCCAACACTGTATCTTATGACTTAATCTGTATCATATATCCTATGCCTGTATACACTGCAGCCCAAGACTTTTCGTCTCCAGTAACCTGTCTGAATCTCTTGACCGCCGCCCACAGCTCTCTGACTTCATAACAGGATAGGACTATTTACTTAGAACAGCCTAGCCTTGGGGCATTTGGGTGGCTGTTTTAAGTAAACAACCGAAATCAATTTCGGCTCAGGTTACGATCTAGCAGTTCATGAGATGGAGCCCTGCGTTGGCTCTGCAATGGAGCCTGCTTGGGATTCTCCCTCTCAAAAATCAGTAAATAAATGGAGGGGGAGGGAGAGGGGGAGGAAGAAGAAAGAAGAAAGAAGAAAGAAGAAGAAGAAGAAAAGAAGAAGAAGAGTTTAGTCTTAAGGAAAAACAAACTAGGGGCTGACGACCAAAAGGCAAGTCCTGTCGAATCTGTGGCAATGGCACTGGCCATGATTTAGGCCTCTTTGTATTCCCAGATCGTCCTATAAAACTATTAGGTGGGAAATTAGCGCAACCTAATCTTCATGCAGAGCCAACAATGCACTGGATACTCACGCACACACCGATCTGAGCTGTCAAAGAACTGAACTGGGGCAGAGTTACATGACGGGCTCGCGTGCTGCGAAGTTATAAACCATGGCCTCAGAGAGGGCTCACTCTGAAGGCTCAGCACGACAATGCTCAAAAATCTACCCCAACAAGAAAGCAAGTTTTCTCTCATAATACGTATTTTACCACATTTATTCTATTGTAGAGCTTTTCTATTCTTGCCAACTAGAAGAGCTGAGTTTTGCGCCTGGGAAGCTGGGGAAAGGTACTCACAAAAGCTACACTGGCTGCTCTTTGTAGAGCCCACGTCTATTCTCACAAGTGTAGAAAGAGGCTGAAAACTTGCCTTCGGCTGATACCAGTCAGAGAAGAGCTTCGGTGAAACTTAAGTCTCAAAATGGCAAGTCTCCTCCTGGCCTGCCCCGTGTACTGTTCAGTGGTGGCCCCACCCTCCCTCCACCCCTCCTTACCACTGAGGTTTTTTTGGCTGCAAGTTTGGCCCACAACTTCACAAAGTAGTTTCTGTCTGTAGCATCCAGGAAATTGCACACGCTCAAGGGAGTGAGCCTGCTAGAAGACTCTTCAGATTCCGGCTGAGGTGTCTCAATGTCTGGTAGGGAAGAAACCAAAGTTTAAATATAGAAGGCATGAAATGGGATAAGGGAACTTTCTGAAGGAAGGGAAATGGTTTATCTCTGGATGGTCCAAAACACAGCAAAATTGAGTAGTGAAAGTCTGTGCCTTTCAACTTGAAAAGTAAGATAATTACTCTAAACTATGTCTTAGAAAACAAGGTAATAGTTATTATCGATTATAATAAAGTCAGGCCACAGCACCTAGTAGACACATCCTAAAAGTATATTTAGTGCTCATCAATGCAGGCTTATAAAGGGAATTGAAGTAAACCCTGGCTCCTACGATACCTTCCAGATCCGTAACTGAGAAGTCACACTAATAATTACTTTCCATTTGACAAAATTCTCCCAGAAGGCTAGAAAGAAAATAAAACATGCAATGCTAAGAAGAAACTTAAAAAAAAAAGAATGCAATGGATATGGATGAGGTCACCGTGTAACAGAATTTATTCACAAATAATGCTGAAAGTTTCCTTTAAAACATTATAATGTCCAGAGATCTAGAATATAAAGAATCTAAAAGTTTATTACTGTTCATCTATAGAGAGCCCTGGTATAAGTGCCTTTGGATACATACAAACATCAACACTTTCAGGAATATTGCTTTTAAAATGCGAAAATAGGGGCACCAGGGTGGCTCAGTCAGTTAAACGTCCAACTCTTCATTTCTGCTCAGGTCATGATCCCACGGTTCGTGAGACTGAGCCTCGAGTTGGGCTCCCGTGCTGATGGCACAGAGCCTGCTTGGGATTCTCTCTTTCCCTTTCTCTCTGCCCCTCCCCTACTCATGCTGGCTCACGCTTGCTCTCTTTCAAAATAAATACACTTAAAAAAAAGAAAAAGCATTAATTTTTTTAAATCCTAAAATAAATTTTTTTCCACATGTCCACCGTCTGCTCTGACTGAGCAGACATGGGAAGTTCTCTTCACCCAAAGACAACAAAACACTAGATAATATATAACAGAAATTTGTTTCGTATACATAGCAAAGCTGAGAAGCCAAGAAAGAAAAATTTCCTTGTGCTGGAAGTACAGGTCCCAAGTCAGAAGAGTGGGAATTGATGCCAAGAAGTCAGAGTGCTTCAGGGACTGAGAGAGGCCAGTCCCTGTGTTCTTGATGCAGAAGACCCGGGCTCTTTGATAAGGAGCAGGGTCGGGGGGGGGGCTGGAAAGGGGGGCATCTGGAAGTTTCAGCCCATAGACCTTAGGAACTGTGCCTGGACACAGAGTCTCACCTGGACTGAGGGTGCAAACACCTGGGAGGAAATCAGGCCTCTGATCCTGTGTTATGTGCTGGTATGGAACCTGAACTCGAACTCCTTACCACATTGTGTGGCTATCGTGTGCCAATAAAATAAGGAAAAGGCTGTTGTTGATGAGTGCAAGTAATCATGTAGGGAACTCGGAAGCTCCACAACCCAGCACCTGCCTTGAGTGAGAGAGAGACTCAGAAGATGCAACAAATGAGCAAGCCCACGCCCGAGTAATTCCAGTCTTCTCTGTTAAATCTTCATGATGGAAAATCGATTCGATCCATATTGGTTGAGCACCTCCCAATAGCCAGACAGTGCTCTGGGATGCTGGGGATATAACAATAGATAAAAGGGTGGGAATTACATTCTAATACTGGACACAGACAAATGACACATCGGATAATGCCAGGTAGTAAGAAGTACAATGACGCAATGGGAAGCCAGAGAAAGGGACAGAGTGAGAGATGGCATGATGGCCAGGGAAGCCCTCTCTAAAGGAGAGACATCTGCACAGGGTTCTAAAATCACAGGAAAAGCATTCAAGTAGCTGAGGCAAAACCACATCACATAGAAAGAGGTGCTTTGTACAAGGACCCAGAAGCATGTTTAACGTAATTGAATTACAATTAAAAAAAAAATCAACATGGCTGAAGCAAGGGGGAGAAAATGGGATGGAGAGGATGGATCCTGTGCTCATTTAAAAGGAAGAGAAAGAGAGACAGAGCCAGAGAGAGAGAGCCAGAGAAAGAAAGCTTGTTCTGATGGGACTCTAAGAACAGAGAGCATTGTGGAAAAGACCGGATGAATTTGAAAAAAGTTAAGATAAAAATTAAAGAAATAGAAGCTATATTCATGGAGATAATTTCCACAAAATTATCATATATATGTATGTGTGTGTATGTGTGTGTGTGTGAGAGTGTGTATATAGACTCACACACACACATACTTGCTCAAAATACAGTATTAGTGTCAGGGTTTCTTTTTCTACCTTTCTGAGACATACGCAATTCGTATTATGGTGTGTGAACAAGTTAAGTTCAATCTGATGATACAATGTAGCTACAATTCCAAGGACATAATGGCTTTATGGGTTCTCAATAATAAAACATTTTGGGTAACGATAATATGTTTACATTACTAGTAAACTACATTCCAACGCCACCACTTTAATGACTTGGAACTCCTATAATGAAGAGTTTCATACAGTTCTTAAAGGAGTTTCTAATGTCTTAATACATCAATGAACAAGAGATCCTGCTTCTCAATTAAAAAAATATATATGTAATCACCAATGTTCTAACACCTTGAAACAACTTTTCTTAACATAATCTTACTCAGAGTATCTAAATTAAAGACATCCTTGAGGCAACATTCTATCTATATATACAGTCCACAAAAATAACCAAGTTCTTCAGTATAAAGGCTAGTTAATTTAAATACCTATAGTGAAGCCCAACTGAATTTAATGATGCATGGCAGATTTTAAAGTTATTTTATGGATTGGTATCATTATTAAATGCAGGAAAATATAAATGGATTATCTGGAACAACTAGAAGTACATCTCAAATTAATTCTAAGTGGCTTAGACCTTGTATCTACACTTCTATCCCTTTGCAGTCAAGTGATTTAAAATAATTTGTAGAAAGCATTTTAAAAGAAGCATAGAATCCAACCTAAATAACAAATGCAATGGGAGCCTTGTACCTCAGAATAAAACATTTTGAGTATATATTTAGTATCATATCATTGCATAGACTAAACAACGCCTTCTACTACATAAAACAGACAATTAAAAATGTTGATGATCTGACAGTACTGGCCACAGCCACGTTAAGAGTCTTAAAATCAGAATTGGGGAATCAGACAGAGAATATTTTGAGAAACAAAAATCCCTATTTTAAAAACCAATTTTTCTACATTAATCAGATTACTTACATAGCAAAACAACTAAGTCATTTTCCTGTTCAAGAATATGAGACTGAACACTTTTAATTATAATTTTTAACATTTAAAGAAAACCTTGGGGAAAAAATGAATCAACATTAGAATCTGTCTCTCTCTGAAAACAACTAGAAATGCACGTCTTAGAAATAGGCTTCAATTTTCAAACAAAACTTCTCAGCCAAATGGCTTCAGTATCATTCATCTTCCCCCTCACACACACTCAAATGGGTTTAGAAATTGTTTATTTAGTAACAGTGAGAATATTTTTTAACAAGAATAATTTATCCCTACCATGATTAAATACATATACATATATAAAATATAAATACTTGTAAAATCATTGTAAAAGAGTCTCAATACTGAAATATGTAACCATAAAAAAGGTCAAAACCAAATTAAAGCGCAATAATCTGTGATACAGTATTTATTTATTTTTAATGAGACAGTTACATAATTTGCAGTGGAAAATTAAAGGAAAAGCTCAGTTCGTTAGAAAGTATTATCACAAAACTAAATGTTCTGAAAAAAGCTATTTTTCTAGGACAGAATTAAATCTTAAAAGTCTTGTCTACCTGCTTCCAAGAAAGGAATAAAAGCAACTAAAAGAAAACCATTTTACACAGTACCCATAATTTTCCATAGCAAAATAAGCTTTTATAGTAGAAAGCTACCATGCCAGTCTAAGGAAATAGAGTATTAATGTTCATGATGTAAAATGAACATACTTATTAAGTTATTCTAACCGTAAAGAGCTCTTTTCTTGGGTTTCCAATCAAAGGAATAATCAGCTACTTAAAATAGAGAACAGGTTCTCTATTAGGACAAAGGAAAGTATGTGAATGTGTATTCTCATCCAGAGAGGATGAGGTACAAAATAAAACATTTCCTTCCACTGAACTTCACACTTTGAAACCTCCTCAGTACGGCTGAACCAATGGGGTTAGTATTTGCATCCTGTATTTATTTTTTATTTATTAATTTATTTTTTTAAATTTATTTTTGAATGACAGAGAGAGACAGTGCGAGCAGGGGAGGGTCAGAGAGGGAGATACAGAATCTGAAACAGGCTCCAGGCTCTGAGCTGTCAGCACAGAGCCCGACGCGGGGCTCGAACCCACGAGCTGTGAGATCATGACCTGAGCTGAAGCCGGACACTTAACCAACTGAGCCACCCAGGCACCCCTTGCATCCTGTATTTAGAATGTCTTAATTAGAGAATAAAACCGGGTGCCTGGCTGGCTGTTGGAAGAGCATATAAGTCTTGATCTCAAGGTTTCGAGCCCCACGTTGCGTGTAGAGCTTACTTAAAAGTAAGTAATAAACTTAAAACATACAACAACAGCACCCTGAATTTCAGGGTTTGGTTTTTTTTAAATGGATGAGTTTACTGAGAAGTAGTTAATTGATGCCTTGAAGGAAAGATACAAAACAGGTAAATTTCAAGAGTGGAAACTTGATACTTAAGATCTGCATGTGTATAGTATTTGGGCAAGAGAAAGGAGAAGCAGGAAATAGAAAAGAAACCCTCAGGGAGCTTGAATACACACAAAAGCCTTCTCCTTTAAGTATGATGTTTGATAAAGAGGCTGGCGATCTAATTTCCACCCAACCCTACACTCCCACTCCTGGAAAGTGCGAGGTGCTTCCTAAGGCTCACCCTTGAAGAACAGCTCTTTCAAGGACGTTACTTCATTGGTCAATTCCTCTAGGAAAGACATTTTTTGGTTTTTCTTTGTTTTACTTTTCTTTGTCCGTGGAAACTGAAGGTCTTTAGATCGAGTAGCTTGTAGAAGTCAGTCTTTGTCCCAACCCAGTATAAAAGGCAAACAAAATGCCCACTCTCTGGTGGTTTTATTTCTCTGAGTCAAATAACGTGATAGCGTTTACTGTCTGACCAATCTGAAACATAGGATATAAACGGCTTGGATTTTGTCAGTAAAGAAATAACAATAGTAAAAATAATAGATAATTTATTGAGCATGTGTATGGACCGGGTGCTATGACACCGGGTCTTTCGTGTGTGTATCACAAGTAAATTTCACAGTAACCTCAGAACTGACGAAACCCAACTCACTTCTCCAAGCTGCATGTGGACGCCCATGAATCTCTTGGTCTCAGTTACATTTTGCTGAACTACAATTTCTTCCCAATATTATCCTAATTCTTTTTAAGCTCCTGAACTCAATCAACATTGTTTAAAGTTTTTTTTAACGGATTTTCAGAGAAGACCATCCTTTTTGCCAAATATTTCTACCTATTCTGAACAGCGTTGTTAAATCCAGTTCATGATAAAATGCTATTTAAAAATATTTTGCGGCCTACATTTTAATACTAACACTCCTCTACACGCTTACTATGTGCCAGACATTGGTTTTCAATATATGAACTCATTCAATCTTCACAATAATCTCGAGGTAGGTACTGTTATTGTCCCTACATGAGATCTTTGTAACTTGCCCAAGGTCACAACAGTAGATTGTACTACTGCTGGAATTTCCAACGACTGACTGCTAGTGTCATTGGAAATTATGAATTTCTAAGGTTACAAATGTTTTTTTAAAAAAAGGCCTCCAGCTTTTGCTTATCATGCCCGCGCTCTCATGATCATCTTTAAGATGAAAGATTTGGTGGTGTGATGTCATTTATCTATCATCAACACAAGGAAATAAATGGTTAGAGTCTTCTCCTCTTCTCTGAATGTCTGGTCAATAAAGAAAAGTGATTTCCAGAGGTACGCATTTCAAACTGAACTAAGCTATTAATTAAATTCATTTATGAACATACTTTGCTAGGTACTATATAAGTGCAACTATCTAAAGTGGACTTTGGAGGGTCTTTTATATTAACAAGATGATTTCGGGGTTGTCATGAAGCAAAAGGAAAGGGAGTCAGCTAAGTACTTAGTGCAGAAAACACTATTGATCAAGATGGTTTTTTTTTTTTTTTAACTTTACAAAATAATCTATTTTTGTGCGTATGAATTTTGGATATATCCTCTCTGGGGCCTACTACTGACAAACAGCAAAACTGCCAATACACTGGATCCTTGCTATTGTCCCAGAAAAGAATTCAGCATAAATCACGTCAACCCATCCCACTTCACATCAAGCCACCAGATCAGGGAAGCATCTGGTCAACAGCCTCGAGGAACAGCATCGGAGCTAAGCTCCAGAGACCATGGGGCAGGGGTTTTCAAAGTGCAGGCTGCAAACTGAATTATGGAATCAATTTAGGTTATGTATGACCAGCATTTTCAAAAATTAAGACTGAGTAGAACAGAAAATGTCAGGGTGTATCACTTTTATACTTCTGTCTCCTATGTGTGCCTCATGATACTGTAAAATGTATTCCTAGGTATAAATTTTGGATCTGAAAGTTTGAAAGCCACTGTTCTAATGAGTACTAACTGTGTGTGATTTCCTAGTACTAAGCCTTACATTCAAGAAAAGAGACTGCTGGGTTCCTCATAGCCAGGCGGCAGAGCCAGTAAATGGATATCACAAAGGGGACCTTAAATTTTATCCAGTCTGACTAATCAACCAACATATGGAGGCTTCCTGTACGATTCCTATCACAGAGCCTGTAAGTTCTAGAGAAAGCCTATTTGTTCCTTTGTACGTGACTTCTAAAGTTCTTCATTATGCCAAATTGAAATAGAACATAAGGTTGCTCTTTCACATGAAAAATTTTCATATGTATGATTTTAATTCTATACCTTTTCAGAATAAACACAAGATCACAGTAGAAAATTTAGAAAATACTAAAAAGCATAAATGAGAAAATAAAGATGACCCATAATCCAACAACCCAGAGCCACATTGGCTATACCTCCTGAACCTGCTTTCTCCTTAAAAATGTAACAAATATTTAACTCTTCTCTATATTCTTCTACAACACGATTATAACGGCAAATAGCATCTTTGCATAAGGCTATACCAGGACCTTTTTTTTCCATAACTTATTTTTTCAAATCTCAAATGACTAGACCATTTCCAGATTTTATTATAAAGCCTATTTCCAGATCTCCTTATAAAGACATTAATGTGAACATGCTTCTGCATCAATTTCTTCCTTATGGTAAGTCTTAGATTAGAATTACGAAGTTAAAGGCAGTCAAAACTTAAAGGCTCTGAGGAGCGCCTGGGTGGCTCAACTGGTGAAGTGTCGTGACTTTGGCTCAGGTCATGATCACGTAGTTCACAAGTTTCAGCCCTGCATCAGGCCCTGTGCCGACAGCTCAAGAGCCTGGAGCCTGCTTCAGACTCTGTGTCTCCCTCTCTCTACCCCTCCCCCATTCACATGCTATCTGTTTGTCTCTCTCTCTCAAAAATAAACATTAAAAAAAATTAAAGACTCTGACAGATAATGTAAAACTGTCCCCCCAAGAGTTGCACCAATTTACTTTCCCAGTATTGATACGGAAAGTGTGTTTACCCTTAACTTCACCAAGAAGAGGCATTCATTTGCTTTCCATCTTTGACAGTTTGGTACTACTTCCCCCAAATTGTGTTTTAACTCCCAAAAGTAGTTAAATACTTTTGGACACATATTTCGGACATTTTTCTTTCCTCTTCTGTGAACTACCCAATCATGCCCTTTGCCCAATTCTCTTTTGAGGCTTGAAAATAACTGATTTAGTTGTTTAAATATTTGCAGACAGTTCTTACACCCAGTGGAAATACTATCTCTTTGCATCTGAATATTAGGCACCAGACTTCTTTTAAAAAGCTGAAGATTGTATTAGCTAATAGAGTGACTAAAGGCTGCAATGTCTGTTTTCCGATAGAGATCCTTTTGCTGAGGAATACAGCACATAGAAGTGATATGAGCTCTGTAAATATAGATGGAACATGACAATTCTTAGAGGACTCAAAAGCAGAAGTTTCCATTACACTAAGAAAATCAATAAAAGCAGTAAAAACCGCTCACCACGGAGGAGTCGATGATCTTTTCGACTCCCTTCAGTTGCCCTGAATCGGGGACATTTTTATACACCATCCAAGCACAAATACAAAGCGCACACCATCACGAACCCCAGGGGAAGGGAGCTAGAGCTTCCTCTACGTCAAACAAAGGGAAATTTGGCTTCTCACTTCCCTTTAGAACACTAATAAAAATGCAACCCCAAATGCTTAAGGAGCCTCAGAACCAGTTGCCCAAGGAGGAGACCTAGTATTTTTCTAAAGTTCTCACCTAAGTGAGGTATTGGTGGGTGTCTCTGAAATGCCCCACTCACAGCTTCTTAAAAGGGGGGTAATTATCCTTTTCTCCCTTTCTTTCATAGTCTGTCCTTCCGCCCGCCCCCCCACCATGTCCAATCCAAATACTTCCTCAATCTCTCCATTCCTGCCACAGTGCCTTATTTCAGGCCCTCACCATACTGTCGGGACTACTGCAATAGCTTCCTACCCTCTGTATTGACTGCCTTGAATTTATCCTCTATATCAAGTTGAGACACATGCCTCTAAGATAAAATTTAACTATTGGATGGCTCCCCATGGTGAGGAGATCAATTTTCCAAGCCTGTTGGCACAGCGGGAAATGCCCTTGGGAGTTACAGATGCCTATGGCTGTCCCCGACATCCGGGTCCGGGTCCCTAGAAGGAACGCTGCGCCTGCTCTGACCGCCATGCTTCGGCACATGTTCCCCCTTCTAAGAAACCATCACTCTCTCGTCAGTCTACCTTTGCAACCTTGATGACTTAGCTGAAGGAGGATCTCCTCTCGGAAGTGTTTCCTGATCCAATTCATGTCCCAGGCTGAATACAGTGTCCTTTCTTGGTATCCTTATGACATTCTGGAAAAGTTAATAAATGGGTTTGCCTGTCTATTGGACCCTACACCTAGCCCAGTGTGCTGCGAGGCCTCTAGGTGTCCTGATCATGTGGTGTTGTCATGAACCCTTGTATGTGTCCCTTGATAAAAAAGCTCCTCATTGTCCCACTATGTCCAGCAACTATCATCGTGTCTGGCATATAGGCAGTGCTCAATCAATGCTTTAGATAACTGGACTAACTCAATAAAAGTTATGACGTGTTAAAAAAAAATTCACCTGATTACTGTCATCTTTGACAAACCAGATAAATCAAAGGGCAATTACTGGTGTAACAGAGGCTTTTCCAAGAGGATTTCTGTATCATGGATTTTAAAAATACCATTTCCTCTCCTGAACTTGTGATAATATTTGGCATCATACAACTGTGTGGACACGTACCTTGTGTATATCATAAGATCCATTTCTACAGGCATTTAGTCCTCAAGTTTTTGTATTTTCTAAATACAGGATGCCAAACACAGTTTAGGATGCTGCTACATACATAGTAAGCACTCACGAAATATCTTTGTAACTTTTTAGGAGCTCAATATTAGGTTGGCTCTTTTGCTCACAATTACTGTCTTCTGGGAATGTACCCTCCATACTCTCGACTGGGGGCGGGGATGCCCAATGGTTACGTGTATGTGACCCTGTCTCTGGCCAGGGTAGATTAATTTAAGAATGAGCACCTGACCCAAGCCAGGCTAATCAGTATCTTTCCCTGAATTTTTTAAATTTAATTTCAGGATTAAAGAACATGTAAGTTAATCTGCTTCTAGTAGCGGGAGCTGCCAGATGTAAAACCAGATGTAAAATTTGAGAGGTAATGGTGGCCACGTCCCCTGCCATGTGCAGAAATTTATACATACTCATTTGAATCAAAGAGAATGAAGCCAACATGAAGAAAGAAACAGAGACGAGAAATGACGAGAGTCCAGTCGGTGACAGAGAATACTGGAGGTGACGAGAGAGAGTCCGGGTTATGTTCAATAACTTGTCCCCAGTCTGAGGCTCTGGGGCACCTCCGTCCTTCCCATGGTCTGGTTGTGTGTGATATTCCACTCCCTTCCAGCAGATTCCCGTAAGCTGGTTTCGGTTGGGCTCCTGTCGCTTGCCGGCAAAAGAATCCTGATGGCATTGAGTCGCTAAAGAAAAAGTAATTCCCCTGAATCTTCTCCCCAGTAACCTTTTTTAGCTGATTCAACCAGGTGGTTTAGCATAATGAAGGCAGGGGCTAATTTACATGAGGTTCCTATCCAGGGAGAGAAGGAAGGTATTCATTTTGAGATACATTTCAAGCACTCATCAATCACAGTGTCATACGCGTCAAGCACTTGCCCCTCTGCCCTTCCCAAGACTCTCACAAGTTGACTGTGGGCTTGGAATCTTGGCGGGAGTGAACAAGCCCCAGAAACGCCAAAGCCTTTTCTGGGAGCTCTCCTTCTGGACCCCTCGAAGATGCAAGAGGCATGCGAGAATATTCTCATCTAGGAGTGAAGTTTCCTAATGAGTAAAACAAAACATAATAGCCACGCGACATCACTTCAGGCAGATTCAGAACGCATATTGGAATTCATACAAGTGTAGACGCATGGGCTCCCTGCTGACTGCAACCTTCAGCTGTCCAGCTGGCACAGGGGCACGACTTGCCGGGGTGTCCTGCTCCTGGGGGCTGCCCTTCCGGGCTACAGTGGCAAGCCACGAGAAAGGCACACAAGTGCACAGACTGGCCGCCTTCTAAGGACCCAGTGGCTGGGACAGGGCTGGTGCCCACCCCCCACGCTGACTTGGGGATGCAAAGGGAAGCTGGTGTACAGACTCATAGTGTCCTGGCCAGAGCCTTCCTTCCTGTGACCACACTGCCTCCGGGGGGCACCGACGTGAAAGACCGAAAGACCGAGTGGCTCCGGGGATGGGTTACACCTTGCTGCTCTGACTGCCTCGAGCTCTCAGTCTCCCTTTCCGGCTGCCCGGCTCCTCAGCAGACATCCGATTCTGGGGCGCAGCAGAGCTTCTGTCCCTGGGTGCGCCCCCATGTTTCTGGCTGTGTTTCTCCTTGGCTTGCTGCCTAGAAGCACCGTCCCTTTGGACAGCGCTCTCTCTGGTTTGACTGGTCCCTTGATGGGCTTGTGTCTCTCTGAGAGGCTGCTGGGTGGGGGCCTGCTCTGGGGACCCCAAAGACGACTCTCTCTCCTGAAATCCTCCCCTTGTATGAACCTCTGCTTTTCTCCCTGGATTCTCCCTGGGAGCAGAATCATCTGGTCTTGACTCTACAGAAGACATTTCACTCCGGAGAGGTCCCCTGTGCAGTTGACTGCCACTGAGGGTAGCTTCATTTTCTTGAGATGATCCTTCAGAATTCTCCTTTTTCAAGGATGGTCCTTTTTTGGACCCAGCTACCTTCTGAACCAGGTCATCTGGGGGGAGGCTGGCATGGGTCTTTTTTCTGGAATAATGCACCTTTTCCTGTTTCTCTTCTTGTAATTGGGGATCTCCAGGCAATGGTTTGGCGTGGGGTGGCTCAGGAATTTCTGGTGCATTGGCTTTTCCTCTCTGGGTCCCCTGAGGACTCTGAGGAGGGCTGGGGTTAGGGTGGTCAAGTCCCTCTGGGGGAGTCAGCTTAATTTGGGATTCTGGCTGCAAGGCTGTCCGATGGCTTCTGGGTGGTACCTTTTTCAGATGCCCTGGTCCTTCAATTGTCTCTCTTTGGATAGGGAGTTTTTTTTTTCTAGCTCCTGTCTGCCGCACCAGCTCTTGGTTTGGGGGTAAGGCCTGCACATCTGAAATCTTCTTGCTGGAGGAGCGGCCTGCTTTGGGGGCTTGCCTTTCCTTTACAGGCCTCGAAGCACTGTGAGCCCCCGTGCTGGGCGGCAGCTGCTGTTCGGAGAAGGGAGTGGGAATGTGTGGGAGCCTGACCACCTGAGACCCCTCTTCCTCGGGGGGATCGGGGGCAGGCTTTGGTGCATGCTCCTGGATGGGGGGACTGATAAGAGGGAGTTTCACCTCCCTGACCTTTTCCTCCGGGACTTGCTGGGGACCGTGATCCTGATGGGGGCTCAGATTTTTGGAATGGGGAGGGCTGATGGGAGGAAGTTTACTGGGGTCTCCTTCCTGAGCTAGCAGAGGCCTGGGGGAGGGGGTCATGGTTTGGTCTGAGGCTGTGCCTAAAGCTTCCTCCCTGCTGGGTGAGAGGAGTTTGGGTGTGGGCCTCCGACTCTGGAGCGGAGCGAGGACCCGAGGCTGGGGCAGCCTGGTGGGAGCCAGCCGGCTTCTGGGGAGCAAAGTCACTGGGTCGTCCCTGTTCTGGGTCTGCTCGATGTTTGTTGGGCCCTGAGGATGTGGCACTTCTGGGTAAGGAGTGCTAACCCGGACCAATTCTGCTTTTGGGGGTCCCTCCACTAGAGGTTGCTGAGAATCTTCCAGAGGTGATCCTGGTATTTTGGCCCCGTTAGGGTGGGAAGAGTCTCTTGGAGGCTCATGATGGGCACTGTCAGGTGGCAGATTGGTTGACTCAGTTTCCTCATCTTGGGTTCTATGGGGGCTGAGGGATGTTGGGCCAGATTCCTGCAGAGCCTCAGGCAGGGGAGGGAGAGCTAGGGTCACCTTGGCCTCCCCTGATTCCTCATCCTGGTCTGCCTGAGGGCCGGGGGCTGGAGGTGGGCCAGGGTGCTGAGAAGGCCCTTGGGAAGGAGTGATGGAAGCCTGCCCTATTTTCCCTGCTTTCCCCTCAGCTGTCCGGGACTCATTTTCAGGAGGATTTGTAGTTATGATCTGGGAAGAAAGATCTGATGGCTGGACGTCCTCTTCCCTCTGGCCTGGGGATAAGTCTCGGGCCTGCTGGGAAAAACCAAGAGCTGACGAGCTGGGCTGTGGAGGAGGCTCGGCACTGACACGGCTGCCGGGAGAGAGCTCTTCTTGATGCGGTGCTCCCTCCTGAGTCAGCGCTTGGCTCTGGGAGGGAGCTGGGTTCTGGTGTTCAGGGACCTGTGCGTGAATCTGCATTCCAGAGTGATGCTCGGTTAACTGGCCATCTGCCTGGAGTTTTGCCAAGCGCCTTGGGGACGGGACCAGGTGTGCTGGCACCCCAGAGGGGGTCTTCTTGCTAGAGAGAGCTCCTGCTTTAATATAAAAAGAAGTCAGCTAAAAACATCTTGACACACACTAAGTAACTGTGCACCTTTAGAAATAACAAAAAAATATCTTTTCCTTCCCTGATGCACATAGGCCTTGAAAAGAATAAAATGACCCATCCAGAACCGTAGCCGTGCCTTCCCCTTGGGGATACTCAGTGCCTAGATTCCTCTTACTTAGAACTTGGAACCATTTTAGTCAACTGACGTCATGAGCTTCAATAAATAAACACAAAGAGGTTTATTCACAGAACCGAAACTCACATCCGGGTCTGAGAGGGGCAAGAACCTTTAAGCGAAGTGGCTTTAAAACTTTCACCACCTGAGATGCCACTGCTGCTTGTGGCGGTAGAAACCAGAAGGGGGACATCTAAGCCAGGTGAAGTCCCACCTGTGTCTTTGTTTACCGGAAGTCTCCTTCAGGAAACTGAGCTCCGGGAGGAATGATGTCAGTTTACCGCTACCTGGCGAGGCATGGGAAGCTGGGCGGGCACTTACTTATGACAGCAGCCCTGATGTATTCTGGTGGCCCCTGTGATGTTTAACCCAGTCCTAAGGACCTGGCTCCAAAAGGCTGGTGGTCAGAGGTGGCATACCAGTGTGGAACAGCTTTGAGGAAACTAGTCTCCGTTCACTTACTCAGCGGCTGCAAACCAAGTCAGACCTCCAAGGCCACCCCAGGGTGGCCCAGCCCCAGAAGCGAACCAGGCTCCTGGCCACTGTCCCCCTCTCCTCCATGAAGCAGGATGAGAGCTTGGACTACTGTTGGTCTTCACTGAACCTCCTAGTCTGGGCATGTACCCTGCACCTCCAGTCAAACCACATTGTCTCTGGGGAGGGGCCGGGGAAGAGTGGGGACAAGGGAAAGCTTGCTTCTCGGTGGGGTTTCCGAGGGGACGCCTTGCTCGTCATTCCTACATTCCTAGTTTATGACAGTTGCAAATTAAACACAAGTTTAGTCAAGAAACAAGGTTAAAAAAATAGAAGAACGGTGAAAATATCTAAAATTGGCACAGTCACAGACACAGAAAATAGATTACAGGTTACCAGGGCCTGGAGGGGAGTCACTGCTTAATGGGAACAGATTTTCTGTTCAGGGGGGATGAAAACTTTTGGAAACAGGTGGTGGTGATGGTTATGAGACACTGTGAATGTGGTTAATGCCATTAAGTCGTACACTTAAAATGGCTAAAATGGCTAATTTTGCTATTTTTTTTTACCACAAAAAAGTAATTTAAAAAAACAGGTGTGAGAACAGTGAAACCCAATGTTGAAGGCTCTTTCCGTTTGTAAGCCCTCCTGCTTTCCTAGGATCAGACACACAGGGATTTTTTTTCCCCCATTTTTACAATTTAACAACACATATCATTTGGCAAATGATACCCTGCCCTTTATTAGAGATAAAGGCACCTCTTACGGACTGGTAAATTGCTCAATTTCCCCATTTGACTCATCAACACGATTGTCACTTTCCTCTGTCATTAGTCAGAATTCTGAATAATGATTTGCAAATATGATTTTATTTTATGATCTCTATAGCAAGAACTCAGGGTGGCTTTTTAAAAGCTTTACTGGAAGCACCAAATGAATATTCCAGAAAAAGGTTGTATCAAGACAAATGGAGGGGAAAGACATCCCTTATACTGAACTGAATAGAGTGAGCTTTTTCTCATTTTATAAAAACTGTATTGTTTGCTCAGGATTTTTTTTAGTCTTCATGCTTTAGAAATGAATATTACCTGAGTTGCTATAGGGAAAAAAAAATAATCTGCACCACGGTTGATAAACATTTTTAATTAATGGTGCATCTCCATTTCTTGAGGTTTTATAATCAGTCTGTACCTGAAGTTACTATTTTGTAAGTGCATCTAATGGAAATTCAGTTAGTCTCTCCTCTGGTAAAGGTTTGCATTTCTGGGTCCAGGCTGATAGGGTTGCGATGTTCAGAACTATCAGACTCCAGGCTTACAATTATGAGTCTGTTCCACTTCCATCATTAAGAGTAGAAATTAAAATGACATTCTCAGTGACAACTTAGCCACATAAAATTACTAAAGATAAAGCAATGTATCATTTCAAATATCTAAAAATATTTTTCAACTGGCATCGATACAGGATTCTTGCTTTTTTGAAAAAAATGCCATTGGCCACCAGATTTCTATTTGTACTGAAGTTTAACATGTAGACGGTCTAATCTAACTGGGAAAAACCTCGGCAAATTCTAAAATGTCCCATAATATTTTATGTAGCTGGCTTTGTTTATGAGAAATGGGAATTCGGGGCGCCTGGGTGGCTCAGTCGGTTGAGCATCCAACTCTTGATTTTGGCTCATGGTTCGGGAGAACCAACCCCTTGTCAGGCTCTGCACTGACAGCCTGGAGCCTGCTTGGGATTCTCTCTCTCCCCTCTCTCTCCGCCCCTCCCTCTGCTTGCTCGCTCTCTCTCTCAAAATAAGTAAATCTAAAAAAAAAAAAAAAAAAAAAAAAAGAGAGAAATGGGAGTTCAAAGTGATTTCTCTAATCAAATTAATGATTACTGGTGAAATTTAGAATACAAAACTAAGGCTTCCCATTTCTGGTGCAATTTTCTAATTGCTTGGACTGTCTTTCAAAGAGTTCTTTTTATTTTAATTTCTTACCTTTGACAGCTCAATTATATATTAAAAAATACTCCACTCTACTAAAATTATCCATCTTTTCTTCTGTGGATCTCATTTACATCCATGTAAGTAATGTAAGTCTTTATGTAAACATACCTAAACTACAGAACTTAAAATCAGAGTAACCCAGCTCAGAGCAGAAGCAAAAGGAGAAGAGGGAGCCAGGCCTGTGGTGGTGGCCCTGCTGGGGCTCCGGTCCTTCTCGGAGCATCCTGATGTTCATTTTCAGGTGGCTGTGGTTGCACCCTGCTCTCCTGCAGGGAACTGGGAACACCTGGCTCATGCTCTGCGGTACATACTTCAGAGCCTGAAACTCAAAGAAGCCACTGACTCCCCTCTTGAACCACTAGAAATCCTTTAACAGGTTAGTCGTAAGGATCATCCTCATTAGAATTTTTAAATACTCGCTTGAATAATGCCTGGACTTCACAAAGTCACTTTTTGTGCAAATTTATCCTTTTTTAATTTTTTTTTAAAATGTTTATTTTTGAGAGAGAGAGCGCTAGCAGGGGAGGGGCTGAGAGAGAGAGAGGGACAGAGGATGTGAAACGGGCTCTGTGCTGACACCAGAGAGCCTGACGCGGGGCTCGAACTCCTGAACCATGAAGATCATGACCTGACCCGAGGTCAGACGCTTAATTGACTGAGCCACCCAGGCGCCCTGTGTGCAAGTTTATCCTTAAACCACCAAGTGAAAAAGGTTAACTTCCTCCACAGATTAACTATTTAAGTAAAATAAGCTGTATGGTTTCTTAACACATTATTTTCTAAAACACTAAACCTGCCAGGAAAACGGGGTCTACTGAGGCCAGTGAACTGATACATTCATTATAAACCCTCCCATCGACTCTTTAAAGCTGAGATTCTATTAGTTGATAACTGAGTGACCCAGTTTCAGTTATCACATGTATCCGGGAGGGATCGCATTTTAACAGATTCTGTAATTCATACTTCTCATTAAATCAGACAAGCCTAACATAATTGGTCCAAATAAATGAAGAATCCTTATACCCTCTGAAACGGGAGCCTGTTTTCCCATGCGCACATGATGCGGTCTATCAATCTGCAGATGGCACCTGTCCCCGATAGATAGCCGGCATCCTGGTGGCTGCAGAGTGAGGAGCGCTGGAGCCCCGCGGCCAGAGAGGCAGAGTCCTGCTCAAGCGCCACAGCTCAGAGGCACCCTCTGTGCCACCGACGGACAAACACGCCTCCCTCGGGCACTCGGAACTGGTCGGGCTCGGGGGAACGACTCGTGCTTATCTAAACCCACGAGGGGCTGATTTAAAAGCCAGAACACCAACTTATTAATTTACAATGGGAGATGGGCCTGGCTCCGGGATGGGGGCAGGGGCTTCTAACGTAGAGACACCTCCACGGGGACGGGTCCACCCGGGGGACCAAATTAAAGATCAGAAGGTTGCTGGGTTAGCAAGGATTTAAAGCTGAGAGCCCAATTTCCTCGGGGGAAACTTCCATCCGGCTACCAAAGCCTCAGGAGATGTAACGTGCACCTTGCCAGGCACAGCTTTCTGAAGGACCGATGCCTGATGCGGAGATCAGAGCAGTGTTGGATCAACACGCTCTCGCCATACAACATGATACAACGTGGCCAGCAAAATCCTAACGGGGCAAGGAGTCACAAAGACTAAAGCACGTGAACATACAAAGTTGCGGAATATCTACACAGCAAGCCAGGTCTCACATTAACAATTTACGTGTTCTATGAATTCTTTTTGTCTTGTGATCGTGAAACTCTGTAGCCATTAAGCAATGACCCTCCATTCTCCCTCCCCCAGCCCTTGGCAACCATTCCATTTTCTGTCCTGATGGATTGGACTAGTCTAGGTCCTTCATAAAAGTGGCGTGAGATAATATTTGTGGGGTTTTTTTTTGTGACTGGGTTATTTTGCTTATCAGAATGTTCTCCAGGTCCATGTCTGTTGTACCATGTGTCAGAATTTCCTTCTTTCTGAGGGCTGAAAAACATTCCATTGTATGTACTGAGTACAGACCCAGAAGTGGAACGGCTAGCTCAAACAGTAATTCTGTTTTCAACGTGTTGAGGAACTGTGACACTGTTTTCCATAGGCGCTGCACCAATTTACATTCCCAGTTTCTCCACACCCTTGCCACCACTTACTTTTGTATCATTTTTTTCCTAGTAGCCATCTCGGTGGGGGTGAAGTAGATTAGGGAGAACCTTCCAAATGCATCTCAAAATACTCATGCAGCAAAATTCTAAGTTGGGGCTGTAGAATTCCTGGATTCCAAGGAAATGCACTCCTCTAAGCTACGTCGTTTGCTGCACGTGCTCCATGAGGCAGGTGGGGAGCGTTCGCTGCATCTAGCAAGACAGCTGGCCGAAGCTCAGAACAGCCAACCAGGCTGCCCAAGGGAGCGGGTGGGCTACGCCCAGCCTCCCCTCCTCTGACTGCCTTCTGCTATACTCTCTGGTACTACATTTCGAGAACTGTGGCAGTGCAAAGAAAAGGAGAAAGAAATCTATCGGATTGCAACAACGCTAAAAACAAACCTGCCGAGGAGAACACCACCTCAGCTCCCTCAGGGAGCCAAACTTCTGGAAACTTCTGAGTTCTGAAGCGGGAGGCTGATCCCTATTTACCATGAACCTCTAAGACACTGGCCAGCATGTCCCTGAAGGACAGGCCCCTGAGTTCCACTATGGCCACAGAGACAAGTAGAGGGACAGATCCAGAGGGGGGATCCACACAGCTCATTTGTGGGGACGATCACAGCGGAGGAAGTGTAGGGATTCAAGAGTCAGAACCAGCTTCAGCCTGGTGGGTGAGTGCCCACATAGCAACTCACAGATTTGTTTTCCTTTCGATGAAAACAAGAAGTGCTGGCACAGACAAGAAGTGCTGGCACAGAAGGGACAGGGTCGTACCTGCAGTTGGAGCCAAATTCTTGGACGGTTCCTCAGACAATCCAAGGTACTCTCTGACGAGATGACTCAGCTTTTGGTAGGCAACGTCCAGATCATCTACAGAAAACGAGAGAAGGTACTTTTAAAGCAACAGAAGCATATCTAAATACAGTCAGTTTGCAACTGTTGGTGGTGATGGTTTTTTAAGCTACATCTAATTTTATGACTATTGTGGTAGGCAGGGTTCTGAGCCTCTAAGGACGCTTTCCCTTCGTATAACTGCCTCCCTCGACCATGAGCAGAACCTGTGAACAGGAAGAGATATTACTCCTGGGGTCATGTCACGTTAAATGGCGAAAGGGATTTTTGCAAATGGGACTGTTACTTATCAGCTGAGTTTGAGCTAGTCAGAAGGAAGACCACCCAGGTGGGCCAACTCTTTTTTTTTTTAATGTTTTTATTTATTTTTGAGAGAGAGAGAGAGAGAGAAAGAGGTGAGCCTACTCCCTCTCTCTCTTTTTGTTTAACGTTTATTCATTTTTGAAAGACAAAGACAGAGCGCAAGCAGGGGTGGGGCAGAGAGAGAGGAGGACACAGAATCCGCAGCAGGCTCCAGGCTCTGAGCTGTCAGCACAAAGCCCGACATGGGGCTTGAACTCATGAACCATGAGATCATAACCTGAGCCAAAGTCGGATGCTTAACTGACTGAGCCACCCAGGTGCCCCGGACCTACTGTTAATCACATAGCCCCATAAAGGAAGCCAGTTTCCTGGTAGTAGAAGAGGAAGGCAGAGGAGAACGTGATGTGGCATCTCTCTGGCTTGATGATGGAGAGGCCCCATGCATAGGACCTGGGAGCAGCCTCGGGATGGAAGGCAACCCCTGGCAGAGAGCCAACAAAAGAAGCCCCATGACCACAAGAAACTGCAGGCAGCCAACAGTAAGCATATATTCTGGAGCAGATCTTTCCCCAGCGACCTTACACTTCAAAAATAAAACTTCTCTGAAAGTTACTGACCTGCATTGATCACTGCGTCAAAATATCCTGGAAACTGCTGATTGATTTTAATATAAAGGTCCACTCTGGAGACAGCAAATTCAATCTCTAAACGACTGAATAATCCTTTTCTTCGCAAGTATCCCTCATATTTTTCCTTGTTCATGGGTACCACAAGGATATATCGAGGCTCAAAATAGGAATATTTCAAACTTCTTACACCCTGTTTATTTAAGGAAAAGGTAATAAATTAGAAACAGATACACAATTTAGATATCATGTTGGAGACTTCTGACAACACTGGTAATAAGCAGTCTTGCGTTGAAGGATTTATTTGTATAATTAGCTATTATTTTCTTATAAATGTCTCAAAGTTGGATTATTCCCCTTTGTTCATCAAATATTGTTATTGGAAATAAAAGAACTCATTCTATCTGGTTATCCTCTAACTAATCACCCTAATATACATGATGGTTCAAAAAGAAAACTGATAGATACAAACAGGTACATTCACAGCAGTGTCGCATCCTCATTTTTTTTAAGATTTTATTTTGAAGTAATCTCTATACCTAATGCGGGGCTTGAACTTCTAACTCTTAAGGTCTACAGTCACGAGCTCTACAGTCTGGGCCAGCCAGGGGCCCCGGTGAAAAGTATTTGAAATCTATATTGCAAAGAGCACCCTTTCAGCTCCAGGAGATAAAGATCTTACCAGAGAAAAAAGGTTACTCTTACCTCTTTGTCGCCTCCTTGGGACCATTCCTATTCCTAAACCAGCAACCCTGGTTGGATGGATCCTATTACATCTCACAGCTTCTACCCAGAGCAAGGGACAGCCAAGCTCATGTGGCCAGGAGCTCACTGGGAGAAGCAGGGCTGGGTGGTGGGCAGCTCTGCAGCCAGCAGACTTCGAGCAAATCCCACAAACTCCCTGAGCACCAGTTTCCTCACAGGTGAAACACAAAAGCCCTTCCAAATGAACTCTGAAAACTTCCTTCCGCCTCGATCCCATCATCAGTAGTTTAACTCAACATTCAAAATCTTTGTTTTAAACATTCGGTGGGGGAAGAAATACAGGCTCTTTAAAAAACAATTTCTGTAAGTGTCAATGACAAGAGCAGTTTGGAAAAATGCTTTCCCTTGGGAGAATCAGGGAAAGAAGACCTGGTTTATAGAGTCAACCTCTTGGAAATGAGTAGGAGAAAGCTTGGCAGGGAGGAAGAAGGGAAAACAGAAGCTGGTGCCCAGACAACTGGAGAAAGGTAAACAAAAGGAGCTGGGGAGTTTCTGCCTTGCCCAGGAAGGTATTTTTGGTAAAAGAGGTCTTTTTTTTTTTTTTGCTTATTAGCTTGAAAGAAAGAAAACTTCCTTAAAGATGCAAAAGCAATCAATTGCAGAGAGGTCAGAACTGCAGGATTTTGAAGCGAGAAAAGAAGAGTCAGCGTCTATAGTATAGATTTTGTTTTCTGTAAGCTTGATGTAAGGGAATCATTTTTGTAACTTTTTTTTTTTTCTGACTACAAAACTGTTAGACCGCTCAGTGAAGGTACCTTACACAGACAAGCAAGGGTCTTTAAAGATATCATATGTTTAATAGAGCGATATATGTATTTTTT
>CM053559.1:82805566-82827295 GCA_028646485.1 Cryptoprocta ferox | reverse complement strand
TCTCCCCTCCCCCAGCCCCTCCAGCAACCCTCTGTTTGTTCTCTGGATTTAAGAGTTTCTTATGTTTTGTCCCCCCCCCCCCCCCCGTTTTAAAGGTATATATTTTTAAAACAAATGAGTGAGATGGTCACGGTTTTACCCAGGATCTGGATTGGAAAGAAATTTCTGTACGTTCTAATCACAGAAGATCACTGGGGAAGACAGGGTTTGGGGGCAGAATCCTGAAATATGCAAGTGTAAATTGCTCAAAGCCTGGAAAGAGTGTAATCAGTGAGTAACCACAGTCACTGCCAGCATCGCCCACACGTCTCTGTCTCCCACGGAGAATCAGAGGACACTGCCAACTGCACAGAGCCTCTGGCCAGGTGCCGAGGGGCCAGCGCACCAGCTCCGCAGCCTGTGAGAAACAGCTTTCCCTCACAGCACTTTAGATAAACAGAGACTGCACCCTAACAGAAAAGGGATAATTTAGTGAGGAAATAAATACGGACTTAAATCCTGAGAGCCACTTCTATTCATAGTATATGTGTGCGATGCCTTGTATTATAACGCCTGTCATTTAATTGTTCATGTCTGGCCTTCCCCATTCGAACTAGAAGCTTCCCCGCTGCGCCTGGCAGTGTGCTACCTGCACAGTGTAGCCCCTTCCTCAGCCCCAAACGTATTTTACAAACACCCACCCACACACACACATTAAAAATACAGAGTGAAAAAAACACTTACTTCTATTTCCATGTGAACACAGCTCGCTAAGCCGTCTCTTGCTATGGCTTCTATGGTGTCCCTACTTAATCCATAACTGTGGTTACCGTAATTAAATGTTAGGATGAATTTCCCCTGAAATTTGAGTTGAGAGGTACAAAGATTTTCATGTAATAGCTGCCGTACTCTACCTTAACATAAATAAAATTATTTGATGTCTTATTTTTATATGCTTCCGTAAAACCTACGAATATTAGCAATTACAGAAGGCTGACAATGGGCTTATGAAACTTAACATCCAAGTGTGGTAGAGAAATTTATCCATAATTCTCAGCTGGCAAAAAAAAAAAAAATTAAGCTTTTGGAAATACCGTCATCTGCTGACAAAACATCCAGGGCGACTGATGCTCTCACCAAAGCTTATGGTACAACAGACCATTTTGCTTACTTACCTGCTTCCTTGCCAACAGTGCACCATGAGCTGTCGTTACTGAGAAAGCAAAACTGATAGCCCGCCCTTTGCCCCAGCCACATTGGCGATGCCAGCATACCAGGTACCCCAGAAAAATCTCCCCTTCTCCAGAGCCTTGCATTCCCAGATAAGCCTGAAGGCCATGAATTACAAGGACATCTGAAAACCTTTGCATCCTGAGATAAGCCATGAAAAACAGACCCATTCTGTGTTTCCGTATAAAACACAGCTTTTTATCGAAACTGCCCCAAATGTTATTCGACAGAATTGCTGTGTGCCCTCCAGTCATTTGCCTTCGATCTATATTCTGGAAGCCCCGTTCTTCCCAAAGCTGTACTTCCTTGCAGAACAGTCCAGGTTAAAAAAACATGTCTCTCAAAATTGTCTTTTTTTCTCTGACAATATTAGATTTATTAAACCACTAGGTCTAATTTAAACTGGAAAGCTCCTGACCAAAAAAATTAAAATGTGAAAGATCTTGGCAACGGTGGCTCTTCATGCACAGGATTTCCATATAAATGACGAAATGAAAATCGGCAAGGCTGAATCGCGTCAATCAAATCCTATAGAATGGCAGCATCATCATTAAGAACGGAAGCAGTGAGGGGCGTCCGGGTGGCTCAGTCGGTTAAGCGTCTGACTTCAGTTCTGGTCACAATCTCATGGTTCGTGACTTCGAGTCCCGCATTGGGCTCTGTGCTGACAGCTCAGAACCTGGAGCCTGCTTCGGATTCTGTGTCTCCCTCTCCCTTTCTGTCCCTCCCCCAGTCACGCTGTCTCTCCTTCAAAAATTAAAAAAAAATGTTAAAAAACAACAACAACAGTAGCAGTGAGGAGTCCTTTATGCTATCTGTACTTCCTGGGTCTGGAGGTTCTGGAGATTGGCGGGATGGGAGACAGGCTATCTGTTGGAAGTTCATGAAACACAGAATACCTCCTGGGGTGGGATGGATCTCTAGTAAATGAGTTTGCTATGGGTGATGAGGAAAATCCATATACCCCATAATCCAAAGTAATTTGTATCATGTATTCTAAAAGTTTAAAACTCAACAGTAAATATCCTCGATATTTTACTTCCTCAATGTCATACTTTCTTTGTTCTTTGGAACAAATACTACATCATTTTCTGATATATATATATTGTCATCTATATAGACAGACGGATACCTGAATGTCCCATCAGGTATATTCTTTATCTTGCTTACTGTGACTCACGCTGTTTTCAAAATGTATTCTTGAGTCACTTTTCAGATATATACTGTGAATTTGTTTACTTGTGTGTACAAGGGCCTCCCTCTATGGATCCCAAACATATATTCTGGAAAAATGTAGAGTCGGGAGGAAGCCGGCATTGTACTTTTATTATATAAAACAGGCCCTGTCGAACTTGTTTTTAAAGAACTGAGATGAAGTGGTCCTCCAGTTTCTGGCTGGGGATCTTCCTTCCATTTCTTTCTGCTTGCGGATTTCTTCATAAATGGAAATAATCCTATTTCAGAAGCCTTCAATAATCACATTTCCACAGGACAGGAGTATATCTGCAGGGAAGTGACTGCATTTATGTGTTTAAAAAAGACTCGTGTGTCCATAGGCATGCAATGAGGCAATGATCCACATGTCGGCAATGGGGGGGCAGGGAGTGGAGGGTGGAGAAGTATGTATGTGAGAGGGTGTGCGGGTCTGCAGGTCAGAGTGGGTGGCTGTGACTGTCTGCAGCAGGTGTCCGGGACAGCCTGTGTTGGGTGGGTGTTGGCGGAGGGGGTTCTGTGTAAGGCTGAGTGTGTCGCTGTGACTGGTGAAGCTGACAGTGTGTCTTGAGTTTACAGCTTGTGCATTTGCCTCTTCATGAAAAAGTCTCAAGTACACTTTCAAGAAAGGGAGCTCAGGGGCAGCCAGGTGGCTCAGGCGGTTAAGCATCCAACTTCAGCTCAGGTCATGATCTCCTGGTTTGTGAGTTTGAGCCCTGCGTCAGGCTCTGTGCAGACAGCTCAGAGTCTGGAGCCTGCTTTGGATTCTGTGTCTCCCTCTCTCTCTCTCTCTCTCTGCCCCTCCCTTACTTACACTCTCTCTCTGTCTCTCAAAAATGAACAAACATTTAAAAAAAGTTTTTTAAATTTAAAAAAGGAGCTCAGAAACAAAATTCAAGTTGAAGAAAATGACATTATATTGAAGTAACAGATTTTCGCAGAAGCAGTAAATCCAAGTACTTCTCAAATACACGAGGATTTTGCAGAGGGAGTCAAACTGTAAGACCAAATATGGTGTACAAGTACAGTGATTTCTTTGATAGGAATTGAACCAGATTTCATTATTACCTATAGGATAAGGTAGGGAACATCAGGGTACGAGCAGATGGGGTAGTGAGAACAGATGAACTCAACCAAGAAAAAATGCCTCAGACTCTAACACAAGAAACGAACATGAACTTAGGAGCTAGCTGCCTTTCAACCCAAAGAGTCCTAAAAGAATGCCTCTTACTAATGTTACTAATAATGCTTCCTATCTCTATTAAGCCTTTTGGAAATAGAAAATCCCAAAGTACTCTTGATACATTAAACTGAATTACCAAAATATAGCCCGAGGAGAGAAGATTATAAAGAATCTCCACGATGTTCTTTTGACAAGGTTAGAGGGGAAACGGCCAGGGGATTGTAGGACTTTGTCATTTGGCTTTCTCTGTGAATGCAAGAGAAAATATGCACTATGTGGAAAGTTGGCCGTTCAAAACTAAACTCGTGGAAATGGCAGATCCCATGCTTACACGTACCACAATTATGTGCACGGAGTATAACGTGGAAGGTCAGGGCTGTACGTGTGTCCCACAGAGGCCAAATTCATGGGACAGACCATGATGAAATGGTGTTTAGGGTCACGACAATGAAAAAAAAAACACCGGTTTTTAGCAAACAGGAGTGGTCTCTGGACAGAACACTCCCAATGCCAAGGGACGCTCAATTCACAAGTTTCACACATCAGTTCAGGTCTGAGAACTGCCTATCTTGAGTGAAGTCTGATCAATAACGGTAGCACCTGATAAACACAGATCGCGAGACCTTTTCGCAGAGCTCTTCTATTTTCTTAAAATGTCTAATCATTTAGCTCTATTGAAAAATTACAATATTCCCTCCAAGATCATAAAATAAAGCAGCATGTGCACAAGGATATAGAAGTAGTTTAAGACAAAAAACAATCCAAGGAGGGCACCTCTCTCACAACAGACACAAAATTTCTCTCCATTTTATTGCCAGTGCCTAATATTTCTAGCAGAGAACACGTATTTCTTGTGCGATACAAAGGGGAACATTCTTACCATGTTTACCATTTCATCGAAGACTTCTTGAGAGGTAAAATGATAATCGACTCGATCCCCTTCTCCAAAATAAGGTGGTCTTGTGGTGTGACAGGCCCTGAAAACAGAGGAGATAACTGGTCTACTTCTAGCAGCTTGAGTTTCGAAATGGAAAAGGTTTTGGTAAAAGCAGGTTTTCAAAAGTTGAAATTGATCCACGGATCATGAATTGTGAAGCAACACGGTTGTGAAAAAGCTGTGGTTTCAAAGCGCTGGACTACAGTCAGCTGCTCGGGCTCTACAGATTTGCAGTTATCAACACCCAATGTTTACTTGCTGTTTATCACCTCGGAACCACCCCCTCTGCTCTCACACACTACTTTCGGCAATGAGTAGAACAATATTTACTACTCATATATTTCCACCCAACTGCCCTCTCTGCTCTGTGGGCACCTCCCCATGCCGCTCCTCATTCCTCCACCTGGCTAGCCCCCTTGTCTTCCAGGACTCAAGTTACATGCCCCCCCACCAACCCCAAAAGCCTTTCTGACACCTTACCGTTGACCACGCTCCTATTGATCGCGTACAATGTATTGTACGGTGATTATACACCTGTTAGCCTCCGTGCCCACCACCTACCGTATCCCACCCAGGTCCTTGTTCAGGACCCCGTCTCCTCGGCGCTGCCAGTACTTGATACCAGGAATGAGGCTCCCATGGGAACCCGTGAATGGAGTTCTCGGCTCAGCAGAGAGGCCCTTTCTGATCACTGACTGCGATAGTGCCCCCATCCCGTCCCCAGCTCCCATGTACTCTCTATCGCCAAAACTGCCTTATTTTATCCACATGACTGGGTGTTCCCTGTCTTCCCCAGCAAGGTGTATGACTCATGAGGCCAGAACATTTTCTGGTTCATCTTACTTGCTACTGCATTCCCCACACCTGGCTCATAGCAGGCATTCACTAGGTATCCATAGCATGAATGAGGAACTGAGACCTGTGCAGTGGATAACAGATGAGAGGAACTCTATTCTGCTGAGGACAATAAAAAATGGCCAGTCTAAGGCCACAGAGCAGACCAGTGTCAGTCCCAGAACTAGACGATAGGGTCCTAAGTAGCCCAGGACCCTCGATTTCATCCCATTCTGAATGTACTAGTGTTATGTTCTGCGAATGCAGACTGATCTTTGTTTTATCCTGTGGTTTTAAAAGAGGAGATAAAAATAGCTAGACATTCAACGTGTTATTTCATTTATTCCTCACCAAAAAACCCCACAAGGTGGGGATTATTGTTTTCATGTTACAGATGGTGAAACTGAGGCACAGGAATTAAGTGACGTGACTAAGCGGCAATGCCAGGATGACTCCGTGTCAATTCCCCTTACGACCACGCTAAGCGGGTAAAGTCACAACCCTCAAAAGCCTCTCTGTTACAAAGCCAAAGCCAAATTTTTATAATTCATGCCACTGTTCCCCTTCCATTATAATCAAGAATTAACTAGACTAGTAAATTTTAAGGTCTTAACATTCCATTTAAATTATATACCCAGGAAAGAGAGCATTTTCTAAGAAAAGACGGTCAAAACACCGCGACATTTGTTTTGTTGTGTGAATACACTGGCAACTCTTCACACACCTTGGCAGGGCCCTGAGACCCTCTCTCTATTGGTGTCCTTGACAGTCAGGAAAGATAAATTAGTGACTTGCCATCCCACACGGTACACCCTTAGTATAGCCTTTACACACCGTGCTGGATTTGCATTTCCCAACAAAGGAATTGAGCGGCAGGAAGTTTTTCAGAATTTCTAAAAGGAAGACACAGCAAAGAAGTAATTTGAAGCGTCTAGGCAGGTAAATAAAGAGACGGCTTCACTGATGTGGCATATGCGGATGACAGAGCCTGTATCCGCCGTGGAAACGTCTATCAAGAAGGACCTAAGGTGACCTGTGGGTTTTTGAATCCTGTCATCCAATTTTCACGTGTAGAAATGTTCACTGTGCAGTATGCTGCCCAAAGGCGAACATTTGAAAAAGAACCTACTGCAGAGCGGAAGCAGTGTTTTTTGCTAAACTCACTTAGCAAAAAAAAAAAAAAAAAAAAAAAAAAGATGCCAAATTTTAGACAAAGAAATTTGCTTGGGCCATCACCTTCAGTATCCTTCTTGTCCCCTAAGTACAATTCTTTTTGTAATTTAGATTTCCTTGAGTTTATTATTTACTAATGAATTTACTAGTTAGTCCTGGTTTGCAAAGGAAGCCACAGAAAAGAACGGGGTTAGAGACTGGTCCTGAGAGTTCAGAGTGAGGTTAGACATTCGAAAGGCCTGTTCATGGGCCAGCTGTCATGGAGGATCCTAGCAAACCGAGTCTGCGGAGGGGAGGAGAGGATCAGGAGGGGAGGGAATCTGCAAGGTCAGACCGAACAACGGAACGGTAGAATATCCAGGGAAATGCAATAGGAAGAAAAGATGTCTAAGAAGAGCTAGCAGTTGGATGAGGAAGTAGAGATGTTTTCGGTTTGATTCAGAAGCACGCAGTTTTAGGATCTCAATTCTGGATCAGATTGCCTCAGGAAATAACAAACTTCTTGTTACTGCAAATATTTAGGCAGAGGTTTGGCCGTGAGCACATCTAAACTGAAACACATGATAGCACACCATGTTTGTTGTTGGTAAGTGGACTCTTTCAAAGGCTATCCATAAAAGCCCAGGTCTTCCTAAGGCATCCAGCAGGAAAATTAAATTGGTCCTAATGCTCAATGCAAATATATGTCAGTTAACTGCTGGACATTTAAAGAGATCATCAGCAAATACGACTGCAGCACACACTATGTCTGAGTATCAAATCCCAGGACGCCACTGCCCTGTCCACTTGCCCATAACCACACGCTGCTTTCTAACTCATGCCACCCTTGGCTGTTACCGTGCCCCAGCTGATCTCATCTCCAGGCTTGCCTGCCCCATCCTCTGCCAAGCTGCCAGCAGGGCGCGATTTCTGAAATGCAGTCGATGTCACAACAACCCCTGCTTACAAAGCCTTTACGATCAGACTCCTGTCTACTTTTCTGGTTTTCTCTTCTGCCATCTCCCTCTGTACTTCAAGTCTCGCTGTATTCCAGAGTGGACTTTCAGTTCAGCGAATGCACCCATCATTCTGTCTGGAAGGCACCTGTTCAAGTCCCACATCCCACTTACCTTCTACTTCTCCTAGCCCAGAGGCTCTTTACTTCCCCCATGATAGCACCCACCAAACTACCTTGTTAGCCAGCATTTAGCTGTTGGAATCCCACGCTAGACGGTAAGCTCCCAGGGCAAGACCACGTCTGTTTGTTTTACAGCTTACCGCCGGCATGTGTCACGTGGCCCGTGCTCAATAAACACTGATTAGAGGAATAAATGAACCATTCTACTAGTCTGAATAAACAGACATTAGACTAGACTGCATTTAGATAACTGTAGCTCATAGATCTCATGTAGCTAAATAGCTATGGTCTTTTACTTTACTGTAATCAAGTACTAAATAAAAGTAAAATAAACTTGGTAGTCAACATCATGAAAAAGGTTACAAAAATGGAGATTGCTGTAAATTAGAGAGCTAAGAAAGAAGAATAACGTTTTCCTTTCATGACTATTCAGATCACTTTCAGGGCTTAAACCTGGAAGGTGCACAATCAATACTGGCATTGTTTTATGTTTCTCTCATTATTCATTACTCTTCCAGGGGGCCACTGATTTGTGTGGTAATATTAAGGTTGGAAATAGAGAGATTTTGAAGGCAGTCAGTTCATATCTCCAGGCCACGTATAATTAATACAGGTAAAGAAAGAACGTCCAACCTATTTCTAACACCAAGAACAAATGGAAAAATCAAAACCTGAAACAAGAACAAAATCTCTCAGCCACACCAATACGTGTTATGCCAGGACGTTATCCTTTTCATATTTATATATCTGGATGTGCAACTTGGTGTGTGATGATTTCATTGGATATCTCGGTCGTGAGTCCGTGTAATGTAAAAAGGAAGACAAAGTACCAAGAGCAAATGAAATAGAAGGGAAAGAAAAGCTTCAAGCAAATGGCAGAGAAGGGGCCTTTGTGAATGCGTACATGTTTCATGATGAAACTGTATTCATGTCTTTTCCCATGTAATTAAAAATCAATAAAAATTATGTTGGGTAAAGAATAAAAAGATCTACACAAGAGCAATGACTTGCCTCTGAGGATGTACTTTGGTTTTATCATTTGTTTTAATTAGAAAGCTGCTGCATATAAAGTAGTACTATCTTACTTTCCCAACAGAAGAAATTTATAGCTATCTACTATCTTTTTTTTTTAATCCAAAGATATGATCTCTGATCCATGCCTTGATGGAATTCTTACGGTGATGTGCCACTGAGCGAGCCCTGATCTCTGCCTCTATTAGGATGCCAGTGAATGGCAGGACAATGGGTAAATGAGTGGGTAAATGAGTGTGTGCTTGGTAGCGAGGCAGTTAGGAGTGTCTTCCACACTTGCCATGAATTCCATCCAGAGGAGAAAAAGAGCAGTGGCAACAGTAACACCGTAGGCATGAAGCTAGTTTCTAAGATTTTGTTTTGCTGTCCTGTGTCTCCACACAAACTGTACATGACACTAATTAAAGGTCTGAGTTCCCCACTAGATGACAAACTTCATTAAGGCAAGGACGTTATCAATCTTGTTCCTACTGTATCTTCAGGACCAAGCACATGGGAAGAACTCAAAAAATATATATTGAAAGAATTGGTAAACAAATGGAGGAACCCATCCATCTCTCCGTATATCCATCAGTGGCAGTTGGGGAAAATCACCTAGGCTTCTTATCACAGTAATTTCCCATGAAACGTGGCATACAATACCCTTAATTCATTCATCCATCTACTCACTCAATCCATAATTCAGTTAACAAGTATTTCTCATGCAGGTATTAAGTGCCTGGTAGTGTGCTGAACACTGAGAACTGAACAGTGGGCAAAGCTGACATTGGTCCATACCCTCCTTGGGCTTACAGATGAGTAGGGAAAACTAACATGAAATCAATCAATCACAAGCATGATGGATAAGCATTCTAGTAGGTGGAAACCCAGGGTTTAATAAAAATGAGTAATTAGAAGGCCCATCCAGGTGAGAACACAGAGGCAGACCGGATCACAATCTTGGTGATGAGTTAACGAACACCTCCAAGAACACATCCGATCCAGCACGATCCCGCAACGTGTATCACAAACAAATATGAAGGACCTGGCTCTCAACATTTACAACATAATTAAAAGGAACTCTCATCAGAGAAAGCCTTGGTTCCTGGCATTTGGGTTTGCTGAAAGGTTCCAGAGTTACGTAGTGGGACAACACTCAGGATGCACCTTTCTGCCCTAGTTTGACCTTCCGTTCATTGTGTTTCACTTATCGTTTAAAACAGGTTCAGGACCCCTATACAGGCAGAATGGCACTCTGCTTTTTCATTCTACTGTTAAGTTTTAATTTATTTTTGTTACTTCAGGGTGCTTAAGATATATTATTGAATAAATCACTCTATATATTTGAATCCTTGGGTTGTCCAAATGAGGCATGTAATTTCAGATATCTAAATAAATGGACCTGTTTAAAATAGTATTTACATTGTTTGAACACGCATAGCTTAAGGGCAGGGAAGGCATTAGAAAAGAATCTGTATTTATTTTTCTGGCTGCCCTAAATATCCTGGCAGTCACCTCCTCTGGTCACCAACAAACATTACTAATCTAGAAGTAATTGCTTTGCCGTATGTGAAAATTAAGAGGAAACTGGTTTAAAAGACCACAGTGGTAAACTCTAAATCTGACTCCCAGAGACCTTTAAAAGGTCTGTAAAGCCAGCTGAAGATTTTTTTGAAAGGTCCTATTTTTTTGTTTTTTGTTTTTGTTTTTGGTAGTGTCCTCTATCTTAACCAGACCATTAGGGAATCACAGAGCAAAACGTGTGCTCCAGAAAACTGGAGTGTACTGAATGCTGACCCAGGTGAACGGAATGGAAAAATGCTGCCACGTCCCTTTCCTTCCTCCTGAAATAGCTCCCAAAAGAGGGAAGCCTGCGTGGAGAGAAGCAAGCAGAACTATGGAGGGCGGGAGAGGCGGTCACAGGAAGGCACACCAGCCCACACCATCGCAGCGCCCATCCGTGCTGTCACGTCACGTGGTAACAGGATGCGCCCGCGTTCCAACACCACCAGGCTTCACCAAAAACACAGGTTTTCAAACCTTGGAGAGTGATTTCAGCTGTCAATGAATGAAGTTCAACAACTCGGGGATTAGAGCACAACAAGATGCAGGGTGTAGGACGGTGTCATCAACGGCAAGGAAGCTGATAAGCCTCCTATGGACCTTTTTGAGCTTGCGTGAAATTAATAGCCTACATGAGCCTACATGAGCCAAAGCCGACCTTTCACAGCCTCACCAGCCAATGGACGGACTCACCCATATCGGAAGTAAGTGCTGAGCTGTCTGCAGAGGCGGTGAGCGAGCTCTCGTTTTCCACAGGCTTGAGGACCGGCCAGCACCAGCATGGGGTAAGGGGCATCCAGGCGAGGAAGAGTGCTGGAACACAGGCAGTCAGTGGGTGTGGGCGGGGTCTACACAACAGTCACATTTCAGTCAATGACTGAGCCCTTGGTGCATGCAGGCACTATAGAGAAGGCTCCTCCTACTTTCCTGAGCAAGTTGATCATAATGTGCCCACAATAGTATTCACAGCATAGATAACAAGCAAAATCCACATGTATGTAAATTTACTTGAACATTTTTTAACAGTTTTTTTTAATATGTTTATTTATTTTTGAGAGAGAGATTGAAAGCACAAATAGGGGAGGGGCAGAGAGAGACACACAGAAGGTGAAGCAGGCTCCAGGCTTTGCACTATCAGTGCAGAGCCTGATGTACGGCTCAACCCACGAACTGTAAGATCATGACCTGAGCCGAAGTTGGCCACTTACCTGACTGGGCCACCCAGGCGCCCCAATGATATGTTTGAGAGATGGAGAGACAGAGCATGAGCAGGGTAGGAGCAGAGATAGAAGGAGACACAGAATCCGAAGCACGCTCCAGGCTCTGAGCTGTCAACACAGAGCCCATGCAGGGCTCGAACCCACCAACTGTGAGATCATGACCTGAGCCAAAGTCAGATGCTTAATCGACTGAGCCACCCAGGTACCCTTTGAACAACATTTTTTTAAAGGAAAAAATATGGTAAGATTTATTAGTTCTTGGTTGATAAAAGTATTTCCCAAAGAACTTCTGTGAAATGAAAGTTCTGTGCGAGGTAAGCTTTAACATCCATACCTACTGAATTAGAACACAGATATGCAATAAAAATGGTAAAAATTAAAATTTACCTGAGCAATCACTATGTGCCAGGCACTATTCTAGGAGTCCTACACACATTACCTCATTTAATTATTACAGGATGCTAATGAAGATATTTCTATCATTATCCCCACTGCATACATGAAGAAACGGAAGTCCAGAGAGGTTGACTTGCTCCAAGTTAACAGTTAATAGGTAAGAGCTAATACAGGAATATAGGCATGGCTTCTGGGCTTGAAGACTGGAATGAGGAATGAAAACCTCCTGCCACAAGCTGGGCTGAAGTGTGTGAATTCCACTCGTGTCACAGCGATAGAAATACAGAATAAAACATATTTTAAAAATACAGGGCTGAGGTGTAGATTCTATGAAGAAGAATGGAAGTGGTGCCAACATAATATTTCAGTCTCTCTGAACATCCACAGAAAAATAGAAAAAAGCTGAGAGCAAACACCCATAGATGACATGTATAACAAAACCCGATGAGGAAGTATGCGCATGAGCCACAAACCCACAAGCCTTGCACAGTGCCGGAATCTGTGCAGGGTGGAGCAACGGGGCAGCAGATGACAGCCCTGAGAACAAGGGAACCCCCAAAGAGCCAAGGGGCATCCACTGCAAAGCAAGCCAGCTGAAACTGTACATGAACAAAAATCTGTACATTGATGGTTGTAAGCGCTGAGTTTGTAATAGTCCCAAGATGGAATCACCCCACATATTTTTCAAGAGATGAATGGTTAAACTCCCTGTGGTACATCCATTCAAGGAATACGACTCAGCAATAAAAAGGTCTGAAGTATTGATATATCCAAGAACCTGGATAAATCTCCAGAAAATAAGGCTAAGTAAAAAATTTTTTAAAAAAGCCAATCTCAAAAGGTTATATACTACATGATTCTATTTGTATAACATTCTTGAAATGACAACAGTGTAGAGATGGAGAACAGACCATTGGTCACCAAGGATTAAAGGAGATGAGGAGGGAGGAGGCCGAGGCTCTAAAAAGGGAAGCACAGGGACCCTTGTGACAAAACTCTTCCTTAGCGATGCTCCTATGATCTACTCCTGTGATAAAACTGCATAGAACTAACTGAACACACCAGTGTATGCAAAGCTGGTGAAATGTGATCAGACTGGTGGATTGTATCAATGTCAGTTTCGTGGTTTTGATATTCTACTATACCGAGGCAAGATATCACCATTGGGGGAAACATTTAGAATTTCTCTGTATTATCTCTTTAGATTGCATGCGAATCTAAAATGATCTCAAAGTAAAATTTTTGTTAATGATCAAAGAGAAAAAAAATGGAAAGTGACAAATACTGAATATAAGCAAAGGAGATCTTCTTCCTGAAAGAGAAAACCAAACCAGACGAGCAGAACAAATATTAAAGCATGTAATTCAAGAATACTTTCCTGAAATAAAAAATAATAAAACTACCCATTGAAAAAGTGCACAGCATACTGGGGAGTATTAGCCCTAAAGAACTAATAACTAATAATATTAAGACACAGTCTAGTACAATGATCGGACTTTAAAGAAAAAGAAAAAAAAAACAAAAACCTGTTCAGCTAGAAAAAGAGAACACATGACTTATAAGGGAAAGAACACCATGTATCAGATTTTGATGGATGTTTGCAACCCCCAGAAAAGAGTCATATCTGTAATATATTCAAGGAAAATAGTGTGAGCCATGGATTTTAAATATTGTGAAAATGACTTTCAAGTATAAAAGGCAGAGAATATTATCAACATGCAAGAGTTCAAGGGACACCGATCCCCAGAGACATCCTAAGGAGTCTACTGGAGAACAAGCTTCGCACAACCAAGTGAGAAGACCTCAAAATAAGGGCTGGCAGTGAGCCATATCTGTGTGGTTACCCACAGAACTGAGACCAAATGACAGCAAAGGAGGAAGTACGGGGTGTGCTGGATATAAGTTCTGACAATATAAACACGGTACACTATTTTTAAAGCAGGGATCGACACTTAGATAAAATATATACAGTAGGCAAACTCATAGGGCTAGAAAGTGGATACGAAGTCTCTGGGGACTGGGGGGAGCAGGCAGCGGGCAGCTACTTAGTGGTTATAGCTTCTGTCTGGGAGGATGAAAAAGTTCTGGAAAAAGGCGGTGGTGATGGCTGCACAACAGTGTGAATGTAATTCATGCCGCTCAGCTGTACACTCTAAAATGGTTAAAATGGCAAATTTTGTTATGTATACTTTACCACAATAAAGAAGTGGGGGGGAGCGATGGGAAGAGCATAGGTAAAGTATGATTTCAATGTTTTCAGTAATCACGTTGGTGGCAGTGTTAATATGGGATTTTAAAAAAGTAATTATGGGATATTCTCAATCCATCTTCCTCTGTGTCTTTGGCTTGGGAGGAAAGGGGGATACAGATGTGATAGGAAGGAGGAAGGATAAGTAAAAGTTCCATCAGGGGCACCTGGGTGGCTCAGTCGGTTAAGTGTCTTGACTTCGGCTCAGGTCATGATCTCGCTGTTTGTGAGTTCGAGCCCCACGTCAGGCTCTGTGCTGACAGTGCAGAGCCTAAAGCCTGCTTCAGATTCTATATCTCCCTCTCTCTCTGCCCCTCCCCTGCTCACGCTCTGTCTCTCTCTCTCTCAAAAATAAATAAAACATTTAAAAAATTTTTAAAAAAGAAGTTCAATCAACAATCATCTTGAAATTGGATTGTATCAATATGAATTCAGGAGACATTTTATCATCTATCTATAAATAGATACAGATAGATCTAGTTCAATACAGCCTTGATATAAGCAGATTGAAGAGATGTAGATAGAGACATATAAATAAACAGGATAGATAGAATGGACCAGTGGGGTGGATGGACAGATGGGTAGATGGAAAGAAGGAAGGAACACATTCCTAGATCTGTCCACTAAAAAGCCTAACAACAACAGGCAACTCAGTAGCAGTGATTAGCTCTAGCCGCCCAGATGGTGACTGGGAAATACTGTTTCTCACTGAAACAAACCAGGGCTTCTGGGAGAAGTGGTTGATCGCAGAGCTTGGACAGGGCTTGTACAAGATGAGAACAAGTTCTTGTACAAGAACTTGTACCAGAGAGCAAGAAAGCTGTCAATGACTACCAGGCCAGAGTCAAGATTCTGCCTTGTAACTTTACTACTGCATCCTCACTCCAGTCAGGCCAGGGGAAGGGACCGTGGTTCCCCAATAACGCAGCATAAAAGTCCCATGGTCAAGAGTTAGGGTTCCCTACTGGCCCAGCCTGGGAAGGGCATTGGTAGGCCTGCCCCTGTCTCTATGAGCTTGTCACAACGAACACTGCTCCGTCCTGGAGCTGTGTGGCCATTTGCTCTTGTCTACTCGCAAGCCAGAAGTGATGAAGAAATACGTGTTTTTCAGACAGTGTTATAAATTTCTTTGATACATATTTTTATATAAATGTATCCTAAAGCATGAAACAACCAGCAATCTCATAAACTAGGAAAGAAATACAATGAGGACATAAATGCCCTTCTTTTAAATCAAATGTGCCTTTCCCGATGTATGCAAATAAATGATAAATCATTTCACCCAGAGGGCTACCATAAATCTATAAAACTGTCAATGTCTATATTATTAAATTACATGTAAAAACATCATGTCCTGGATGCAAAATAAAACACTGTGCTCTCTGTGGGAAACCAACCACGTGAAGTACAGAAGTGAATACCACATAAAGAAGAGAAGCCATTTATAACGAAGAGATTTTTTTTCCAAGTATTTTTAAAACGCCTTTGGGGATTGATAGAATTTCTGCAATATACTTAGAGCGTAAATGGCCAGCCGCTCCCCCAACAGATTGTTTAAAAAGAAATGGAGAAACTGTGGCACATGTGTCTTTGAACTTAGAGACTCTGTTCACGTGCTCTAGCAACCCAGGTGGCTTCACAAGTACAGTGCCATCAGTATACAGTCTACCTCAGGTTTCCCCTCAGCGAGCCGGGCTTCCTTCTATGGACTCTCTCATCATCTGTGCTCATGGAGGCTCTTTCACGGGGGTATCTAGCATTCACTCATAGCGAAGGAAAAATTCACAGTGGATGGAAATCATCACGATTCTCTTTTAATGACACAAAGGTCTGTGGCTCTATCCTAAGGCAGAAAAGGTGACAGATTTTGAAACATTTTGTCTCACGGTCCTCTGTCATGGGCCAGCCAGCATTCAAGGGGCCAGCTGAGAAAGGGAAGATGAATGTACTCTTCTCCACATTCGGGAAAACACCGATGAGCGAACCCCGTGCTCAAGCGTATGATGACCATCGCTCTAACGGAGACGGCCAAATAAAGACCCTGCCCTCAGAGATGAGAAAGGGGTGAGCCACAGAACTCTAGGGATGATGAGGACATTGTCCTGTGCTTTCCACCCTGAGCTCTACCCTGGGGACCCCTAACGCATACCTGTCAAAGATCCTCTGTGGCTGCATCGTGCTGTTGAGGACATGGGTCAGGTGATCTTGGGCTGCGACCACTTCTGGGGGAGGGTCGTATCTATTCACTGCCGCAACCTTTTCCAGAATTAGAAATGCAAGAGGAAAACATACGTCATTTCTAAAAAGAAGTCTCAGATTTTCTTTAACGAAACATTCTAGACATGCAACCAGGTATGGAAAATAACGCGTGCTCACGGACCTTTGTGGTCAGTCTTCACGTCTACTCGAATTTTCCTAAAACCTAAATAATGACAATTGTTTTAAAATATGGAACCAGGGGCACCTGGGTGGCTCACTCGGTTGAGTGTCCAACCCTTGGTTTCGGCTCAGGGCATGATCTCACGGTTCATGGGTTCAAGTCCCGCATCGGGCTCTGCTCTGACAGCGTAGAGCCTGCTTGGGATTTTCTCTTACCCTCTCTCTCTGCCCCTCCCCAGCTTGTTCTCTCTCTCCATCCCTCTCTCTTGCTCTCTCAAAATATAAAAAAAAAGTTTTTTTAAATAACAAAATAGAATAAGGACCTGGAGTCTCTGAGTTCCTTATTTCTTTATGCTCCCTGGTTTGGGAGGGGAAAAACAAAAACAAAATCTCTAATGCCCAAGATTACACTTATAGTATGAGTTGAAGGAATGAAAGACATAGTTCTAGATTCCAGGTCGTGGATACTGCAGGGATGTTTTTCTTATGCCATCTCATCAAGAACTAATCCAATGATCTCAAATTCTACCCAAACCTCCTCTCCTTTCAGAAAGCTTCCTCTCTTCAAAGATATGGGTCTTTCCCCCATATAATGTACATTTCTCTATCCTCTGGTCCTTGTCACCCTCAAAATACATTATCCTCACGCACCACACCTTTACTTAATGTATGCTCTTCAACTGCATTCCCTTTGCAAAATGTTAAAGACCAATCTAGTAAGTGCCTCTGAGTTTGAGAATAGTAACACACTAGCATCCCTAACTATTTTTAACTGCGATTTCAGAAAGGCACTTAAGAAATGGAATATCTGCCCCTCTACATATTTATACCTGTTTTCATTCTTTTCTCAAATTTGCATTCAGTGTAAGAAATCCCTCATTAGTGCGGATTTCAGCTGTCACCAGTCACTAAAGAATGACAAAATGCCACCCCAGGTACAGGGGCAGGGAGGCAGATGGAGAGCATTTGAGGTCTGGTTACTCTGGAACTGTGCTCCAAGAGGCATCATGATTTTAAAGAGCAGAATTAAGGGTTTAACATATCAGGACAGTGATTCACTTTGAGTACCTTTCGACTGTAGCCAGCATAGAGTAAATTTCATTATTAAATGAATGTTTAGAGTAACTCAGATAGAATCACACACCCTCCGGAGACGACAGTCATCCAAATTAATAGACGGCCACCACGCAGCCTCGCACACACACGGGGCACGGCGTCTGTCCCCACCGCCAATGTGTTCCCTGCAATGGCATGGCCCTGGCCGCATTTGCGCTGATGCTCACAGCTTTGGAGGGGGTTAAACGACAGAGTAAGGAAACACTCCCGAAATCAGCAGTTAATTCACATATCATTACGGGTGCCATTTATTGCTGACCTTGATCCCACAGTGGGCAGCAGAGCATCATAGACCCGTGGAGTGATGTGATCACGTACCTTCTCTTCCACTTTAATTTTCTTCTTATCCAATTCTGTTAATTGCAGGAGCATGAAAATCACGAAGAACCAATACTCAGACTTTTCCTATTTAAAATATCAAGAGGAATACTCAGTTGCCTTCCTTTACCACATGAGCAAGCCCCACCACGCTGCTCTCAACAAGTAGGTCTTTGGGCTTCTGCCCCATCCTACACACACACTCGCATGCACACACGCACAGACACGCATCCCTCAGGCTGTCTGCAGCTTCACACTTACCTGTCCCCTTATAAAATGCAGACTGTGCCTTAGAGCTTACAGTGCTCTTCAAACGTGTGACCTTGTTAAAGTCTCCCTGTGACGTAAGCAGGGCAGGTATGATTATATCTTCATTTCTAGAGAGAAACTAACGAAACCTCAGGGCGGTGAAGCATTTCATCTCAGCTTCCACAACTGGAGATTCAAACCCTATCTTCTAACTCCACAGAGTTTCCTTATTGCAGATGATGAACGTTACTTAGGATTACTTTGTCATTTATTTAGTATTATTTTGAGTTAATTTGTACCATTTATTATGAATTTGTTTTACAATAATAAATAATATTCATCTATAGAACAAATTTCTTAGTGCTCCCAACCATCTCCCGTGTTAGGATTATCTGGCTTTTACAATATAATTAAAGTTTCATATTAAGAAGCTACATCTTTGAAGAGAAAGATATTTGTGAGTCACGCATCTCATAGATAAAAAGGCACATGAAATGAATCTGCAAAGGTATCTTTTATGTCCTTCAATGTGTGAGCTGGGGGTGCGGGGGGCGCTGTGTATGTAACTGAGTTAACATGTGTGAAAGGGTTTGTGGTGTTTAGTCACGCACACGAACAAATATTCCGGGTGGCTCTGAAACTGGGGCTTGATGGCCACTCTGTAAGCCCTGCTTGTTTCTTAACCAGAGATGCTTTTAGGTTTCTTGCCACTATTTCCATACCAAGGAGTGGATTTATTTTTTAATCTTATTTTTCATTTTTGCTTTTTATTTATTTATTCATTTATTTATTTTGCCTGCCCAGACACGTTCATCATGATATACACAAAAAGGAAGGTACTCAGGGAATACATATAAATTCAACCATCTCTGGAAAGGTAAGTGAAGGGTACAGCAGCCAAGTGGAATGAAGGACAAATGGACAAACAGGGAGGGACAGAAGGCAGGACAGAGGATCCATCAATGAAAGAGAGGGGCTTGAAAAACAGCAGTGGATCTGTGAATACCAGAGGGGGAAGAATCCATAGGAAATATAGTATTTCTTTCTATAATCATTTTACAGCACCACCAATTTCACAACTATATACAAATTATTTTGGGTATCTGATCTTAGACTTTCTTGCCCCTGTTACAAAACAGGAACCAGAGTCTGTGTCTGCGCCTCCAGCATCATGCATTCAATAATGTAAAAGGACAGGGGGGCCTGGGTGGCTCAGTCGGTTAAGTGTCTGACTTCGGCTCAGGTCATGATCTCGTGGTTCATGAGTTCAAGCCCAGCATTGGGCTCTGTGCTGACAGCTCAGAGCCTGGAGCCTGCTTTGGATTCTTGTCTCCCTCTCTCTCTCTGCCCCTCCCCAGTCCGTGCTCTGTCTGTCTCTCTCTCTCTCAAAAATAAATATTTAAAAAAATGTATAATGTAAAAGGACATTGCTCCAACTTTAGTAGCTCGTCCTGTAATCTTTTATCACCACCCCGGATGAGTCACATGTGACTACATGACCACACCAAGCAGGGAACTAACTCCAGGCTCCCCTCTGACCCACAGCCAGCACGACTTTGCCTAACCCTCCTGTTTCCTAAGGGACACAAAGTGAAGGCAAACACAGTGTATTCACATTCCAGATGGTCTTATTCAAAGTACTTCTTGAAGAAGAATTCCAAGAAGGTCCTCATCCCGCCCCCCCCCTTCCCCATTATAAATATGTCTCACCTGAATTGGATTTCTTAGAAAGCTGACAACTCGAAGGAGAGGTAGATTTTCAATGTACTCTATCTCACTCAGCTCAGCAATCTGTTTCATCAAACAAACAAAATATTATCAAGAGACTAAATGTACAACAAATAATATAAAACAGTGTAGAATGGATCCTCTAAATTCAACTGACTTTAGAAACTGCTCTGTTGTTTATCCAACTTCCTAATGGGTATTCCAAATGCAGAACAAGAAAATGACTGCATGCCCCTTCACTTAATGTCAACACATACAGCCCCATTTTCTTTTTTCCTCTCTGGCTGAAGAACGGTGCGCTGTTCCTCATCTCAGCCATTATTTATTTTGAGGCAGAAATAACTGAGTATGCAGAATCAGAGGAACAGTACCAAAAATGCATGTGAGGGCTCCCCGGTTCTCCTCACCCCTCCTCCTTCCTCGCCCTCCTGCTCCCCAGCCTTCTGGTGACTCGTGAAGCCTTCTTACTGCATGGTTTTTTCAGTAAGAGAGAATTATTTTAAGGAAAGATAAAAACAGAAAACTGTAAGACACATTTCTTGACATGGGTGTTCACCTTAAATTTTTTTTGTTTAAATTACACACTTAGGTTTTATACTCTTTTTTGTGTGGGTTATATTTCACCACTTTAAAAAGTGAGGGAAAGGGGTGCTTGGGTGGCTCAGACAGTTGAGCGTCAGACTTCGACTCAGGTCATGATCTCGAACCCTATGAAAGACTCTGTGCTAACAGCTTGGAGCCTGGAACCTGCGTCGGATTCTGCGTCTCCCTCTCTCTCTGTTCCTCCCCCGTCTGCACTCTGTCCCTCTCTCAAAAATAAAAAATAAAGATTAAAAAAAAATTTTTTTTAAGTGAAGGGAAAAAAGACAGTCCCTTAATTTGACCAAGGTAGAGCATGGATTGCAGAATTCCTGAATGTCCCACTAAAGACAAAGAGTTTTACTTAAATTTCCTGTAATTAGCATAATTACAATTTTATTTCAAATGTAGATATTAAAATTTAAAAATTATTTTAAAAATAATCATCACATTTTCATTTTTATTTCTTCCTAAGCCATTTCTGCGTGTGTCGTGAAAGCACTCCAAAGGCAGTCACCGATAATTCCTGAGCTCTCCAAACACAAAATGCAGCTAAAATTAAACTACTCCCTAAGCTAAGTCAGGGGAAAAACACATGCACCGTGTTCGAAGGATGCCATTTTGAAAGACATAATATAAAAGGTCAAATCTGAGTTAGCATGCAGAAGCTGCACACATTAATCTGTTGACAGCAATGCTATGCTATAGGACACAACTCTGTCAATACAATGACTAGATCCATCAGGTTGGCATCTGGATCATCTACAAGATAAAAGGGTCATTTTCTAAATATTGTGTTATTCAGGAAGGTGGAAAGGTAAAACCGGTTCACACCGCTCGGTCAGAACTGTTGAACAGTTGGATTGGTTTTCCCATAGCACACGGCTCTTATGCTTGGACTTGACACAAACATTAGGAGGAGATGTTTTCCTGCAGTGAACGTGTCTCACTAACATGGGCACTTAACACGCACTGCTGATGGGAGTGGAAATTGACATGTTCTTAAAAAGGCAAGCTGATATGTTACGCGTGCATAAGCCACGAACCAGCTATCCCACCTCAAGAGGTTTATGCTGAAGATCATCAGACAGGCAAACATTAGATACAAGAACATTCACTCATACATTTTTTGGTAAAAGTTTAAAATTTTCTACATTCCTAAAAACACTATCATTATGCGATTAAATGAGTCATAGCACAGTCCCATAATGGGAACACCATGCACCCACTCCAGATGATGGTGACATCTACGGTGAT
>CM053559.1:82695566-82800566 GCA_028646485.1 Cryptoprocta ferox | reverse complement strand
TTTTGAGGTTTCAATTAATACCATATAATGCCCATCATTAAAGTCTTAATATTTTTAATAAGTACATAACGGAAAAATTACAGCATTCTCTTCCATCTACAGTATTTTTCCTGGTATATGTTTCCTGTACATGTAATAGCAAGAGCTCATTTTCACCCTATTTTTCATAACATTTTACTTCAATAATGAGCAAGATTTGCATTCCTTAGTTTAATTCTGTGGCTCTTTAAAATATACTCATAGAATGTTGATAATCTACAAAGCTGGGTGATAATACATGGGGGGAGCTCATTAAACTCTTCCCCTTTTTCATGTGTGTTTGAAAAAGTCCATAATAAGAGGGGGGAAATGCTCATAACCCCCATTTGTCTAAGTTAAGTAAAATTTCCTACTGTTCAGAGTTCAAAAAAAGTTCTAGAGAGTGTAACAGAAAAGGAAAAGAAAAAAATTGCACTGAAGTGAACATAATATCCATACTAACTTAATGTATTGAAATAAAACCTTGATATCCTATTTAAAATATGCCCACATATAAAATTTACATAAAATACACTTCTTCCCAAAGAAGTTGGAAGTGCTGTAGCTGTGGAAGACAGACTGTAATAATTCTTCACAGTGTCTCTGATGGCTTTCAAAGTGGTAGATGCACGAGCATAGAGTGAGGCAGAGAAACATTTAATTAGCTAGACTACGGTCATAAAGCAAAGCAGGACAGAGAAATATTCAGAATCACAGAATTTCTGAGATGAAAGTCGTCTAGTCAAACTCTTTTTCTGATGCCAAAAACTGATACATCGCCCCTCAAAGTGGACATCTGGTTTCAACATGAACAGTTCTTTTTGCCTTTTTTTTTTTAACGTGTGATTAGCAGGGGAAAGGGGGCCTTTAGAGAAAAGCTATTTTCTTTCAAAGATGAAATGTGGAATATTCTTCATCTCCCCGGTCTGGAAAGGAAGGAGTAAGTGGCTCTAAGACAAAATGAATTTTAAAGTATAGAATGCATTGCCCTTACTTGCTAAAAGAAGTGGTTGATAGAAGAGCCCATAAGTGAACCACATTTTCCCCTTACATTTACTGTAAAAGCTGATGGTAGAGAATTAACAAGTGGTTTGTATAGCAAGTTGTTCTTTTTTTGTCTCTCTAAAAAAAATGTAAAATGAATTATTTGCAGTAGTAAAGCAACTAGTTTTCTCATTCCACAAATTAAAAGATAAAAGCATTAACAAACTGTTGAAACAAAACGTGTGTCATTTTATTTTACATATTCCGTTAACATTTGTAAAAGGAACCCTTACTATTCTCAAAAATTTTAAAGAAAATGAATGAGGGCATAGTTCATATTTTCTGGTTCTTCTTGGGTAATAGGGGTGGCAAGGATTGGGAACAATCCCCTTAATTTATTTGTTGAAAAAAAAATAAGTCTTCTATGTTTCTTTCTAAAAAGTGCTTGAGATGGAATTGTCAAGGTGCATTACTTTACTTGGTGAAGCAAACTCTTAGGATAAAATAGCTTAATCATGAATTCAGCTCTCCTTCCTTTAAGCACATCCCCTTATCACATAGCATGCTCCACTTAAAGTTAATGGGAATGCCGAAACAAAGAGAGATGTACAGAAAGGCTAAGGTTCTAACAAGATACAAATTCAATAGTACATACTGCCAATACTCCTTCAAATTATCATAAGTTTTAAATGTGACTTTCTTTTGTAATTTTTAAATTTGCCAACCAACTTATCAAATTCATTTTCTTAATTTTTTTTCAATATTTATTTTTGAGAGAGAGAGAGAGAGAGAGAGAGAGACAGATCAACAGCAGGGGAGGGGCAGAGAGGGAGAGAGGGAGACAGAGAATCTGCAACAGGCTCCAGGCTCCAAGCTGTCAGCGCAGAGTCCCCTGTGGGGCTCGAACTCATGAACCATGAGATCATGACCTGAGCCAAAGTTGGATGCTTAACCGGTTGACTGAGCCACCCAGGAGCCCCTCAAATTCATTTTTCTTTTATGCTTTGCTAACATGCCTCAGGGGGGACATAAAACATAAAATCTGAGGGAAATTATTAAAACTCTCCATGCCTCTGGTCCATTGGTACTGGAACCAGTCCTTTGTCTTCACCTATCTTTCTGTAAGGAGTGAAGGCTCTTGAAAAAGCACTTGATGCTCCAAGCTCGGGGAAAGAAAAATTAACACTAGCCAACCTTCCGCTATCTCTGGTTAAAATAAGACAGGTGGAGTATATTGCAAATGTCGTAAATCTGCAGATAACCCAAGGTGTCATTTCAAACAGCAGTTCAACACTCCCCTGTGGGATAGTTCACATAAGAAATTAATAAGCTACCAGTCTCATGGCTCAAAATCCTCCCTGCTCACCTTGCTATAGACATAATAAAAGATAGCAAAGCCATCCAAGGGTAAGAAGTAGGAGAGAGGAAGAAAGGAAGAAGAATCCTAAATAATCCACAAACTGATTATCAACTCCCAAATTAGTGAGGTATACTGTGATTTCAAAAACACTATATATATCTTTGGAGCTCTTATAAGTCTGATTTTTAAATAAATTATCTGCATTTTCTTTCATAGTCACAGAGCACATCATAGAACTTAAGAAGAGTGCTCTCTCTGGGAAGACACTTAAAAATTTCAAATTTCTGATGGTAACTGTTCCTTTATTTTCAGCACTAATTCTGGTTTTCTAGAATGGGAAACTAGCATATATTGGGATAAAAGGGCTGCCAAAATTCAGTTCCCAGAGAACATCTTGTGGTTCATTTGAGAACAATCAAGTGTTAACAGCAATAAATATTCTGCTTAAAGATGCTTCCATGTTATTTCATCAAGGAGACATTATAAAATATATTTTTTAAAGCTGTCCGAAGTATTCCTTTCTTTCCCAGTGTAAAGTGTGAATCTTAAAAAAAAAAAAAAAAAAAACAATTTGGATGCCAAATTAGAAAATCATTTTACCACTGCATGACGTATTGACCCTACACGCATACACAACCACAAGTAACACACAGACACAGCATGGAAAGGAACACACAAAACTGAAGACAGTGATGTTTTCTGAAGTAATTAGCTCTTTGTAAATGTGAACAACCCAGATTATCATTCATATACTTAACTGAAACATTAACTAGTACTTCCATCAAAAACAACTTTGCTTAGACTCACCAGACAAAGAATTTTGATTGGCAGCATGCCTAAGCCGTTAATTGACGTGATCTTGTTGTTGGCCAGACTCAGGTGCATCAGGGCACCACACAGCTCCAGCCCGCTGATTTCCTCTATCTCGTTGTCTGTGCACCGTGACTCCGTTTAAGGAAAACGTTATTAGAAACACTTTGAAGAATAATCAGTGTCAGACCATCATTAGAAAAATCAGACAACAGCATGAATAAAGCTGTAACATATGCTCAATACAGGATAAACACTATATGTTGAAATATATTTTTTTCATTATAGAAGTTAATACTGGCACTGCTTAACTTTTTCTTTTTAAGACACAGCTTTTGAGTCTGCTCAGTTGCATTTGCATTCGCACATGACTCATTTTATCAGTGACCAAAAACATTTCAGGGTGCTTCAAAGTCGTCTCGTTGGCCGTGTTTTTTCCCTTGGTTCCTAAGGGGTCTCCATGAGAAACTCGTGTGCCTTCCCACAGGCAGGACTTCTGAATACAGGGCACCCTGTGGGGGACACACACCAAACTTTATCATCCTCATAACCAGGGTACTAGCAGGGAGAGGTCATCTGTGGCAAAGGGGTGATAAAGGAATCAATGTCGTGATACCGACAGGAACAGTCTTTTCTATCCATATTGGCTTCTCCTCTCCCTTTAAAATAAATGAGGCCTAAACTTAGTCTTTATTCTCTCGTGTTAAGTTCCTAGTCATTTTAAAGTTTATTTATTTATTTTGAGAGAGAGAGACTTGAGCAAGCAGGGGAAGGGCAGACAGAGAGAGACAGAGAGAGAGAGAGAGAGAGAGAGAGAGAGAGAGAGAGAATCTCAAGCAGGCTCCCCGCTGTCAGTGCAGAGCCAGACACAGGGCTCGATCTCACAAACTGTGAAATCATGACCTGAACCAAGATCAAGAGTCGGATACTCAACTGACTGAGCCACTCAGGCGCCCCCTTTGTTATTATAAAATTTAATTTCTTTTCTTGTGTTCCATCTTTATAGTCACCTAAAACTGCAATCCCAACTTCACCAATTCTATTCATCTCTCTCTGGTCTCTATTTGGCAAAGTTCTGGGATTTGGATTCACCTCCCCATAAAACCTCCTTCCCTTGGCTACTTCCCAAGTAGCCAAAGACAGGACCACTCTCTCAGCCACCTGTAATCTTCAGGGCATCCAATCAATCAGCAAGACTTGGCATGTTTTGCTTTAAAACACCTCTTTAATTATTCTCTTCCTTTTCATTCACTCCTCTGCCAACTTAATTCAGCTTTATCACCGATGGATACCTCTAACAGGCATTTCTTCCTGCCTCAAATCACCTTTCACACTGTAGTCAGGTTAATTTTTTCAAGATATTGGTTGGAAATCTTGTTTCAATCAAAAAATTCTCACAGGACAAATTCCAAATTCCTCCCTCTGGCATCTCACACCCCTGAGTTTAAGTAAAGGCTATTTCTCCAGTTTCATCCCCATTATAATCCAGGGAGGATTCCCCATTTCTGCCAGGTCGGTCTTCTCAGTAGTTCTGGAATGTACCAAGGATTTTCTGATGTAGCAGTGTATCTTTTTTTCACATTGCTTTCCTACCTTTTCTAAATCCCACCCATTCTTCAGGACTTAATTTCAAATCCACTTCTTTCTTTAACATTTGCATTAACCCAACCTCTTAAGTATTTTTTTAAAGATTTTTTTTAACATTTATTCATTTTTGAGAGACAGAGAGAGACAGAGTGAGCAGGGGAGGGGCAGAGAGAGAAGAAGACAGAATCCGAAGTAGGCTCCAGGCCCTGAGCTGTCAGCACAGAGCCCGATGCGGGGCTTGAGCCCACAAGCTGTGAGATCATGACCTGAGCTAAAGTCAGACGCTTAACCAACTGAGCCACCCAGGTGCCCCTTAAGTACTTCTTTTGGAAAGATCACCTCATAGTATTTCTTACATATGTACAAATGACAGGCTAGGAGAATATATTTGCAACATATATAGTATATAGTAGATGAAGGCTTACTATTTGGAATACATAAAGAATGGCAATAACTTAATAGAAAGAGAGAAAAAGAACTACCTAATAGAAAATGAGAAAGAATACATTGAGAAAATTCCCAAAAAAGCAAATCCAAGTGGCCGATAAACACGTGAAAAGACACTGTGCTTTACCTTTCATCAGGAGAATGCAAATCAAGATGCCATTTTTACCTATCAGTTTAGCCAATATTTGAAAGGTTCTGTAGAACAAGTTCTTTCCTACTACTGAGGCTTCATTATGTTAGAGCCACTTTGGAAGCAACGTGGCAGTGTTGCTGTAATTATAAATTTGTCACAGTGATTTCAATTCTTGATATCCACTCTAGATGGACCATTTCTTCCTCAAAGCCTCTTCTGGTCAACTTTCAACCCCCCAAGTATCTCCTTCCATTAATCAAAGAATCAAAGAAGTTTTTTTATTTTTTTGATGTTTATTTTTGAGAGAGAGAGAGAGAGAGAGAGAGAGAGTGGGGGAGGTGCAGAGAGAGAGGGAGACACAGAATTGGAAGCAGGCTCCAGCCTCTGAGCTGTCAGCACAGAGCCCAACACAGGACTAGAACCCACAAACCGTGAGGTCATTACCTGAGCCAAAGTCGGATGCTTAACCAATTGAGCCACCCAGGCACCCCTCAAAGAAGTTTTTAAAGGGGAATGAAGGGACCACTGAGTATCCAAAAAAACCATGTATTTTGCTTCTTAATTCTTTGTAAAGTTGTCTTTACTAGTTACTCATATGTGACTTCTGTATGCTCAGAGTTTTCATTGGTACCGTAGGAGTAACACCAGGTTGCTATGAAAACCAAAAGTTTGGTCGTTGGAAAAAAATCAGACAGTGGATATGAATGAGGCTCACAAACCCATAAAGTATCTCATAAGTATAAGGCACTGTTACCATTATCAAATTATAAGCACATGAGGCCAAGGAATCACATCCTCTACCTGCTGGCCAATGGCACAAAATGGAAGATTCAAGGCCAGGATCTTTTCTGAAAAGACCTAAGCCACAGAAAGAGGCAAATTAGGAAACCAGAAGCAATGAGGAGAAAATATTGGCAAGTGAGCCAGAAATTCCTAATTTTTCTTCAATGATTCCAGATTCAATCCTTGGGCTAAAGCATAGTTTTGCTTGTCATCAAATATGCATTTTCACATCTACTTTCATAAAGCTTCCTGCCAGAATAGCTCTACAAATAAACACAAACAGGCCCTTTCTGCTTCCATTTTCTTTGGGCTGTTTAAATAATCATTCTAGAACTAGAACAAAGACCACACTTTTACAGATACAGATCGTAACAAAGGATGTGAAATGGGGGAAACAACAGATTAAACTCATATACAGCTATAGATCATATAAAATATCCTCAGAGTAGTGATCTTTGGCAAGAAAAACTAGGCAAGGAAAACTTCAAATGGCCTCTGTCTCAATTTAGCAGAGGAAGTGATATAGTGTTTAAGTTCTAGGGCAGAGGCACTGGTGTCCTGGTAGTTCTGCTCCAACCAAAATGAAGATACTCTAAACGATGGGGAAGAGGAAAACAAATGCTTGTGGGGAGCTGAGTCAGGAAGCATTTCCACGGGAAGGAGGCAAGGATCAGAAAAGGAAGCAACAGGAACCCTAAAGCCATCAAGGGACAGTGGGGATTGAAAAGGAAAGCCGGTTTATTGTATATACAGTAAGCTTCCAAGACATCAGAGGCCAACCCCAGTTCTCTTGATATCGTCCGGCTTACTCTCTAGCGTTGACTAATACAGCAAATCAGTTTTATGCAACTAGCACTGCAAGGGCCCAGAGGAGGAGGAATAGAGACGCCTCACTGCCAATGCGGCCCCGGCTTCTGCAGCTACAGCTGCCGTTACTCACAGCCCTGGGGCAGAGGCTTGAGGAACTGTCTCTGTTGAGAAATAAGTTCATTTCAGAAAAATGATCTACTTCCCAACTCTTCGCTCCCCTTTAAATTTTGAGGAATTTCCATCATTATAAATCAGGTTCTTGATCAACGAGTACTTTTTACAGTGGCCCAACAGCTCCCGCTCCCCCAACTCCATAACACCACGGTCACATCATCTGTGACCACCAGCAGTGATAATGGTCAATCTCTCTAGGATTGGTCCATACAGAGCTGAGTTCACAGCTTGCTCTCAGGAATATCTTTATCTCCCTAATCTCTCATTTTCTTATTTTAAGAACCTTCACAAAATGTTACTTGTCTTTCCTCTGAACATTATTCTTTTGTATTCTTTCATGTATACAAAAGACATGGGACTTTCCAATAAGAAGAAATGTAATCTGATAAGTCACTAAGCCATTACAATGAATTCGCTTACTGGGTTTACCCTTTGAGGTACGTTTTAATTTCCAAAGGCCATAATCAGGAGAAAGGGACTTAAAGAACTCAAAATCATCATACTGCATCCCAGCTCTAAAGTTGTACATTTCTGTGAATCATCTTTTACAGTGGAATTTTAGGTCCTCAGAAACTGAGTGAAGAAAACCCAAAGGCACATAAGCATAACTTTACAGTGAGGGAAAAGCCCCACAATATATTTTTACATTTTGGTGATGCTGTCAGCGGTTTGCAGTGCTTGACATGAATTATTCACCAGTTCCGTATTCGCTCTTATTCATTTGTGTACAATCATAAAATATGGTTCTGGTGTATAGAAAACAGTTACTGAGAAATAAGTAGGAAATCCATCACAATTTGCTTAGCAGAGAGAACCGCAATGATGGCTTTAATCAAAACCAATCCTGAAAGATCTATATCACCTTGCCAGTGAAAAATGTTGTTCACTGTAAAAGTGAATCTAAGAAATAAAACACACATACACTTTAAATGGCTAGATAATAAAAGGAGTAATTACTCAATGAATGGTAGCCTGGGGAGAACAAGGGAATTCAGAAGACTAGTGTCAGTTCGACCACTGACCAAATGATCTTGGACAAGTCACTGAGCCTCCCTGGGTCTCAGCCTCCTCTTCCGTAAAAGAACAGTTAGTAATAATCTCTAAAGTCCAGCCTGGATTTTAAAATTCTGTGATCCCTTTTATGCCGCATGGAGATCTATTTCATTCATTTTCACTGCTATATGATATGTTCTATGTTCTTTCTCTTATCAATGAGCATACGGGCTATTTCAATTTTTTGCCATTACAAGCACTGTTGCCATGAGCATTCTTATACAAGCCTCCAGATATACGCATGTTCAACTGCCCATATGTAGGAATGAAAGTGCTAGGCCATAGGGAATTTGGATGTTCAACTTTATAAAAGAGTATAAAATTGCTTTCCAAAGTGGTTGAACTAATTTCATACCCAAAGGAAGAAAAAAAAGAGATCCTTTTGACCTCCGTGTTCTCCAACATTTGGTATTTTTAGATTTCTTAAATTTTATCAACTGAATGTAGTATCTCGTGGTCTTGGGTGGCATTTCTCTGAATACAAATGAGGATGACATCTAGTCCTATGTTTATTAGCCTTATCTGATTTCCTATAAAATTCTTTTTATACATCTCCCATCTTCCTATCTGGAAACATGGAATGTATTTCTCTTTAGTTAGGTCTTTAATGCTCTTCAATAAAGTTTTATTATATTCCCCCCACAGGTCTTATTCATTGTTAATAAGATTCATTTTTATTGCTCTTGTAAATGGCCTCTCCTTTTTAAGTTGTGTTTTCTAATTGCTTGTAATGTAGAGAAATGCAGTTGATTGCTGTTTATTGAAGTCACATCCAACTGCTTTGTTGAACTCTCAAAACTATTATTCTTAGTGGTTTATTACAAGTTATTTTTGATATTCTCTATGGACAATCATATCATTTGCAAAAAAAAAAGACTTTTATCTTCTTTCAATCTTTATACTTTCCTTTTTTTTCCCCTCTTGCTTTATAGTGCTAGCTAAAAGCTCCAAAACAATGATGGATAAAAGTGGCAATGGTGGGGATCTGTGTATTGGTCCCAATTTTAAAGAATGCTTAGAACGTGTCCCCAGTTAGGATAACGTCTGTTTCAAATATTTTTGTAGACATTATCAAGTTGAGGAAATTCCCTATTACTAGCTTACTAAGAGCTTTTATCGTAAATTAGATTTTATTAAAATTTCTGTATCTATTGGAGTTTCTCTATCTACTGATCATATGGCTTATTCCCTTTAATCTGTTAATGTAGTTAATGACATTTATGGACTTTCTAATATTAAACTATCCTTATATTCATGAGATAAACCATACTTGGTCATGGTATATTAACTTTTCTCAAATACTGTCAGATTCAGTTTGCCAATATTTGTTTGGGATTTTTACATCTAGATCACGAATGAAATGAGTCTGTCATTTCCCTTTCCCTTTTTGTTCTTGGTCTGCTTTAGATATCAAAGTAATCTCATTAGCATCAACTGTGAATATACCTTCTATTCTTAATCTTTTAAAGAATCTCTTCATTAATGAAAGATGTGTTCTTAACAATTTGGGTCTAGATTTTTTAATATCAGGGTTTTAATTTAGTTTATAATGAACTGCATTTATAATTATAGGACTACTCAGGGTTTCTATTTCCAAATCAGCATTTTGGTGATTTTTCTAGGGATTTATCCACTTCACCTAAGTTTTCAAATGTACTGGCATTAAAAAAGTTGTTTAACAATTCTTTTTTATTGCAAAGCTTTTCAGCCTTTTCAAAAATCTAATCGAATACACAGAATGACATACTTGAATAGAACAAAAGAGGCATATTTGGTCCTGTTTAAAAACTAGCTTCCTGTCTTTTCAAAATGGTAAGGTTAAGAAGTTTATCTCATTAATAGTTTACGAAGGGTAGCTTGTTTTGATTACTTGCATTTGCATTTTAAAAAACACAGGTGAGGGGTGCTTGGGTGGCTCAGTCAGTTAAGTATCCGGCTCTTGATTTCAGCTCAGGTCATGATCTCATGGTTCAGTTTGTGGGATCGAGCCCCACACCTTGGGCTCTGTGCTGATAGCGCGAAGCCGGCTTGGGATTCTTTCTCTCCCTATCACTCTGCTGCTTGCTCTCAAAATAAACAAATAAACTTAAAAAAAAGAAAAAAGAAAAACCAGGTGAGAAGTGATACCGTGTGACATTTTAATTATGTGTCTATGTTCTGATTTTCAATTGGTTCTGACGTAATAATTACAGGTTTTATATTTTGCGGATACGCCTGAATTGCTACACCTCAAGTCAGGTTAAAAAAAAAAACCCACAACTAAACTCTAATTCCTCTCTTCATGATATTTGACATTTACAGAGTCATAAGTGTTTAGTGTTTTACATGGAAAGATAAATGTGTATAGAACTTAAGCGTTCCATGATAGACATGTTTTAAACTTCCCACTGTATTTTGACTCCAAAACATTGCGGAGCTCTTTCCCCTGGCAGTTCCATGCTGCACACAGAAGACTATTTTTCGGGGAGACAGAGCCCAGACTGTCCCCTAACAGCCCCCATTCAGGGTGCCCTGAAGATTAGACGGAACTCTGGATGCTCACTCCCTTCTGGCTGGTAGGAGTTTTGGGGGCAGCCGACTTCTGGACAGTCTTTCCCAACGTAAATAGGCACTCACATCACCTATGCGGGTTCTCATTTCAGGGGTCTGGGGTAGAGTCCCAGAGCCTGCATTTCTAAGAAGTTCCAGGCACTGCTGATGTGGAGGCCATTTGTCCTCCTGGAGCAGTGTTCTAGGTGGTGTGTGTGGAGTTCTGAGCCAGGTGGCTCCTGGGCCATCCACCTCTATCTCCCTGCAAATTCAGTATGTACGGCGGCCGTGCATCAAGTCAAAGTCTACGGCCAGGTGCTGCTCACGTGTACTACTTGTAGTTTGCCGTCAGAACGTTTCATTTTGATCATTTTCTCATTAGGCTACATTCAAGAGAACTTGCTCGCTTTGAGAGCACCGTCTAAATGCCCACTAACGGCTCATTCTCACACACCGGTTCTAAAGAGGGTGGCGCTATGTTCTAAGTGTTCCATCATACGCGAAAAAAGTTTTTGTTTCCGACAAGATAACGTCTTCAGGAAAACACACCTTCTGTTCTGCCCACATCTCAGTCTCATTACAAGTGTAGCGTTCTAACTGCTGCCCTGTCCCTGGAATGAGGCACCCAAGGGCAATCAATTCATTCCCCACTCGACCTTGAAAAATCCTCAGGTGGGTAGAAAAGATACTGAGAAAGAGAAGGCGCTGCTCCCTTCTCAGAAAACATCAGTCTCTGGTGTAAAGAGACTGAAGCTCATTAAACTCACAGATCCCCAATTAACCCCTTAGGCTCTGGAAGCTGGACTGTGCCTGCTTTAAGGTAGACACACTGTTTGCATGGGAGCCTGACTCATGCAATGGAGATGTTCCTGAAGTTGGATGCTCATCAAAAGTTGTGGGTTTTGCTTTTTTTTAAAAAAAAAAAAAATGAAAGTATATTTTAAGTGCACTAGAGAAGCTTGCTATTCAAAGGGAGCTTACTATAAATTCTTTTGTAAAATAAAAAATTACTTATGTTTCCTTTTGGTCATGTCTGGATTTTCAGATACTGAATTTCTATAAAATAGGGCACAAGTTTAAGTGAATTTGAAGAGTTGGTTAAAACAGAACTTCTTGAGGCGCTTGGGTGGCTCAGTCGGTTGAACATCGGACTTCGGCTCAGGTCATGATTTCAGGGTTCATGGGTTCGAGCCCTGCATCAGGCTCCGTGCTGATACTAGGAGCCTGGAACCTACTTCGGATTCTATGTCTCCCTCTCTCTCTGCCCCTCCCTCACACACTCACTCTTTCTCTTTCTCTCTTTCTCTCAAGAATAAACATTAAAAAAAGAATAAAACCAGAATGTCTTATCCGGTTCTAGAAATAAAAATAGACCTATGTTTATCAGAAGAATGACTATCTTACTTAGCTTTTTGGATATAAGACGCTCTCGGCAAGCCTGACTTAGAATCTTACTCCTTGGTAAATACATGATCTTTCTTCATTTTGTGACTATCAATTCTTAATCACTCGGGTGAGTCACCATCTCTAGCAAATTTCTTATCTGCTACCACTCCACGTCATTTAAGTACACGTTTATTATCGGGCCTATGACCCCTGAATTTCCCCTTTACCCATTCAAAGGATACTGTCCAAAATTAGTTTAGTGAGAGCCTGGTAAGCCGACAAATCACGCATTTCAGAAATTTGGTTGCAGGAAAAATCCACCTTCTGATGAGAAAAAGAGAACAATCTGTCAAAGTTTACTTTTCGTCCACTTAACCACAATAATTCATCGCACAAGAAAAATACCTTTCTGGATGTGGGGTTAGAGTTGAGTACTGAAAATACACCAAGGCTAACAGCTATTTCCTTACTGGATCCTTACTGAGGGGTGCTGGGGGAGGGGGGCTTCCCTGTGGCCAGTGCAGACCCCCACCACAACACAAACGTGTTCTATTTCTGCCGTTCCTCTCTCCCTTTCCAGCCATTACTTCAAACTTTGTCTCCCATGAAGATTCCCCTCAATTTCACTCTAACCACTATGTCTTTCATTTTGTCTACTGCCCAGGAACTGCGCTCACGGAGCTCACATTCTTATCTTTCCTGAGCCTTTTCTACTCCACTGTCAGTATGTTCTCCCACTTCACCCACCAAGTGAAAGAAAAATCTTTCCTAGTCATCCCTCAGGGCTACATTTCATCCACTTAACACCCTCTCTCAAAACCGACTATTTCAGGAAAGCATTTTTGACAACATCAGTTGTTCCTATTGAAAAACAGCAGACTGAAGAAAACATGCAATGACTTTGTTTAACTACTCACCCACTAGCAAAAGATGAACAAAAATGATTACAAAATGAAAGTTTTAAAACCGTGATCTCCCCGCAACCATGCACTAAGATTATTTTATCCATGTATTAAATACGAAATACTTTAAATATTAAACCTTTTCCATACTGAATACTAAAAAAGCATGTTGAAAACACTAGAGGCAAGAGAAGAAAATGGATGAAGCCAATTACAGACACTATGGCAACAGGACCACATAGTCAGTAAAACACAAATGTGTGGACCGCGTGAAGAAATAGTAACGTGCAAACAAAATACTGTTAGTATAAAAAAAAAACAATGGGAACACAACATTTTATGCATACACAAATTGCAATTAGGGTACAAGGCAGACCGTGACCGCGCTAAGAAGTCAGTGTGGCGTGATGGAATGGAGTTTCATATTCACTTCTGTCTTCTCTCTAGTCATGAGGGACTAGAAATAAACATATGACCTAGGCTTTCTTACAATGAACACTTTTCATGCACTCCATTCTGCTCATGCCACAGCTATGTCTGCTCACCTCTAACTCTACCCCTGTGGGGGGCACATGCCAATACTGTGCCCTCTATGCATCTAGGATACCAGTGTGGCTGAGAGGCCTTCAAGGGTCCTGAGATCGCAGACTCCCCTTGGGAGCTCCACCGGACCTGAAGGCTTGCCCAAAGTCCCATCCATCAAATGAACCTTGTGTACCTGCTTAATGCAGAAGCATTCTGGGAAATACAAAAAGTGTACGAGAACGAGCCTCTGTTCTTTTGACGTATGCCTTCTTGGTTGGCGGCACAAGGCTCACAGATAATAAAGCAAAAAGGAAGCAGAGCTTTTCAAGAGCATGGCATGCTGTACACAGGCCTGACTTACTGGGAAAGCACAGGCTTTGGGTCGCAGACATGGGGTTCTAGCCCAGCCTTGCCACCTCCCAGCAGAGATTACCTAAGTTATTGACCTTTTTATACTTTAGAGTCCTCGCCTGTGGAATGGGACCACTCCAGCTACCTCACAGCTTTACTGGGAGGATTAAATACGATAATGTACCGAAAACACAGGAAGGGCCTTGGTCACGGTCCCCAGGCTCACGCAGAGTTCATGTGGGGCTGACGCACCTCATCAGGGCAGTCAGGCAGTTTGCAGGCACTTCTCGAAAGTTCCCAATAATTTGGCTCCTAACTCTCAGTGAGCTCAGAACTTTAAAGGATGGGGTATTTGAGATGCTTTTGTTCATTTGTGAAGTCTCCTTGGCGGTTGGAGGAGGTAAGGGTGTGAACGAAGAACTTCCAAGGAAGTTTTTCTCAGGGATGGCGGTCACGTGGTTGCATGACTAAGTTGCCTGGGGCTTAGGACAAAGTGGAATGGGGCAACAAAGGAGGGGAAAAGAGACCATGTGGCCCCACAATGATTACAAACAGGTACCTCCTGTGGCTTATTTGGACAAAGGAATGTCACTTTGGCAATAACTGTCATTTTGAAGGGGGAAAAAACCACTACTGATAAAAATGTAGTGAACAGAAGAAAAATGAAGACAAGCATCTCACTGGCAATATGGGTGATGTGAGGTTCTTGATTTCACACAAATTTTCGTATTTGTGCAAGCTCCAGCAGAATACTTAGGATCTAAGGCAGTTTGTTTGTAAATAAAAATAAGATAATAAAAGGCAATAACTGATGTCCATTCCTTAAATTACTTAATGAAATATTTTAGTCTACTAGACGATTAATCCCAAGCTTGCGGCAACAAGCCCAAATTTGTCTGCACATTAGAACCACCTGGGGTTGTTTTAAAAATTCCACGCCCAGGGGGCACCTGGGTGGCTCAGTCAGTTAAGCATCTGACTCCTGATTTTACCTCAGACCTTGAGATAGAGCCCTGAGTTGAGCCCCACATTGAGCTCACAGCTGAGCGTGGAGCCTGCTTGGGGTTCTCTGTCTGCCCTCCCCTACTCATTCTCTCTCTCTCTCAAAATTAAATAAATATTAAATAATAATAATAAAGTTTATTTATTTTGAGAGAGACAGAGTGTGAGTGGGGGAGGGGCAGAGAGAGAGAGAGAGAGAGGGAGACACAGAATCTGAAGCAGGCTCCAGGCTCCAAGCTGTCAGCACACAGCCCAATACGGGGCTCTAACTCACAAACCTCGAGACCATGACCCAAGCCAAAGTCAGACGCTGAACCGACTGAGCCACTCGGGCACCACCCCCTCCCAAAAAAACTTAAAAAAAAAATAAAATAAAATTGGTGATAGTTAATAATTTAAAAAATTCCATGCCTGGGCCTTATCGTGGACCTCCTGAATCAGACTCTCTGGCCTTGAGATCCAGGCATTAGTTCTGAGAAGTCCCCACGTGACTGCAATGAGCAGAAAAGTCTGGGAACCACTAATCTATGACCTCTCTGCTTATGTGTGGCCCACGGACCAGCAGCAGTGGCGTCACCTGAGGGGGCTGTTAGAAACCCCCCCTCTCAGGCCTGACTTCACCTCCCGTGCTCAGAATCCCTAGTTTCACAAGAACCCCAGGTGATCTGTGTGCACAAAAACGCACAAGACATGGCAGAGAACAAGATGCTCACAGGGTTCAGTTCTGTGTCAGATGCAGATGCAACCTCAGAGAAGAGGGCAGATCTGAAAACATTGCTCCAAAAGGTTGGATAAATGAGGCAAAATCTGAGCTCCCAAGGAAATTTTCACAGATTTTCCAGGCCTAAAATTTTATACTGTGCTAAAAATACACAAATAATAACCAGTATTTAAACGTGGGAGAGAGACAGGAGGAAGTTCGTTCTTCGCTCTGAACACTAGGTTTTGGCAAAGCTTCCGAAAGAGATTATCTGCAGCCGGACCATCTTCCTTTTTCATATATAAGTGATACACACATCCCCTTTTATTTCATTTCAGGCATTTATACCATTTACTCCCACATCTCGTGCTCTCGGAATTCCCTATTTTAGTGCTGTTTTGCTTGTTAATGTACTTTACAGACCAGTTACTGTACATACTTAATGTATTGATAAAGTCTACCTTGAGATTTTTGGGCGCCTTGAAATTGAAGAATGTAGTCAGTTTGTTGTGAGAAGCATTAAGTTCTAGAAGGTAAGGCATACAACTCACACAAGACAAATCTGTAGGGAAAAAACAAATACAGAATAAGATAAGCCAATAAAATAAAAATTAGACTAAGTCATTAAAAACAGCCTATGTTACATCAGAACATTTTTTAATTACACCAGTTGCAGGCACTTAATTATTCCACACAAGTGAAATGGATAAAAATAGAAATGTATGAAACACACCAAGTGTAGAAAGCTCTCCATGAGCCCCGAATTGTAACCTTCCCCACAGGCCTCCTCACCTCTCCCATCCCCCTTTTCAAGTGACCGGAACGCCTTCCATGTCCCAGCTCGATCTCCCCTGCGCTGCTAACAGCCAAATGCTTCAAAAAGTACCAGCCTTCAAGGAAAGGACAAGAAACGAAAGCCTGAGATAATCCTCTTGATATTAGCCCCTAAGTAACTGAATTCAGTCTTTCCAGAAAGACTGAAAATGCCCACAGTTAGAGAGCTTTCTTTGATATAAATTCAATTTTGTTGTAGTTGGACTTAATCCTAAATCTCATTAATTATTTGAAGTGATTACAATGATTGCTATTATTTTACTTGGACTCTGGGTTGGTTTGGAAGGATGTCTGAGTTTTGCGTTTTATCCCAAGCAAAGACTCTCAACCTCATATACTAAGTTCAAGGACTTGGCTCTGATGCCAGTACTCATAAAACACAAAAATGGCGATGTACCGTGTTGCCTTTCTTTGTCCCTTAACCAGAGAGGCTTCGGGGCAGCAGGAGGAGTTAGAGGGAGACTCTGAGGACGATTTAGCAGGAATGCCTGTCTCCACCTGAAAACAGTTATAATAACAGCATTCCCCCACTCTTCCTTTTCATTCTATGCCATAGACGCAGCTATTAGGAGCCCTCAGAGGAAGGCAGCTGGGGCCCCTCGCAGGAGTAGGTGAAGCAGGCACCCTGAGCAACGGGCCACCCCTTTCTCAAGATCACCACCAAATTCTACTTCATTTCTCTGGTCTAAGTCACACCCTTCTTTAGCCTGTCTCTATGGAATTGTTCTAGGACAGGCAATACACCGAGACTTTCATACTTCAGTGGAAATTAATGAGCGAATCGAGGAAGGCTGCCTGGAAAAGGAAACCTAAAGAGAAACGGTCATTACTTCACAAGTCTTGCCTATTTGTCCTTCTGAGCTCAGCCCCCTGTCTAGCAGTCAGCAGAGGCCTCAACTCTACTAACGGTCCAAGGGCCCCCATACCTCCCTGGAGCTGATCTGTCTGCGGGCAGGTAAGTGCGAGGAGCTGTCTTGAAGCAGAAGCAGCAGCTACCACTGAGAGGAAGATAAGGAAATGGGAGCTACTCTCACACTTTATGGATGACCAAAGCTTTCAAATCACTGCGACAGAGAAAAAAAATTGCATGGTCTAGGTTGCTGGGCTTCTGACCCAGGCAGGCCCATTAATCCCCACTTGGTGCAGTGACCTCCGTGTCCACCAGATGGCAGGAGTTCCTTGTGTCTAGAACGGTGGTTCTCAAAGTGTGGTCCCTGATGGGGAGACATCCACTTCCCCAGGGAACTAATTTAGAAATGCAAATTCTCAAGTCCCACCGCAGAGCTGCAGAATCAGAAAGGGAGGGTGGGGCACAGCCATCGGCGTTTTAACAGGGCCCCCAGGTGACTCTGATGCAAGCTGAAATCTGGTCTACATCAGAACGTTTAATAAAGCTGTTCTCACGCAAAGAATATACTGTGCCTTACACATAGAAGGTTCTCAAACACTTGAAGTACTAAGAAAATGGCCCGTAAAAGCCTAAAGAAGACTGATCCGAGGAAAGCGCCATTCGCACCTGTGGAGTCCCTGCTCAAGTCGCCAGGGCATGAAGCCCCCAGGGCTACACGAGGCAATTCCTCATCCAGGAAATGAAACCAACCTGGGAGTGGTGGGGGGCGGGGCAGCTCCTGCTGATAACGCTCAGAACTGTCTCCCAAGATTGGATACCTGGGATTTGCTTTAAGACAACCCTGGAGAGGGACTCTTGGGTGGCTCAGCCGCCCACTCTTGATCTCTACTCAGATCCTGATCTCTGCTTCAGGGATGGAGCCCCTGGGCAGGCACTGCACTGACAGCGGGGAGCCTGCTTGAGATTCTCTCTCTCTCCTCTCTCTCTGCCACACGCATGTACATGCAGGCTCTCTCTCTCCAAATAAAAAGAATAAATATTTAAAAAATAAAACATTTAAAAAAATTAAAATAACTCCGGGGAAGGTGGACAGGGAGGTATAGGTGAAAGTAGATGGGCCAGTATTGAATCTGAATGTTCATTACAATAGTCTCTTGTGCACATGTTTGTGATTTTTCCATTAAAAAAAGATTTAAGGGCGCCTGGTGGCTCAGTCGGTGGAGTGTCTGACTTCAGCTCAGGTCATGATCTCACAGGTTCGAGCCCCGCATCAGGCTCTGTGCTGACAGCTCGGAGCCTGGAACTTGCTTTGGATTCTGTGTCTCCCTCTCTGTCCCTCCCCTACTTTCACTCTGTCTTTCTCTCTCTCAAAAATAAACATTAAAATTTTTTTAAAAGATGTAAAAAAAAAAAACCTAGAAAAAAGTAAGTTAAAAACAGTAGCATTTGAGGAATAAACAATGCTGGAATATTTCTTAGCCACTGAAAAGCAAGGCTGAATTTTAATTATTGCTGTCATATTAGGGGAAGAAATCAGGCACTAGCCAGGGAAAACCGCATCCACAACATTTAACTGTCATAATAAAGGCTAAAGAAACGAGTAGAAAAATGATCAGTGAAGAAAACAGGTTCGAAGTAACAACTGCTGACTTCCCTCGAAGTGTAAGGAAAAGAAACTGGACACTTCAACTTCAAACAAGATCAGAAAATTAGAAATAAGAATCAAGCTTTGAAGAAAATGTGACTAATTTCATTAAATGTGAGCAAGATGTCACAACAAATACATTACAGGGAACTATGAATGGTGGAGTTGAAAGTCAACCGCGTGTATAGACAACGGAAAAAGAGAGGAAAAAGACAAATGTGTGAATCCCTTGTGCTCAAATAAGAATAGAAGTAGCTGGCCAGAATTAAAATGTAGACAGAAAGGCAAAATAAAGAAAAGAATCCATTAAAGGGAAAAAAGGGGCGGTGGGGACTAATTCGTCTGCATTGAATAAACTAATAGAGGGAAAGACAAGGGAATCATCAAATATTCAGGAAGCATTTAGGAAGTAATGAGCCATCTCTTTCAAGGAAATAACAAAGCAAACATTCCATGGGCTACTCTTCAACATCACTGAGTGCATTTCAACCATAACGTAATGCAATGTTGCATGTTTGCTGACCGTTGCCTCTTTCTTTACTCCTCAGTCATGGTGACGTTTTGTTATAGGCCACATATGGCATCGACATGCAAATGGCTACACAATAGCACCTACACCAAGTTTTGTGGGATTAAACTATATTACATACGGCGAAGATTAAATTTGGAAATAACTGAATGGTCCATCAATCTACTAGAATGAAAATTACATACCTTCAATTTTATTTACTGAAAGATCCAACTTCTGTAGGTGAACATATTCGCAGAGAATGCTAATGTCAATTAAATCACAACCCTGAGGAAATAAAAGGAAAAACGCTTTCATGTTGCTTTAACAGGTTAGTCTTCAGCCTTCTCATGACACCTGGAAATAATGGATGACAGAAAGAACTCCACAATTTCTTTCAAAAGTATAGTAATTAAGCAAGAGAACTAAATCTGAAGGCTACTACTAACAGGATTGCAGACTACAGACTCCTTTTAAAAATGCATTTCTCAGGGCGCCTGGGTGGCTCAGTCGGTTGAGCATCCGACTTCGGCTCAGGTCATGATCTCATGGTTCGTGGGTTCGAGCCCACATCGGGCTCTGTGCTGACCGCTAGCTCAGAGCCTGGAGCCTGCCTCAGATTCTGTGTCTCTTTCTCTCTCTGCCCCTCCCCTGTTCACACTGTCTCTGTCTCTCAAAAATAAATAAACGTAAAAAAAAAAAAATTTTAAAAATGCATTTCTCTGAAGAACATAGCTTGGAAAATGAGTGGTATTTTCAAGAATGAATACAACATGAAAAGGCAAATTAAAGCAGTGTCATGTAGACCGTTAGAGTTTTATTACTAAAAAACGGAAACAAAACAAACAAACACATCACATAACAGCAGTAAGGCCAAAGCCTTTCTCTAGTAGAAGAAAAGGCAGATGCCTGGAATTTAAATGGAATGCTAAAGAGATCTCATGTGTAATCAGGAGATCATGAACGACACTATCACCTACACTTTCCCAGGGTCCTTCTATTCAAAGCTTCTCCTTCAGTGATCTCATCTGAGCAAATAAAACTGAGATCCATAGTGCAGACTATTCGCAATTCGGAGAGGAGGAATATGAGGGACAGAGAGGGATGTAAATAATGTAAAATCACACAGCAAGTTAGTGACAAACTAGATGACCTTTGGTGTAATCCGGAATCCTTCTCCGGGATTCCTTCCACAAAATCATGCTTCTAGAGAACTTCAAGGTGGGTTGGAGGGGAATGTCGTCCCTTGGAACAGACTCTTATTACTGGCTTATGTTGCAATGTCAGAATCAGAAACAGCCAGCCAATGAAGTATCATGGCGAGCAAGTTCTCAAATAGAATGATGATAAAAATGTTCAATGAAGGCTGCAAGAATAGTGTAATAAAAGTGTACTGAAAACCTACCATGTACAAGGCATTGTGCACAATGGGAAATACAATGCAACGGAGGGGGTAGACCTATACTGTGCCTTTAAGAAACTTATGACTTTCGTAGGAGAGGCTACATACATTAGTAATAAAAAACATTTAAAAATAACGTATAACCTAAGATATGAGGGGGAAAATCACTAAACCAGGCAATCCTAAGAAAGTGCATTCAGTAAGAAGTAATTCAACATGTAATATCTCAAATGCAAGGAGGTCAGTGGCAAAGTAAGTTAAGTGTCAGTCCATCTAGCCGAAATAAGTTTTAAAGGTTTTTTTTTTTTTTTTTGTAGATCAATTTGAGTCATAGCACTACATATGTAAGTAGAATACTGATTGAAATGGACTTGTATGGGGATATATTGGATGCTGGAATGATCTACCATTCCGACGCCTAACATAGGGCAATGCACATAGGATGCTCTCTGTAAGTTATTGCCTGATGGGCTGAGTCATCCATAAAATGTTATCATGTGAAAATAGTAAAAGATTACAGCCTTAAGAGGCTGTCCTCAAAGGATATGCCACAGAACCGGTACAGAAGAAAAGGACATTCCTTGGATAGTTTACTAGTTCAAATCCAAGGCAGACCAAGATTGCGATCGTATATGCTTTGCTTGCTGTGAATTATGTATACTTTAGCCAAATTATGGTACCATAGCAAAATTTCAGTGTGCTTTTTTCCCACCTATATATCTGCATTTATTGTGTGGATCTCCAAGGAATATTTAATACTTTACAATATAAGGAAGCAAAAAGAGTTAACTTATCTTTCTAGGACTATAGAGAAACAAAAGGAAGAATCTGAAAACACTCTGAGTACTTGGCACTTACAGCTTCTCTTAGGATAAAAGTGAAGACAAGACTATGTGTTAGTATTGATATCTTGACAATTGATGAATAACAATATGTTTTTTCTTTAATAACGGGTATCTTTTGGAAAGTGAGTTACAGCTCAAAGCCACTTGTTTCTTGATATGCTTGGGAGTGGGAGTGGAAAGTCAATACCAAACTACTTTGTTCCCTTGGATTTAGATATTAATTTTAGTCCTGGCCCTGATCAGAGAGAAAAATTCTTAAAGAATTTTTGATTGGTTTCACAGAGTTAAATTCAACTTCTGGAAAGAAAGCATTGATTACTATAATATAGACTACTTAAGATAAAAGCAATAGTCTGAAGGGAATGGAAACAAAGGAATTCAGGGCCTGATTACTGGATTGCCTAGGGCTCTTTGATGCCCAACATTACATAAATCACTCTTCTTGTCAGTCTCCATCAAATGCAAGACTGAGATATGGGGCCACCCCAACAGCTCTGAGTACCAGAAAAAATAGATATGGTCCAACCAGTATCAAGATGTAGCCAGCCAATGGTGCTCTTGTCATACTCACTGATAAAGTTAGATTGAGGTAGACCTGCTCAGTGCCCGAGCCTGAGCGCCCCAACTGGTGAAGGGCGTTGGCCACGACCTCCTCTCTCAGGACCCCATCAAATTCCTCCTGCGGGGGGAAAAAAAAAAACCACCACAAACAAATGAACAAAAACCAGAGAGGTGCACAAAGGACTTCCATTAGAAAAGAAACAATCCACCTCCTCATAGCCAGCACTTACTTTGTTATTACATACTCAGGAGCTGAGCCTTCCAAAATTTACCAGCCCTAAAGAAAATTCTGTGTTGAGGACACATACATATGACATATAATTAAATAAATACCTATCTAATCAGTGCTTTCATTGCCACAGGTGGCCACTTGCATTAGGTATCCAGAGTGAATGGACACAACAGCAGCAGAAACATCAGCATTAGTGGTGATAGCTACATAGACTGAGTGCTTCTCTGTTCTAGGCGCTAAGAGCTCTCAATGACCAACTCCCTGAATCCTCTTGAAAACTCTGAGGTAGGTATTTTTAGTTCCATTTTACAGCTGAGGAAACTAAGGCTTACAGGGGTTAACTTGCCTGAGACCACATACCTAGTATATGACAGAAACAGGGAACAAACTTGAATCTGTCTGACTCCAGGGCAATTCCAACCACTGTACTAGACTGCCTGCCTACACCCAAAAGGATGGTTACATCCAAATTAAGGCAATTACTTTTTTTTTTTTTAATGTTTATTTTTGAGAGAGAGCGAGCGAGCAGGGGAGGGGCAAAGAGAGAGGGAGACAAGGAATCTGAAGCAGGCTCCATCCAGTCTCTGAGCTGTCAGCACAGAGCCTGATGCAGGGCTCGAACCCAGGAGCTGTGAGATCATGGCCTGAGTCAAAGTTGGATACCTAACCAACTGAGCCACCCAGGAGCCCCAAGGCAATTACTTTTCTAAATCTGGTATTCTTGCTGGAATAAACAAGTTCTTGATTTGCTTCCTATTAGCTAATTTTGCCGAATTCATACAATTTACAAGATTTATTTGAAGGGAAATAATTATTTCCATAAGGAGGTTGGCCCTTGGTCCCCAGAAAGCCATGAACCAGTGGTGACTCAACATGCCTCCCCCACCTCAAAAAAATAACAGACGAGACAGCAGGTGGATCAGTGCTATGTTTGTGCTGCCTTCAACTCTACCATGACCAACACTAACACTAACACCAGCACGAGGACACAAAATCCGGTAATCCCATCAGTCACACCAATATAACTAATCATGACCGGCAAGTGGACCATGATGGCAAAATACCCTTTCCAGTTCTGTACTCACTCAGGAACCAAGAATGCTGCTCAGGTCGCTGGTACTGAGGACACAGGTACATAGGTGTGTGCTACTGAAAAGTGTTTTTTCCCCTACCCCCACCCCATTTCCACTAGCCCAGGGGAGCAAATATCGCTCATATGGAGATAGTGCATGGGATTTGGGGCTGGGCAGACTCGGTTTGAACCCCAGATCTGCCATTTTGAGTTTATGACTTTGTCCATATTCTTCATCTATAAATACTCGGGAGATGTTATTGCCTTCTCTCAATGTTTTAGGGACAATGAAAAAAAATAGTGCCTATAAAGCTCTTAGTGCCTTGCCTAGAACTATAAAAGTGTTCCCAATAAATGAGTTGTTTCTACTCATTGATGAAATTAGAAATTCCACATCTTAATGTTTCATTCTTCCTTACCAATCAACCTGTTTACAGATGGAGAAAAGACACTCACTTTTTTTTTTTTAATTTAAATTTTAGTTAACATACAGTGCAATAGTGGTTTCAGGAGAATTCAGTGATTCATCACTTGCATACAATACCCAGTGTTCATCACAACAGACACTCACTTTTCTAAATAAAGTTCCAACTTATATAAAGCCTGGGGAGGATTAGAGGTGAGGATGTCATCTTCCCTCCAAAAGTTTCCAGCTACACCTCTTATGTTTACCTCCCCCAACCCCTCTATTTCCTGGATGTGAGAAGATACTGCACCCTTGACTGACAGGAGGTAAACGTCTGTTTTTCAACATAGCCACTGATATGGAGACTGGCCATACCTTCAGCATTCTCCCAGATTCCCATGGCAAACCTCCCCACGACACCCCCCTCACACCTCCTTTGATGCTCCTGCCATTTTATCAGTATCACGCCTTTCCCTTCTGATCTTTGGTCATTTTCAGACCTTTACAAGCCCTACCTTTAGATCAGATGGCTTCAGAATGCCTGAGGATGGCCATTCACCCCTACTACTCCCAAGCACATCCACGTACACATGTTTCTTTCTCAACTCCAGGCACTTTAAATTGATCTCTACTCAACTTTTGCCACTCACTCCCATGGCCATGCCCTGGGTCTGGTCATCATGCTAAACTGCTCCACCTTAGAAACCTCAGACCTTAGTATCGTACTCTGCCTGTCCTTCAACCTTTCCAACACCCACTGCCCTTGTTCTGTGAGGACAACGAAATCTCCAGTTTGTTCCTCTTTCCCTTTCTCAGAGTCTATCTGTCCCCTCCTTCTCCTTTCTCTACTTGGTAGGCCATGGGCAATTTCAGTGTCTCTCTACCCTCAAGTCTCTGACTGCTTGTCCCTTGACTGAAACTACCGCGTACACACCCAAACCTGAATCAAGTTCACGATCAACTACTGCGATGAGGCGGGATTGTGTCATGTTCATCATTCGTTCGGGATAAAAATCTTTATACCATGCCAGGCACATGCCAGCCAGGACGCTGGGCTCAGTGGACAGAATTATGAGTAAGACATGGTGCCTATCCTTAAGGGATTTACAATTCAGTCTGGGAGCCAGACAAGTACACAAGCAATTTCAGTCGTTTGATAAATATTACATACAAGTAAGCAGGGGATATTTGACTACAAGTACAGCCTCCATTTTATGTCAGTTCTAGTGGGGATTAGGAGGTTAGCAAAGGCTTGCTGGGGGAGAAAGCAATGAAGTTGAGACCCAAGTAACTGAGTTATTCTGGTGAAGGGGAAGAAAGGGCAGAAAGGAGGGCCAGGAAGGGTACTGCAGGCAAAAAGGGCAATGTGTACAAAATTCCAAAGGCGAAGGCGAGCATGGCTCACTGGGGAAACGGCAAGGAGTTCAAAACAGCTGAAGCATAAAGTAGGAGGGGGAATACAGTGCCTGGTACCTGATGGGTGCTCAAACATGGCTGAATGAATTAATAAACCTCTCCTGCCCTTGAGCTACTGAGTGCGCTGGGAGAGGCCTCACAACCACGCATGCTGGTACTACTGCAGAGTCAACTTTGAGCTGGGCCTGGAGCTGTTCCAGTCCCCCACTCTGTATCAGCTGCTTCTAGCTCCCACCTTGGCCACCAGGTCTTCATCCACTCCCCCAGCCATCGGGTGCCTCTACCCCTTTGTCCTTGCTCTTGGCAGGTGCGCTCCTCCTCCGTTTCTGAGGCAAAGGAGAAGCGGTCAGACATCAACCCCCTCCGTGTTCTGCAATTGCTCCAGTGCCCTTCACTGGGGTCTCAGAGGCAGATTGCTCTCTTGTCCACACTCAGGGCCCTGCCTCCTGTTTCCTCAAGGACCGCCCACTTGCCTGGGCCCGGGGCCCTGTCACTTCTCCAGCTGTACAAGTCTGCAAGTCTCTTCAATCTAACACGTTGCTTTAGCTACAGTTCCCCTAAATAACCAAGCTAGAGCAGAGTTGCTTTTTTATCCTTTAGTGCCCCCTTGCTCCCCTGTCACTCTTCAACTCCCTTCAGTTAGGCTTCTGCCTTCATCACATCACAAAACCACAGGGGCCAAGATCTCCAAGTGCTCTCAAATGGGCAAAGCCAATGAGCACTCTTTAGGCCTCTTCCCACTTAACCTATTGGCACCACAACTCATTTCCATGGTCTTAAGACTCTTCCTTAAAAAGAAAAAAAAGAAAAGACTCTTCCTTGTCTTGGTTTCCCATCACTCAGCTCTTCCTTCTTCTTCTCCTTCTCTCACCATTCCTTTCCAGCTTCCTTCCCTGATTCCTCTTCATCTGCTGGCTATTTAAATACCTGTACCCATTGGGGTCTTCCCTTGGCCCTCATCTCCTCTTCCCGGATGGCCTCACAGTTCCCAGTGCTGAGTATCTCAGGTCTCCTCTCTTTCCCCTGATTTCCAGACTCATGTGATTCATATAACCGACTCTTTCATGCACAACCATACCTGTCCCCATTTCCTATTGTGGTTAATGGCCTTAATACACCCCCAGACCATGCCACAGACCTAGCAGTCATCCTAGACTGCCAATGTTTAATCAATAACTTAAATATTTTTAAATGTCTTCATCTTTAGCTCCCTTTCCATCCCCACTCCCACTGCCTTGATCCAGACTCCTGTTTCTCCTCCATAGACGTTGCTAGAGTCTTCTCATTGATCTCCCTATCTCCAGTCTTACCATCAGGGCAGTTCTAATCTAATCTAATCTTATCAGGGCAGTTCCTCACTGCTCAAAGACCCAAGTCTACAGTCTGTAAAACAGTGAAAACCCCTCTGTAATCTGACCCCTCCCCCACCTCAGCTGTTCTCACCTGTACGTAATCAGTAGGAACAGCTGCCCTGTCCCTGCTGACATAGCCCCCATCCACAAAGACAAGGGTCTGCTTCCCTCGAAGTCTTCCATGATCCCTGTGCCATCCAGGTGTCATCTGTACACATTTCTGTGTATAACGCTTGAGATGCTGAAGATCTGTGATTTACTCACATTCTTATCTGACCTTGAGAGCAGGAACCACGGATGTCCTCAATTACATTCTCATCTTCTGTCTTTACTATTGCTATTATTCATTACCTCTACAATTTTTAGGAACCTACTCTTCATCAGACACTGTATCAAGAGCTTTAACAAACGTTCTTATTCAATTTGCTGTTTATAACTGCCCCACGAGTAGGTAGGTATCATTACCCACATTCAGTTACTAGCAGAGTAATTTCCATGCGTCAGACACCTGTCGTGGGCCTGGACGCTTCTGCCCTATATAGTTCAAGTGTGTTTCCTACATAGCAATCATTCAGTGAAGGTGTGTTCAAAGTCAGCTAAATTAATCAAATCACTTAATGAGCTATAGTTAGCAGATAAAAAACACGTGCATTATTACTTATATCAGTAACAGTAAAAATAATATATTTTTTGTATTACACACATAGGTTCTTGTTCACTTCTCACATCTCCTGTGAGGTAGATATTATTAGAATTCCCAGATTACAGATGGGACCTAGAGGTGAAACAACTTGCTCAAAATCTCAAAACTAACTGAAGGCTGTACATAAATCTTTGATTGCAAAGGCAGTATTTTGAACAGCCTGTCTGTGCTACCTTCCTACCTCCTTGAGTTCCCTAGGGCTCTGGAGACTAATCACATTATAGGCACTCAAGAACCACTACGACCATCATGGCATTATAAACCTTAACCAGGCTAGGAGATGGACATAAATCTCTGAACATGAAAATCTAAATCTTTCCTTTTAAAAGTGCTCAGTTTATTCAGCATATTAAAACTTATTAGATACCATAAAATGTCAAAATAGGATATAGGAACACAAAATAAATATTACTTAGAATGTAAGTGGAGGAAATAACAAACTTTTCCACACACAGCCTACAAGCTAGGATAACCAGTTCAAGTCACCCCCCCACCATGGTTTGTTAATGGCATACTGAAGACAGATTAACACCGCCACTAATGAACCCCACAGCCCAAGAGCATGCGTTAATTAGAATAAAGTAAACCGGTGATTCACCTGTGAATTCCTTTGGGGGGGGAAGCTGGTAGAAACCATACAAACATCTCAAAGTTGTAAAAACACTGCTACAGTTTTGCAATAGGCACTGTGAAGGCTGGCAAAGTACATCACCAAAGGATGAATAAAATAAGTAATAATTTTCTATTGCCCACTTTAAGGACAAGCCCATATAGCTGGAGGTAGAAGAGGAGGAAAGTCCAAATGGGAGATAAGGGCGGAAAAATGAGCCAAATATTTAAATTGGGCAAAAGGACGTTACAGAAGAAGGAAACCTAAGTAGGAAAAGAGTGTAGGTGGTTAATGGCAGGACTGGAATAACACGAGACAAGTGCAAATTCCAGAGAAGTGAATAGGAAGAAACAGGACAAACGAGGAAGGAAGTTGGTGAAAGAGAACAGGAATAACAAAGAAATACATGCTTGGCCTCAAGGAGGAGAGCTAAGAAAATAGGCAAAGACGAGAAACAGTGAAGCCAGAAAGTCACATAATGTCACGGGGACACTGGAAACATTCTATTTCTCTGTATTCTGTATACTTCGGAAAAGAATTTGAAGCAGTTTATACAATGAAGGAAGAGGAAAGGGGAGAGGAAAAACCTAAAAAAAAAAAACACTATTAAAATTAAGAAAAATATTGATTCTGAGTTTCCTGGCAGCCAAGACAAAGAGGAAAACCCAATCCTTTATTCAAAGCAAGTCAATCAATTTATGTTTTTGAAGGAAAGCAAACAATATATTAGAGACCAAGGGAAGGAAGTGGTAAGAGGTAGAAAGGGACCAATCATTCCCCCCCCAAAAAAACCTAAAACCAAGCCATGGGCTAAGAAAGGAAAAGGATGATGATGAAAGCAGGAAAGAAGTGGAATTGGGTGATGTTTAGAAGGGTTACTGTAGGAAAGAGAGAACTTACACGAATGTGAAGCAAAGCCACACGTCAGATAATACAGCTGGGAATTTAAGAAACGTTCTCCACCTCTGAAAATACTACCACAGTGGGCTGGCTGCTAGAATATTCTAAGGGTCTTTCGCCGGTGTGTGTGCATGTTGCTTGTATAATGCATTATACACCTCTGGCAGAAGTAATACATTAAACTTCTAAGTCACAGTCTTTGAATGAGCGCGTATCCGATTACATCAAGAGAGTAATTTTTTGTTTCCTCGAGGAAGGAGGATGAAGGGACTGGAAGCGGGAAGAGTGTTTGGAACATTTCACAAAATCACGGAAAAGGGTGTAGGGGATGCCAAAGACGAACTCTGCCTATTCACCATACTGTCGAAGCACAATTTTTTAAAAGCTAAATGTAGAACTCCCATACAAATAGGTGGAAACTTTTTCATGAGGACGCTGTGTAACTTGACTCTTAAAGTTAGCAAAGGTGCTGCTACTGAGAAATAAAGGAGACACGGGGAAATATTCCAGGCCAAGGGTGAGAAATGGGAAGAAAGGGTCGGGAGCCTAGGAGCGGGACCTTGCAGCCAGAGTAGCAGCGCCGGACGCCTGGAGAAGGGAGCGGGGGTGGGGCGGGGGGAGGCACACCTCCAAATTCAGCATCTCGGACTCTGAGGACTCTTCGGATTCCACTTCACCTTCGTCCTCGAAGTCGTCTCCGTCCGCGTCCGACTCCACAGAGCGGTGAATGAGCTGCTGGAGTAGGTAGGAGCAGACTTTGTGGAAAGTATCTTTCGGCTTCTGTCCCATGGGGGAAAAAGGACGCTCTTTTTCTGAGCTCAGCGATATCGACTGGGCTCCCTGTTGTGAACTGCCCTGGAGAGAGGAAGGCATCGGCCACTGGGGATCGCTCCCGGCGGTCGCCATCTTGTTTACCGGGGTTGCCTAGGAGACTGACGCCGGGGGAGGAGGAGCCGCAAGGGATTCTGGGCCGTAATCTCCGCCCCGCCGCGGGTTCTCGACTGCTGTCTGCGTCACCCTTGGAGGTTGACTTTTTCTTTCTTTAAATCTGACTCTTCTGTGGTTTTTGTTTTGTTTTGTTTTTTTGCTCTCTTTAGTTCGTTCAGTCGCTGGCTTTGTTTCTTTTTGCTTGTCCTTATTTTCACCGTTATTCTCCGCACCTCTTTTCTTTGTCTCCAGTTGTTTTCTCCTGACTTGGAGGCCCCTCTTAGAGATTTTTCATCCCACCCTGAGATCACCTGTGAGCCTCCTTCCTGCACCTGCCTCATTCACAAAGGCTTTTTGCGCAGAGTGGTACTTTGAAAGTGTTAGTCTAATGCTCTCTGTTGGAAAGCTAATTAACACTAAAATTTTACTCTATATGGACCCGAGGTGTTAGGAGACGAGGTCATGCATAAATGAAATAGAAGACATGGTACCTGTCCTTCTTATTTAATTGCGGGTAATAAAGAGAAGCTACCAGACGAGGACTAAGAGCTGATTTGCAATTAATTTACATTCCCCCCACCTTCCCCAAAATGATAAGCCATGTCCTTGGGGAGAAAAACGGGCTATGGTCTAACAATCCAAAGAGGAAAAAAAAAAAAAAACAAAAACGATTGTCAAATTGACACTGTATCTAAAAGCTTCTGAAAAGCTATTATCATCCCATAAATAATTGTATTAGTCAAGTGACCTGCATTGGTAATTATTTTTATCTTGTTGCATAGGTTCTCTGTGCAGTTTTGTAAAATACTCTTGCAAGATTACAAAGCATGATTTTATGCTAGTGTGATTTTATGTGACCCAAATCCCATAGCCTTGAGCTCCACAAAGTAGACACTCTATGGAAAAGCAGACTGAGAATTATAGTAACTATTATTGCTGTAGCGATGACAATAGAAATCCTTGCAGGGAAGTCGCCCTCATCTTCCTGGCGGTACAGGGCCTTTTCTCCATGCTTCAGTGAAAGCAGTTGCAAATACAAAATGATCCTGTCAATGGCCGTCAGGGGAGAAGGAGAAAAAAATCCTTATGGACACCATCCATTGACTATTATCTTTCTCTGTGCTTGAGGGACCGTTAAAACTGACATAAAGCTTTCAGAATTACCTTCCTTCATTATCTTGCTAGTCATAAATGTAAAGGCCACAATGAAAGTATCTCTTTTTGCTTGGCTCATCTTGCTGCTTGCTTATTTCTTTTTCCAGCGGCTAGAGATACCTCCAAGGGATTTTTCTTCACTGTCACCCCCACAGGACCTGGCTCTAGAAAACTGACATAGGGAAGAAGGAGGCAGAAAGTATAAAAATGCAAACCCAGTGTGGTTTTGGTTTCTTCAAATAACTTAATCAGCATTTCTAGCAAAGCAAGGTTTGCCAGTGTTATACTGAGGACAGTGCCTTAAGACAGAGTTAGGACCTGTCAAAGAATAATTTTCAAAAAGTTAGAAACATGATTCTTGTACAAAAATTGAATGAAACGTGGGAAAGATTTTATTCAACTCATTAAGTAACCAGTGTGATGGTAACAAGGTGTTCAGAGTCTACAAAGAAAGGCATTCTGAAATAAGTTCACTAAGTTAAAGGGAAAAAAACAAACAACAACAAAATTGGTTAGTGCCCTGCAGGCTACACCTTTGCAGTTAGGTATTTCTTTGTGCTTTCTTTTCGCCTTCACATTTAACCTGTGTCTATCCCCGTTTGACAGATGAGGTAACTGAGGCCCAGAGAAGTTAAGTGACTGGCCCAAATTCTAGTGGTGGTGCTGGAATCCAAACCCAGAATGTTCAACTACCATTCGTGCAGATGGATAATGTGAGTCAAGTTAAAGGGACACAAGGCGTCTCAGAAGAAAAAACATGTGTCCGTTAATGGTCTTAAGGATAAATAAAAGAATTCAGTCGAATGGCCCTTTAATATAGAATCACAGCGTGTCAGAACTAAAAATAACTTAAAAGCTTATCTTACTGAATTTTCCCTTTTATAGAAGAAGGACTTGATGGTCCACCATGGACAAAAAATTGCCCCAAATCACCTGACTTGTTAGCAGCTGAGCAGGAATGAAAAGTTTGGACCTCTTGTTGCTCAACCTTTGCTCTTGCTAGTTCACCAAAATGCTCCCTAGGCTGGAATGGTATGAAAAGAATCCCTACTTTGGTATTCTGGGCATCAAAATAGAAGGCATTATCTCTATACAAGTTATGTTACCAGGTAGAGAAGACAGAATTAGGCAGAGGGAGAAGAGGCGAGGGAAGGGAGTATTTTGTCTAAATTCTTACTGGCATAAAACATCAGTAATTGCTTCCTTTTATGCAATGCTTATGGTAAACGATGCCTGTGCTACGTGCTACACATATCTCAGTTTATTATTCCAATTGCTGTCTGAAATAGGAATGGATACCCGCATTTTCCAAGGGAAAGAATGATGCTCCGAAATGCTAGGCAAATCGCAGTCACATGGTTTGTGTCCACACCAAAATTCCAGCTCAAGTCTTACTGGATCCAAAGCCACTGATCTTAACCATTAGTACTCTGCCTTCTCCACAAGTATGAATTAGTTTCTCAGGAAGTAATTGTTAGGCACAGGGACTCTGGTCTTGGTGAGATATTGAAAATTTTAGTGCGTGTGCACACGTGTGTGTGTGTGTGTGTGTGTGTGTGTTGGGGGCCAGGCAGGAGACCCCAGGGTTCTGGGACCAGGGAAGTAGAGTGGGGTGGGCAGGAAATGGGATATGATATCTAAGAGAGGAGGGTCTTCTGTGATAGCCCTGGATCCTTTCCACTGTGGATGAGAGGAAGGAGAAAGTGGACTACTATCATCGTGGTGCGGAACAGCACCTCTCTTGAGGACATACAGAATAGGCTACTGGGAGGGGAGAATCAAAGGGGTTGGGAGCTGTAGTTTGAAAGAAGGTGCTAATTAGCTTTAACTACTAGGTAGCTTTGCCTCAATTATTATCATCTACCTTTATACTCAACACCCCTGTTCCTGTGTGGAACAGGGGTCTTCTCCAGTCTGGGGCCTGCAAGCTAATGGAATTGACAATGGAAAGAAAAGGCAGGGGCAAACCCTCTCTTTCCTGTATTTGGAGAGAGTACATTCCCAGGAGTATTGATCTCAGACAAAGCAAGGAATGTGTGCCTCTATCCCCTTCATGTACCTACACCCCCTCCCCAATTTTGTGTCAGGAAAAACAGGTTGGACAGTGCCTCTCAGGAATTTGAGATGGCAGCACCTTGAATTCATGGTGGTTTTTATGGAATACTTAAATTTTTACAGAATATCATGAAATGGGAAGGTAGGCCATAGAAGGCACCATTGATAATAACAATAACAATGGAAACATAAGCATAACAAATGCTTATGAGTACTTACTATGTGCCAGACACCCTTATAAGTGCTTTATATATGTTAACATGCTTTATATATGTAATATGGTACATCCCTATAAGGACCCTACAAAGTGGAGATTAATATTATCCCCATATTATAGATGAGTAATATAGGCATAGAGAGGTTATAACCCACTCAACCTACTTGGTCACACAGTGGCAAAGCTAGGACTCCAATGGAGAGAGCTTGGTTTCCCAGCCCACATCCTTTATGAAAACACTGTACTTCCATTCAATCCCTTTAGTAAAGCTTGGGGGGGCAGGTTATGGATTGAATTTTTGTGTCCCCCTTCCCCCACCCAAATTCATATGTTGAAATCTAATCTCCAATGTGATGGAATAAGGAGATGTGGGGTCTCAGAGTTGATTAGGTCATAAAAGTAGAGTTCTCATGAATGGGGTTACAAGAGGCCAGAGAGCTAGCTCCCTCTTTCTGCCATCTCAGGGTACAAGGGGAAGGAAGGTGGCAGTCTGTGAGCAGGAAGGTCTTCACCAGAACCTGAACTTGGCACTGTGGACATCAAGATAGAAGGCATTATCTCTATAAAAGTTATGTTACCAGATAGAGAAGACAGAATTAGGTAGAGGGAGAAGAGGCGAGGAGAGGTAGTATTTTGTCTAAACTCTTATTAGCTTAAAACATCAATAATTGCTTCCTTTTATGTACTTCCAGCCTTCAGAAACTGAGAGAAGTAAACGTCTGTTGCCTATAAATCACCCAATATCTGGTGCTCTGTTATAGCACCTCAGACTGACTAAGACAGGAGAGACCCTTGAAGTTGAGATAATTTAATTCATTAACATCATACCCTTTTATGGTTTCTTATCCCTTTCTAAGAAGAAGAGATGATTCTTCATAAGGAAGTTCATTATCTTATAACAGCCTAGTGGGACTATAGACATTAAACAAATAATTATACAAATAATCATTTAATTTCAATCGCCATAAGGCCTAAAGAGGGAAAACACAGAAGCCATGAGAATATAACCTGGGGCCTTGACACAATATGGTGAGGAAGGATCCTTCAAAATGTTAGGCAGACACTTTGCACCTCATAACGATGATTAAAAAGGTTGGGGAGAGACAGTACAAGAAATGAGGGGCTTCATTTGTTGTCTTTGCAGAAATCAGCGGCATCCAGATTGTGATGGTAGTAATTAATTAGGCCGGTAGAGCCTGATAAAGTCCAGGTAGGACTTGACTAAGCCAAATAATATCTGTTCTAAGTAAATATCAAAGGGATTTCGGAGGGTGCCCCACTAATAGGTACTCTGTATCAAATACTGGTGTTGAGATCAAAGGTAAAAAATTGCAGTCTGGGAAGAGATCATCTCAAAACCTCACGGGCAACGGCAGAAAAATCAAGCCAATGAAAAATTGTTTGAAAAGGAATTGCAAACATCAGGTCATGAATAAAATCTGAACAGGGAGCTAGACAAGAGTTACTGAGAATTTCTAGCTTGGATTACCTTTGCAGACAGAATGGTGGATCTCATCAGGGCAGTTATAACCACTTAAGATCAAAATGATTAAAATATTCAAATGACAACCAGATGGGCCTGTGTGAAATCTTTTGGAAGATGACACAAGGACTTGAGGATGGTATACCAGAACATTCAGAAAGAAGATCAAAGAAGACCAGAAGGGATTCAGGAAGAAATCATCTCAGGAGGCAGCAGAAAGGAAATAGAGTTTAAAGACAGGAGGTTTAATAACCAAAGCATCTCTTGGGGCACCTGGGTAGCTTAGTGGGTTGCACATCCAACCTTCAGCTCAGGTCATGATCTCACTGTTTGTGGGTTCGAGCCCCGCATCCGGTTCTGTGCTGACCGCTCAGAGCCTGGAGCCTGCTTTGGATTCTGTGTCTCTCCCTCTCTGCCCCTTCCCTGCCCCCACTCAGGCGCGCGCTTTCTCTCTCTCTCTCTCTCTGTCTCTCAAAAATGAATAAACACTTAAAAAAAATAACCAAAGCATCTCAATGGCACAGAATCATAAAATAGAAGGGGGAGCAAACAGGAGACAGGTGAATGAACGGTGCAAGAAATCCCACCATAAGCCACACACTGCAAACACTGCAATGTACGTCATCTAGTTAAGAACCAGCTTGAAACTGGTGCTTTGTGAAAGGTCAAATCATGAAGGGTCTGATGGAAAGCCCTCAGGTAACCGATAACTAACTGATCACATAACGCATGTAAGAGGGTCCTGTTTCAGGCCCTGGGATACATCATGATCTCTTTAGTCAAGAGATTTGCATTATGGGCAGCAGGATATAGAGATTTAGAAAATGAATTAAAAGTACACAAGAGAAGGTAAGTCCCACCTGACTGACCTGGAGTTAGTGTTTCAGGCCCCCAGCGAGGGAGGGATTTGGAGGCAGGTACAGACCACACGTTCCCCTCGCCACTCTTGGCAGACAGGACTCACTCCTCGGGTCAGATAAAGCAGGCCAGTCCTTGGGAGTTGTCCATTGAGAAAAATCTGCGTCCCCCAAATAGGGATGTTCGAAAACTTCATGGATGAGGTTAGAGGTGGACAAGGCCTTCAAGGAGAAAAGGGACACACACAGGAGGAGGAGTGGGGAGTCCACTAATGGGAAGTGGCATAAACTGAGGCAAGGAGGCGGGCCTGGATGTGTTTTAGGAAGAGGCTCTGAGAAGTAATCGATATAGAAGAAAACCTGCTCACAGAAAGTTGGGAGGAAGGGAGGGCGCTGCCTTCTTGGAAGAAGATGGGCGTGTGTGAAGCAGCGGAAGAAATTCTCTTGTGTGTCAAAATATCTTAGAAGCTAGCAGATGAGAGTAAAGAAAAAGGGGAAAAGAGATGGGCCTCGTAAGAGATCCTGACAGCTACGAGGAGGAGGCAGGAACTGTAAAATCCTTGCTTTTACACAAAGTCCATTACACACAGACGATGCTTTCCCAAGAGAGTAATAGGAGGCTCGGTTGGTCTCTGACATACCATGTATTTTAGGCACTATACACAATTTACAGCTACACCTCGTGGCCAAACTTCCTCAGTTACCTTTCTCCACGGAGGGTCCCTCCCTTCCTTGCCAATGTGCCTTGCACATAATAAGCTTTATAAAAAGTGCTTTATACACATGTATTGACTGCTCGATAGTGATTATACTGAATGCAGCTGCTGTTTCGTTCCTCCTGAGTGAAATGACATCTGCGCAGATGAGTGTTTGGAATTAAATTAGCAGGATGCCTGTCCCAGAAAGGGGTATCTGGACTCTGAAGGTGCCAAAGAAATAAAAAGACGCTGACATGAATTCCAGAATTCAAAGGATCTAAAAGGACTTCTTTAGAGTCCGATCTGGGATCTGATCCAAGCCAGTCCTAATGCCTACCTCCCAAGGTTACAGGAAGAGTTAAATCAGAACAATGTAAAACTGGGGGGAGTCAGGGTAGTAGCCTGCAAAGGCAGCCACAGATTTTTCTTGTCCCTGTATGCACACCCCTTGCAATGTGACTTCAGCCCCTCCCGTGAAGAGGTGGAGTCTGTTTCTCCACTGTAAAGAAGCCAGGACCAGCTTGCTGGATGATGAGAGACAGTGGGGCTAGTTCCCTGGGGCTTTGGCCAGATGTCTTCCCTTATCAGACACATCAGTGAAACCAGCCTAGGTCATCCACTACCAGCCGACCTGCCAACTGACCCAAGGTTTCTGAGGGAACCCAGCAAAAACCATATGAGCCAAACCCCAGCAAAAACCAGATCAGAGGAAGCCTAAGCTAAGTAAGCCACTAAGATCTGGGATGGTCTGAAAGGCAGCAAAAGTGAACTTCTACGTATAGTGTCTGGATTGCCTACAGTCTCACAGACCGGTTAATAACACATTGAAGTTAGAATCTTTATCTTGTGACTCTCATTTAAGTGATTATTTTCACATTGGCCCCTGCTACTGTACTATCTTCCATCATAAACAAATCTTTGCTGCTATAAAGACCAAGAAAGAAGCTGCAAATCTTTCCAACAATGCAGGTATATTAGGGCTTTCCAGAAAAACAGGGCCAATAGGATATATATGTGTGTGTAAAATATATATATATACATATATATATATAAAATAAGAAATTGACTCACATGACTTTGGAGGCTAGAAGTCCCGAGATCTGAAGTTGGCGAGCTGGAAACCTCAGAGAGCTGAAGATACACATTCCAGGTCAAGAGCAGAGGAAGACACAAGTCTTAGCTCAGTAGAGAAAGAGTTCCCTCTCACTCTGCCTTTTTGTTCTGTTCATTTCTTCTTTGATTGCATGAGCCCCGCCATTCATATTAGGGAGGGCAGCTTTGGTTTACTCAGTCTACTGATTCAAATGTGAATCTCACTCAGAAACACCCTCACCAATGCACCCAGAATTAACATCTGACTAAATGTCTGCGTGCCTCATGGCCCCGTCAGGTTGACACATAAAATTAAGCATCACAGAAGGTAACACTTACGAGTGGTTTCTAAGTAAGGGACAGAAACAAAGTCCTTTGGGATCTGTGAAGAGGAAAGAACAAATCTCACACCTTGCACCGTCAGTGTAGGTGGCCCCGTCCAGCCAAGTGAGCCACAGGGATGATCTGAACATCATCCTCCATTTCATGCCCTACCGTCTGGGGGAGCTCTCTTGTCTTCCTTAGGTCTGTGAGAATGCAAGCCACTAGGAGTATTACACAATCTAAGGGGTACAAAAAATAATAGTAATAATAATGATAATAAAAACGGAAAGAGCCACACTTACATTCAAAAGTACAAGGAGACAAGAGGTAGTTCTAGAATTCTATTCCCTTCAAGTGAAACATTATAGATTCAAAAGTGGAAAGAGGATGATACGGAGAAAAATCATACCTGGAGTCACATCACAGGGCCTTTTAGGAGTCACAGGACACTGGCAAAGTACATATATGGAGAACAAGAATCAATAACGATCAGAAGAATAGGACAGCATCGTGACCTTTGGCCTCTCACTGCCCTTCGAAACCCAGGTAAGCAAATCTGTGTTTGAATTATTTATCTATTATTGTAGAGTCTTGCAGATACAAACAACTCTAAATATGCATAATATTTTCATTATAAATAAGTAGAGGCTTATGGTATTTTTCTTTTTTTTTTAATATGTTTTTACTGTTTATTGATTTTTGAGAGCAGGAGAGAGAGAGCATGAGCAAGGGAGGAACAGAGAGAGAGAGGGTGACACAGAATCTGAAGCAGGCTCCAGGCTCTGAGCTGTCAGCACAGAGCCCGACACAGGGCTCAAACCCATGAACCGTGAGATCACGACCTGAGCTGAGGTCGGATGCTTAACTGACTGAGGCACCCAGGCGCCCCTCGGGTATTTTTCAAAGTTCATTAATTATTGAGGTTCCTCAAGCAGCTCTAACTCTGTCATGTTTTGATTTTTGTTCTGGACCAAATCAAGTTACTCAGAGTCCACCTTGATTGTGAATTCACTCAGGAAGTGATTTACAGCTTTTATAAAATTCTTTTGCATAAAAATCATGTTGGAGAAACTTGATTTTAACTATTTAGGTACTACTGAGTTCTTCATACCACAGGTTTTTATTTATTTTTTATTTTTTTAAATTTTTGTTAATGTTTATTTATTTTTGAGAGAAAAGCAAGAGACAGAGTGCAAGCAGGGTAGGGGCAGAGAGGGAGACACACACAAGAATCTGAAGCAGGCTCCAAGCTCTGAGCTGTCAGCACAGAGCCCAATGAGGGGCTTGAACCCGCAAACCATGAGATCATGACCTGAGCCAAAGTTGGACACTCTACTGACTGAGCCACCCAGGTGCCCCAGTACCACAGGTTTTTTTAAAAAATGTGGTAAAATGCACCTAAAATTCACCACCATAACCATTTATATATAAGTGTACATACAGCTCAGTGGCATTAAGTAGATTTACATTATATTTACAACCATCACCACTATCCATCCCCCAGAATTCTTTTCATTGTGCAAAACTGACCCTATAACCATCAAGACAGTAACTCCCCATTTGCCCTTTACCCCAGCCCCTGGAAACCACCGTTCTACTTCTGTCTCTATGAATTTGACTCGTCCAGGTACCTCACAGAAGTAGTCATAGAATATATGTCTTCTTGTGACTGGCTTATTTTCCTCAGCAAAATGTCCTCAAGGTTTATTCATGTCATAGCATGTTCGAAGTTTTCTTCTTGAGTCTGAATAATATTCCATTAGATGTACAAAGCACATTGTGCTTATCCATTTTTCTGTCAGTGGACACTTGGGTTGCTTCCGTCCTTTGGCTATTGTGAACAATGGTGCTCTGAACATGGATGTGTGGGGACCATGCTGTCATCTCTCTTGTGTATATGTACCTAGAAGTGGAACTGCTGGATCAGATGATAATTCTCTTTTGAAATTTTTAGTGAATTGCCACACTGTTTTCCATAGCGGCTACATCATTTTACATTCCTACTAACAGTGCACAAGGGCTCTCGTTTCTCCACATCCTTACTGACACTTGTTATCTTCTGGTTGTTGTTTATCTGTTTTGTTTTTGGATAGTAGCCATCCTAACGGGTGGGAATTATATCACTTTGTGGTTTTGGTTTGCATTTCTCTAATGATTAGTGATGTTGAACATCTTTTCATTTGTTTATTGGCCATTTGTATGTCTTCTTTGGGGAAGTACCTTTCAGTCCTTTGCCCATTTTTAAGTGAGGTTGCTTCAGTTTTGTTATTGAGTTGCAGAAGTTCTTTATATTTTCTGGATACTAATCTTTTATCGGATATATGATCTGCAAATATTTCACTCGTTTCATTGTGTTTTCACTCTGTTGATTGTGTTCTTTGATTCACAAATTTTAAATTTTTATTTAGGCTAGTTTATTTGTACCTTTGTTGCCTCTGCTTTTCATGTCACATCCAAGAAATGACTGTCGTAGCTAATGTCTTGAAGTTTTTCTCCAGTGTTTTCTTCTGACAGTTTTATAGCTTTACCCCTTACGTTTAGGTCTTTGATCTATTTGAGTTATCTTCTATATATGGTATAAAGCAAGATCCAGCTTCATTCTTTTGCATATGGGCATCCAGTTTCCTCAACATTATTTGTTGAAAAGACACTATTATGTTTTTTAAGGTTTAAAATTATCAGGGCGCCTGGGTGGCTCAGTTGGTTAAGTGTCTGACTTGTGGTTTTGGCTTAGGTCATGATCTCATGGCTTCGTGGGCTCGAGCCCTGCATAAGCTCTGTGCTGGCAGTTCAGAGCCTGCTTGGGATTCTCTCTCTCTCCTCTCTCTCTTTACCCCTCCCCAACTCATGCTGTCTCTCTCAAAATAAATAAACTTTTAAAAAAATTACCAAAAGAAACAAAGATTAGGGGGCCTGGCTGGCTCAGTTGGTAAAGCATGCAATTCTTGATCTTGGGGTCGTGAGTTCAAGTCCCATGTTGGGTGTGGAGATTACTTTAGAAAAATAAAATCTTAAAAACAAAAACAAAAGAGAAATGAAGATTTTCTCTTTAGGAAGAGAGTATTACCACTGTACAAGATGGTCAGGCATTACCAAACACATGACCAGTACTAATTTTAATAATCTGCAAAGCATAGGCTCTGGTTAGTCTCCATTTCTCCCCTGCCCTATCTGTTCCCTTCCAGTCTCTATCCCCAGAGGGGTTGATCCCTGCAGATGATATCATCTGGCTCCCTTGCCTTTTGTCTTTTCATTGATTTTGACAAAACGGAGGACAAGCAAGAGAATGGTCAGAGTTTCCCCTCTAACTCCTGCATCCCTCTCTGACTCTGGTTCCTGTCTGGAGGCCCTCTTCAGTTCTCATCAGGCTGTGGAATATGATTTGCTTCCCTTGATCCTTCAGTTCCTGCTTCCGCTAGGCCCTGGGTATCTCAGCATCCTTTGGTGGCTTCCTTGACTCTACCCACACCTTTGTAAATAGTCTCTTTGTTAAATTCTCTTCAGAATCCTACCTGAGTGGGCCAAAAATATCCTGCTGAGTCCCTCACTGATATGAATGGTAAGTGAACATGAAGACAGACTTTTATAAGGAGCCAGTGAAGCTAATCAGTCTACTGAGATATTTACCACGGTATTTACATCCGGTTTAGAAGTTGAGGTTGAATGAGAGAGGCCCAGAAGTCCTCTCTCTTGCTCTTTTCTTTTCCTTCCTTTTTTTTTTTTGGATGCCAGGGAAGTCTATGGCATACCACCCTGAAAGCATGCCCGATCTCATCTGGATGCAAGGAATTAGGGAGGAAGGGAAGGGAAATTCTGAAGGGGTTTTTTTTTTTTTTTAAGGCTGATATTTCAAAGGGAAAACAATGTAAAAGCCCAATACCTCCGCCAAGTACTAAAAATAGCTATTATAAGCAGACTAGTAGGAGGATTTTATACTACTCGCAAATTAGAGCAGCCAGAAGAGTTTCTCTGGTCTCCCCACCACCGGCCCAGAAGTTAGATGTTGTTTATATACCACTCAGCCATAAAGATACATTTACTATTCAGGCATAAGAAGTGAACCCAGGGCTGGATTACGTTAAGCAGTAATTTATATCAGAAGCTAATGAGAGAACCAGCTTGAATCTGGGAGCACCCAAGTATTCGTTTCCTTTTCATCTTGAGCCTTTAGTCATGTCTCAAAGAATCATCTCTTCTCTTGGTTCATTTCAACGCATTGGCACGTAACTGAAGGGCACACTCAGTCCACACCCAGACTGGCCTCAGTTACTGAACTAATCTGTGTCTGGAAGGGACCTCTGCCATTGAGCTGGACTTAAATTCAATCATTCTATAAACTATACCCAGAATGTTGTACCCTGGGGGTGAATCCTGGGTGCACGCATAGTCAGAATTAACAGCATTTCCTACACCTTCCAGCTACCCTCATTGCTGATTCAATCCATATGAAATGCTTCTGTGCTTATAAATGCCCCAACTACCTCCCGGCAGCAGCTCTCACAATGGCAGGAGTATGCCTCAGAAGGAAATAATCGAGTTCACTACTTGTGGGATATTTTGTAAACCCGACCTCTTCTGAGGATGACGATCATCACAATTTAGGAGGTGACGTGGCTAATTCCTACTCCTTTGCCATCTCAAAAATTACCCTTTCCTTTAACGTTTACAAGGAGTAAATGGATATGGATCACAGTTAAAAATATAGAGAGATCTTCTCCATGTCCCGTCAGCTCACATGTATTCAAGTAATGACTAAGGGGCTGGGAGGGAAGACTTCCAAATTTGATTCATATCTCCCCATTCAACCATTTCTCAAAGAAACTGCCAAGTCTTCTTAGATAAATCCTAAACAATATTTTATATTTTCATTATGCTTGTTTTTAAAAATGAAAGTAAAAAGACTAAGTATTTTTCACCCTGGCAATAAACCTGCACAGGCATAGAATTAGATGTCAGAATCTTTAGTAGCAACCACATTATTTAGCTGATGAATTAATAGGAATTTGTGGAAGAGGAGGTAGGATTTAAAGTTAAAGCTGAATAACAATTAGGTCTTAGTGTCATTAAAATTCTGCTGTCAGCTGCTACTAATTTTCTTCCTGACCACAAAAGACATTCGTTATTCTGAATAAGGAGGAAAAAGATCTATGTTGTTTTACAACACTACCCGCTGAAGAGGCTGCCACTGTAGACAGAGGTTGTCATTTAAATTGCATAGACAGGAATAGGCAGAAAAGGAGAAGATGCGTGGGGGAAGGAATGCACTGGGGTGCATGCGAGGATCTTGAAAGCATGAGTAAATTCAGTGGCAGGAAAACAGATGAGGGAGTCTGAGATGAAATAGCAGACGTCAGCATCTGAACCTCTGCCTTGACACAGGGGTCAGAGAGCCCTAGAATCAGGTGTCCATTATTGAGAAAAAGATCAGGTGCTTTGAAAGGGAAGGCTGGGAGTGTCATACAAGGCAAAAGACAAGTCAATGCAACCCCAAATGACAGTGTGGCTATTGCGTTTAAGCCTTTAGCAAATTTTCATCATTGAGATCCTGGTTGGTATTTGGAACTCACCTGGGGAGAAGCACTTGGAGTCACAGCAAGATTATGCCTTATCAGCACCCCCTCGCAAACAAATGTTGCTCTACTCTTAGCATCATCGAGGAGTACCCACCCACCTGATTCTTGATTAGAGGTAATAAATACGGTAACTGAACGCGTATCACTACGTAGCAGGTCCATTCACGTATTAATTGAGAGCCAAAGAACACAGGCATTTGAATTATGTGAGAAGCTGTAGAATCTGAGCTGTAGGCTGTCAAGTCTATAATTCTGAGCCCAACCATTCAAAACCGGAATCATCTAAGGTGAGGAAACACTGCAGCAGGAGTAACACGTGGGAATCCAAAATAGGAAGGAGGCCATCGCTGCCAAACTTCAAGACTGTTTTAGGAAAGGGGACATTTGTCTTAAAAAAAAAAAAGTGTATTTATTTTGAGAGAAAGAGAGAGAGAGAGAGAATGCATGCGAGCAGGGGAGGGGCAGAGAGAGAGGGAGAGAGAATCCCAAACAGGATCCTGTCAGTGCAGAGCCCGATGTGGGGCTCCATCTCATGAACCATGAGATCATGACCTGGGCCAAAATCAAGAGTCAGACGCTTAACTGACTGAGCCACCCAGGTGCCCCATGGAAAGTGGACATTTGTCTTAAATGAAATCTGATAAACACACAGCCTCTGGAGAAGAGCAGCAGGGAAAAAAAAGCTGATTTCATAAATTTTGAGCTGCTTCTACCCAAACAAAGGCATAACAATTACCTCTCAAGAACCAACAGTTAAGAGAGTTGCCAAGGGGCACCTGGGTGGCTCAGTTAAGCATCTGACTTTGGCTCAGGTCATGGTCTCACGATTTGCGGGTTCGAGCCCCACGTTGGGCTCTGTGCTGACAGCTCAGAGCCTGGAGCCTGCTTTGGATTCTGTGTCTCCCTCTCTCTCTGCCCCTCCCCTGCTCAGTCTTGCTCTGTTTCTCAAAAATGAATAAACATTAAAAAGAGAGAGCGAGCAAGCTGCCAAGAGAGGTTGAGATAAGAAAGGGATGAGTCAGCAAGAAGACATCAGCCCTTGAAAACTGAAATGTGGGTCAGAGCCTCAGCCCTTCTTCGCCTTCCTAATGGCTCCTCCGTGGGCAGTTCCGTTAACTTCGCGGCCATCCCTTAAAGATGAAAATGAACATCCCATGATCTCATCCCAGCACTAAAAGGGTCACATTTGAGTTAGCAAATGGCAGTCTCTCCACAATTTACATACTAAACAGAAGCTTCTAGATTTCTGGAATTTCTCTTAGGGAGACAAAAATAAATAAGAAAAGGTGCCTGTGCTAACCCATGGTTAGTGGGAGAAACTGAACTAAGTACAGACGATTCATAAAGATGGGTGGCTTTGGTAACACAGCATGAGAGATACTAATGATGGAGTGAGGACCAAATGCTATGGGAAGGCAGAGGACACTGTGGCCTTTTTGGAACCCAGCCCTTCTCACCATCGTAGGCCAGGGAACAGGTGCAGCATCGAGTCCTAGTGAGGAGAGAGGGCATGCCAATGTTTTCCCTTTTGTTTGGGTCTCTTAATTTGCTAGACTGGCTCTAGGTGCCTCCCGTCCTCAATACTTATGAAAAATACCTTATTGTACCTATTTTCTCAGAAGACTCTGTGGAACTGTAAGTTATTTCATGTGTTTCCCCTGAAAACAAATCTTGGATGTCAAGCCCCCCCAGCAAATTAATAAGCAGCTATTGCTTATTTCTAATAAGTTTTGCTATCGTCTCTAATACAGATGAAAGGATTTCATAATAAAGGCACCCGGTCTAGGGAAGGCACTGTGCTGTGTTCTTTTATACTTTCTCTTTAACATTCACAAGAGTAGGAATTACTATCCCATTTTGCAAACCAGAAGACAAAAGTTTAGGAGATTAGGTGAGTTGCCTAAGACTACATGAACCAATAGGTAGGTTGTCCAGCAAAAACCATAAACCCAGGTCTTTTGATCCCAAAGCCTGTATGCTTTTTCTACCGCATTCTGTGCATCCCACAGAAAAATGAAATATAATCCACCAGCAATGAAATCTCTTAGAAGAAAAAGCTGAGGTTTCATTAGTTTAACAAGCAGAATTAAAACACTGGGCCATGAAATACCCAGGCTAGAGCATATCCCTAACATCTGTTACCCCTAAACTCCACTCCACCCCTTCTTCCTCACAGACCCTCCGCCTCTTGAGGAACTCTGCCTATAAGCAGCTTCCAGCGGCTTCTTGGAGCCTGGCCCCACCCACTATTGATTTCAGTCAATCAGAGTGCCCCTTTCCTTGCTGGCGATTGGCTTAGGGTGTTCACGTGGAACTCATCCGGCCAATGGTATGTGTCCACTGAAAAGAGCTTCTAGGTATGGCTTCCCACATAAAAACAAAACAAGTTTCAGAGGCAGAGATGTCTTCTTGCATGGTTTGGGGACACTCCCACGTAAGGCTCTTGAACTGTGTCAGCATAAAAATCATCAACCTTTGTAGTCAGTGGGATGGGGTCAGGGAGAGCCTATTTCCTGAAAAATGGCTGCCTTCTGCCCAGCCCAGGGACCACCTTGGGTCTTTAATTACTTGCCTTGATCATGAGAAGCATTCTTGGATATTTCCAACGGTTAGCTGCTTGTATTTGAGTTAATTTGCCTTTTTTCTTTCTTTTTTTTAGAATCTGGGGCAGTTAATCACATCACATTCATTTCTCTTTTGTAATTTAGAGAGGTTTCTCTGTGAAACGCAGAGCAATTTCACAGAAGCCATAGGAAACTTCTCTCCCCACGTTCCCTTCTAAGATCAAACAGGTATCTGTCAACAAAGGGCAGTCATCCCTGCTAGAGCTCTTTAATGTGATAATGAGATAATGCTGGTCTCTGATTTCTCTCGGGCTTTTCAAGGGTCTGCAGGCTGCACCCTGCCCAATTCATCCCCTCTCAGCAGCCTCCTCCCACCCCTCTCTCAAATGCAAATGGATTTCTCCATATCCTCTCCGTTCTTTATGCTCTGAACCCTTTTTCTTTACAACCTTATGCTGCACCCCAGATCTTTATCCTTACATTCAAATGCTTACAGAGTGCCAACTATGGGCAAAGCACTGTGATAAACAAAATGCAAGGTATAAAGCTGAGGAAGGTCCCTGCTCTCAGTTAGTTTAGACTCTAGGAAGAGAGCTAAGGCCACGTAAAGTCAAGGACGCAGAGAGTACAAATCAATCAGGGTCCCATTTTTGAGGAGCTGATGCAGAAAGGGCAGGCGGGCTGCCAGGAGGGCCTGGGCGAAGAGGGCATGTGGTATGCAGATCGACTACAGGACTGACTGCGGACAGAAGATGCTTCCCAGCAACTCCTCTCGCAAATGAGGAGCTCCCTTCGATGGCTTAAAAACTGTGCTCTTACTATATTATTGCCATTACCTTCAGCTCCCCGTTTTCTCCTAAGTTGGATATAACCTGGGATCTTCAAAGGCTGAGTGTGAGGCAGAGTCAGCTCCACGATGTCAAGTAAGGTCCCATCGCTCGCCAGTGGGGCCCAGAGTTCAGCAGGAGAGAAAGAGCTGAGGCTTTCCAGGGTCGTGGGCAGCTGGCTTAGCCCCCTTCTGTGGATAATGTTCTCAGCCCAGCTTCACCGCTGTGCTCAGTGGGACAGGATGAGGGGCAGTTGGTGGGCTGGGCCCAATGACCTGCATGCCAGTGATCAGAAGGTGAAACATTCTTGGCACATCGCGTGGGCTGTTTCTGTGTGACTCGTCCACTGCTAAAGCTAAGGAAATCCACGAACAACCACTATTTGTAAGGTTGACCTCTTTCCTTATGTTACTCAGAACTAAAAGGACCATTAATACTGAAACTTAGGACCCCTTTCTGGTAACACAGACATGAGCAAGGTACTCAGCTTCTTTAATTTCCAGTTTTCTTTTCTGGAGAGTAGGCGTCGTGAACGTGCTGTGCAGGCTCCGTGGGGGAATGACATGAACTGCAAATATAGCACCCAGCACAGTATGCAGCACACAGACGGCACTTGGTAAATGTTTGTTCCCATCCCTCCCCCCAGATCCCTTCCCATAAACATTTGCTTGGGATTCTACTTTGGCCTTAGTACAAAATCCTATTCGTCAACGGAGTCCTGCAGCCAACCTTTCAACAGGAGGAAATACCACATAATTTTGAAGAAGTTTCTAGCAAACTGGTCACAATTTTTGAAGTCGAGAAAAATCATCTATTTTGAAAATGAAGTGGGAGCCCCAAACCAGAGAATTGATGTGGATGAACAGCTGAGCAAGGATGAAGTCCCTCTGTTCAGAAGGGGTAGCGCTAGGCTCTCCCAGAAGGTGGCCACATGTGGCTACGGAACCCTTGAAATGTGGTTAATGTGAATTGGGATGTACATGGTAGCCATAAACATACACTGAATTTTGAGGACTTCATACAAAAAAAAAAAAAACCACCATAAAATACCTCAAAAAATTTAAATAACAGTTATATATTGAAATGGTAATATTTTGGACATATTGGGTTAAATATTTTATTAGAATATACAAAGCACGAGAGACTCTTGAATACTGAAAACAAACTGAGGGGGGAAGGGGAAGGGGGAAAGGTAATGGGGGGTGATGGTCTTGGTGGAGGTCACTTGTGGGGAAGAGCACTGGGTGTTATATGGAAACCAACCTGACAATAAACTATAAAGTTAAAAAAAAATAATAAAATAAAATTAACTTCACCTGGGGGTCCTGGGGGACTCAGCCAGTTAAGCGTCCAACTCTCCGTTTCAGCTCAGGTCATGATCTCGCGGTTTTGTGAGTTCGAGCCCCACATTGGGCTCTGCGCTGACAGCTCAGAGCCTGCTTGGGATTCTCTCTCTCTCCCCCTCTCTCTCTGCCCCTCTCCTACTCATGCTGTCTCTGTCTCTCTCAAAATAAATAAATAAACTTAAAAAATTGACTTCACCTATTTCTTTTTACTTTTTGAAATATGGCTGTTGGCAATTACTTGTGGCTCACATTATGTTTACTGGATGGTGACAAGGTAGTAAGTAGTTTTGGCGACAAGCCACCGTGTGAGGTCTTGTTCACTTTTATTTGGTTTAATAACGTTTAGTGATGAGATTGTAGGAACTATTATTTCCGAACACCTGTCTGAATAAATACTTAAGCATAGAAGGAGTTAAGTAAGGTCAGGTCTTCTACTTACTACCCTTCACTGGTGAACTTAACCATAGCTTTTTTTGGTTTCTGCTCTGCTTCAAAGAAAGTACTTTCTGTCATTCCGTTGCAAAAAGCATCCAAGGTCCTCTTTCCAGATGCTGCTTCTTTTGTCTCTTTCTCCCGATGCATCAATTAGGAATACTTTGATGACCAGGGCTTCCTCTGTCCGAGAGCTCAGTGCTCACTGACTAATTAACTATCCACAGGAAGCCGAGGGCTTTGCTTTCTTACTCCCTCGTGTCTCCACTTCCGTTTCCTGCTCTGGCCAGGAGAGCAAAGCGGGAGATCACTCTCTGGGGCTGTGGGGACTCAGGCTTGAGTTCTTGCTTTTGTTTTTCCAGGTGGGAGTGACTTCCCTTGATGACCGGCATCTTTATTTCCTTACTTCATCCTTCCACACGGAGGTATGACTTTGCTAATAGCAAGGTTCAGGCAGTTTTGCCACTGATCAGATCTTTTCTTTGTTAATAGTACTTCAAAACAAAACAAAACAAAACAAAACAAAACAAAACAACAAAACAACCAGATCTGAGTAGATTAGAACGATCTTTAGATGGATTACCAGACTGGGGTTCCCCCTGCCTTCATGTTATTTCCTGCACTAGAACTGTTATTTTACAGCTGACTTCAAATTTCAATTCTCATGTCAGGGTGAGCGATGTCATATTGTCTCTCAAGTTCACGCTTTCTTCCCAACTCAATGGTCTGCTGGACTCCTCTACTTCGGGGCCCCACAGACGACCTCAAAGGAACTCCTCACCTCTGTCCACATGGTCCTCCCTTCTTCACTAAATCAATAAGTGGCACTACCATCCTCCCAGTCACCAGGCTCAAGACGTTGACAACATGTAGTTCATTTCCTCTCTCCTCCTTCCTCTTCGTCGCCCACAAACATTTGCCAGGTCAACATAGAGCTTCATCTCTTGTCTTCATCCCCTCTTCTCTGTCCTGCTGCTATTTCCCTACCGCAGTCCTTCCCAGCTTCTTTCTCAGGTGTCTGCAGCAGCTTCCTGGCCTGCTTCCCATCTCTCATTTCTCTGGCTAGATGTGTCCAAGCTCATCTTCCTGTAGAGACTCTGATCAAGTCACTTCCCAAAACGTAACCAGGTTCCCATGACCTACACACTGAAGTCAGACACCTCAAATCACTTCCTGTCAAAGTGGATATAAACAAACACAAAATAACTGAAAAGGAAACTCCCCCATAAAAATGTTTCCCACTATGCAGAGCTCTCTATTGCCTGTCCCCAAAATACCCTCCCGTGGCTCTTCTTCAGACTCTTGGATCCAACAAAATGGAACCACTGAATGCTCCCAAGATGCTCCCAAATTCTTAACTCCACCAGCTCATGCTTTTCCCTTCCTCCGAGCCTCTGTTTTCCCATGCCTAAAAATAGAGTCCTGAAAATCCATATTAGTTTGCCAGGGCCACCATAACAAAGCACCACAAACTGGGGTGCCTAGAGTGATATACATTTATTGCCTCACAGTCCTGGAGGCCAGTCGGAAATCAAGGTGTCAGCAGGACCATGTTTCCTCTGAAGGCACTAGGGAAGGATCTGTTCCAGTCCTTTCTGAGAGCTTCTAGTAGTTCCTTGGGTTGTGACAGCATAATTTCAACCTTCACATGGCATCTGTGTGTGCATGTGTATGTGTGTGTGCATGTGTGTCTAAATTTCCTTTTTGTATGAAGAACACCACTCACACTGGATTAGAGCTCCCCCCACTCCAATATGACTTCATCTTAACTAATTACATCTCCAATGACTATTGCCAAGGGAAGTCACATTCTATAGTAGTAGGGTCAGGATTTCAACAAATGAATTCTGAAGGAACACAATTCAACCCATGACATCATCTTTATAGCCAAGCTCAAATGTTACCTCCTTCCAGGGGTGCCTGGGTGGCTCAGTCGGTTAAGTGGCCGACTTCAGCTCAGGTCATGATCTCACAGTTCATGGGTTCGAGCCCCACGTCGGGCTCTGTGCTCACAGCTCAGAGTGTGGAGCCTGCTTCTGATTCTGTTTCTCCCTCTCTCTCTAACCCTCCCCCACTCACACTCTGTGTCTCTCTCTCTCAAAAATAAATAGACTTTAAAAAAAATTTAAAAACAAACAAACAAATGTTACCTCCTTCTGGAAACATCCCAGATTCACCGCCCCCCCCCCCCAACGCATGACAAAACCTCTATTCCTCCTTTGCCACCTCTGGCCTAAGTAACCCCTATAACTTTGCTGTGCTTTAGGACCCAACCACTGGCTTTGCAACTGTCTCAGGTACTGAGTTAGCACTGAGCTGCTTTTTGAAGGGAATGGTGACCCTGTCTGCAGCGACTCTAACTCCTGTACCCATCCCTCATCGTAGAAGATGGAAGAGGAGAAGCACACATGTTTCAGAGGGCTGTCCTTGGCCCTGGGAACCTGCTGTGTGTGATGGGGAGTTGTCCCGGTGACAACTCCGTGCCAGGATGGTTGTCCCCAGAGCGACTGCTGGAGCTCTGAAGACACCTCTGTGGACTCCTTCACCTCCGACTGCTACTCATGGAAAGAAGTGAGGTTGCTCTGAGCCACCCCCAGCCCTGCCAGCAGCTCTCCCTTCCAGAGCAGTTCATCTGCTATTTAAGATGCAGATCTTGATTTCTTTTCACAGCCTGCTCAGCCACGTTTGGAGGTTTTGATTAGGAGATAGCGCCCTGTGTGCAAGAATTGGGTCGGGTCACACCATTTAATAAAGCTATCACGACTGATGTGAGCGCCGCACACAAAAGGGAACAGGAGTCATACAGCTGTACTCCTTGTGGCATGAAATCATGCAGCTCCCACTTGGGTAGGGACCTTTTTGATGTCACAGGGTGAGGGATTAAGTCATAATTATGTAGATCTAAATTACCTTCCAGCAAACCCACTGGTGCTTCTTCATTAACATCGCAGCAGGCTTTAATTCCAGCGTAAGACTGATCACCCTTCAGCGGCCTAACACCCAGCCTGCAGAATATGTTTGGAATTAAGCAGGGACTTTTGGTGAAAAGAACATCAGGTGCCATTTCTCTACTTTGTCTCTGACTCAATTTTGATTAACGAGTGTGTGCCCCCCTTTCATGCCATTGTTTGGATGCCTGTCTGGTGGTTCCACACATTTAACTTCACTACCCAAGCTCACAGCATTGAAATCTGAGAACCTAGTAGTGATTAGGGTACCTTGCATGTCACTGATCATCTGAGTTTTCCTCAGAAGGCGGTACAACTCCAAGTCAGATTTCTTCCAGAACCTTTTACAACCAAGGCGGCCCACTGACAGGATCATGAACATTTTTCCAGGCCCATATTAGATTTAGAGCCACAACAGCTCAGTGTCTTTTCCAGAAGCATTGAGATCATGAGGAGGAGAGGCTTAGGGATAAAAGGAATCTGCTAGGAACTTGGATGTTTCCATCCATATGAGGTTGTGGAGGCTGATCCCTGGTCAATGTACAGGATGCCTAAGGATTGGCACGTTGACTCTGGTTTTGAATCACCCAGAAGCTTGTCTCAACAAGGATGTCTATGAGCCACAACCATCTCCATCTTCCATTGGGGTAAACCAAGGAGGCTGCCTCCTAATGTTAGGTGAGATAAAACAGCCTTGCTTCAGGAGACTATAAGACACTTCCTGTCAGCAACAGATAGTGAGATCTGCTTCTCTCCATCAGACTCATCTTCTGGGACTGGCTACCCCTAGACTCCCCCCCCCCATCAGTATTAGGGAATGTTCTTCAGTTAAACTAGGTAACATTTGGTCCCTGACAAAAGCATAAAGGAGATGACAGAGTTGGAAGGGATCATCTGGGCCAGTAATTCTCCAACTAGAACTAGCTAGTGGGCTGGGAAAAAAAAAAAAAAAAAGGAAGATATTGCCAGGTCTGACAATAGGCCTATGATGTCAACATCTCTAGTGATTGGGAGTGGGATTTTTTTTTTTTCTTAAGCTTCTACAACGCTTAATGTTAATTGTAGCGACTCTCCTAATTCGTCTATGTGGTTTCTGGTCTCTGTTATTTTTATCTTAGCTTGTTTCTAGATGTGTCATAATTCTAGACTACTTCCAATTCTTTCTGGAAAACAGATGGTGGTGGCAGTGGTGGGTGTCAAATTATTAGTAAACTTGAAAACAGAAGTCATCCAGAAAAATCCTGTACCCACGAGAGAAGAAAACTACATTCATCACCTGTGATAAATGGCCATTAATCTTGGTTGAAATCTTTAAGTGACAGTAGCTCACCACTTTTAAAATGTGATTCATTCCATTATAGGCTGCTTTCATTGTATAAAGTTCTTCCTCCTATTGAAACAAAATTAGCTTCCTGGTAACATTTCTCTATTGATCTTCTTTCCTTTGATTATGTTAAAGGATTTTGCCTCCCAGCATTTATTAGTTACTAGTGTTGCATAACAAATTATCCCCAAACTTAGCTGCTGAAACACCAGACACAGATGGTGTGAAATACAACAGCTTCAGAGGGTCAGAAATCCAAGAGCATATTACCTGGACAATTCTAGCTTAGGGGCTCACACTGTATGAGCTCACACCCCCTCCGCTGGGAGGGATACAGTCATCTGAAGGTTTGACTGAAGCTGGAGGATATGCTTCTAAGATGACCCAGTCATATGGTTGTTGGCAAGAGGGTGCAGTTCCTTATCATGTGACTCTCTCCAAGGGACTGCTCAAGTGTTCTCATGACACAGCAGCTGGCTTCCCCCAGAGCAAGTAATCCAAGAGAGCAAGGAAAGCATCATTATTCTTAGAATCTAATATGGTCACCACCAACATTTCTGCCATATTCTACTCAGTAGAATTAAGTTGCTAACTGCAGCCCAACGCAAGGGAAGGGGAATTAAGCTCTGCCTCTTTAAAACAAATAATCTCTATTGATATTCTCTATTTGGTGAGACGTTATTCTTATGCTTCCATTTAATTCTCTAGGCATGGTTTCCTTTAGTGTTTTAAACATATCTCTAATAACCAATTGAAAGTCTTTATATAGTAAGCCCAACATCTCGGCTTCCTCAGGGAGAATTTCTACTGACTGTTTTCTTTCCTGTGTATGGGCCAGACTTTCCGGTTTCTTGGTGTCCCATAATTTTTTTGTTGTTGAAAATTAGACATTAGGGGTACCTGGGTGGCTCAGTTGTTTGAGGATCTGACTCTTGATTTGGCTCAGGTCATGATGCCAGGGTTGTGGGATTGAGCCCATGTCAGGCTCTGTGCTGGGCATGAGCCCGCTTGGGAGTCTCTCTCTCCCTCTGCCCCTTTCCCCTGCTTGTGTGCGCTCTCTCTCTCTCACTTGCTAATAAAAAGAAAGAAAGAAAGAAAGAAAAGAGGTTAAAAAATGTCATGGAGATTTGTCACATACCAATGTGATGTACAGTATATTCACAAAGTTATACAACTATCACCACTACCTAACTGCAGAACATTATCATGACCCTAAAAAGGAACTTCATACCCACTAAAAACTGGATATTTAAAAATAATAGAATGTGGCAATTCTGGAAGTCGGATTCCTTCTTCCACCAGGGTTGTTGTTGCTGTTTTGTTATTGTTCATTTGTTCGGTAACTTTCCTGGAAAAATTCTGCAGGTCTGTGTTCCCTCCCATGTGTGACCACGAAAGTCTGTGTTCAGTTAACTTAATGGTCAGCTAATGACTGACTAGAGATGTCCATAAATGCTTTGAACCAATTAGTCTCCAGCCTTTCCCAAGAGGCACTGTGTGTGTGTGTGTGTGTGTGTGCGCGCGCGCGTGTATACACTCTGGGGCACACTTCCAATTCTCTTGAAGTTTACAACTTCCTGCTTGTATAGGTTCTCAAGGTCAGGCAGTGGTGAGAAACTGCGAAATCAGGTCTCTCTTACGTCTTTCCCAAGTGTTCTCACAGTCCTGCACATGTGTGTGGCCTTCTAGATCCTGTGATAATGTTGGGAGTTTTTCAAAGCTCCCTAGGAACATCTCATTTCGGAGATCTTCCTCTTAAATTACTGGCCAGGCTCTTGTTAGCCCCAATTGGTAGCCAACCTCAGGCCATCCCAACGCTGAACAATTGCTATTTATTGTTTTTGACAAATGCCCTAGAGATTAGGTTCCTTCCCCCTTCCTGCCCCCAGGGGAATCTGAATCAGGTCAAATAATGACAATGTCCTATTATGAATAGGGCTTTCCATGGAGCTGTAGGAAGGGTAACATAGTGGCAACTCTAAGCGAAGGGCTTCTTGAGGGGCTCCAAACCCAATCCACCCTCCAATGGTTGTAAGGCTGCATGTTCTCACAGCTACCATGATTTTGAAGCTGCTGTTTTTCACAACTGCAGAGCTAGGGTGAGGGGGCACTGGAATAGTGTAAGTAAAAATGCTATAATATTTGCTGTTGTTCCCAAGATACAGCATCTTTTCTTAAATAAGCACTCCTCAGTTTGCTGGAAGCCTTTAATTAATTTCCACTGCTTGGAAAAGTTGAGTTTGACAATTTTTACAAGTAGTCTTACTGCTTTTATGGAAGCATGAATTTTCAGAAGTTCTTACTCCACCATTCTGGAAGTCTCCAAGGTTCACCTCCTGAAGGGAAGAGAACCATAGAATGTGTGGACATATTGAAAGCCACCACCTGGCATCTGCACTCAGAACTCAAATCCTGGGCGCCTGGGTGGCTCAGTTGGTTAAGCAGCCGACTTCGGCTCAGGTCATAATCTCACAATTTGTGGTTTTGAGCCCCGCGTCAGGTTCTGTGCGGACAGCTCAGAGCCTGGAGCCTGCTTCGGATTCTCTCTCTCTCTGCCCCTCACCCACTTGCTTTCTCTCTCTCTCTCTCTCTCTCAAAAATAAATAAACATTAAAACAAAAATTAAAAAAAAAAAGAACTCAAATCGAAAGTCTCACCTGCTGGCCTGGCACAGAGCACCCATTCATGAGCATTTGCAAGATATGGCAAGGAACTGAAGTGGAGAAGGGGGGAGGCCTGTCCTTTTGGCAAACACATTTTTTTAGAGCCCAATCAGATGCTTTTCCAGGGTAGCCTGTCCTCTCTTTGGCCTCCTGGAGAGCCTGTGCCATCAGTTATCACCTGTTAGCCTTGAAAGGTGGGGAGACATCTGCATTCAAAGAAGCCTTGTTGGAGGCTCTCCTGATATGAAGATAATCCAAGGTCAGGCGGGGTATCAACCTGTGATAAAACGATCTGTCACCCTCTTGGGACCTTCTCTCTGATTGGCTTTCCCAACAAGGTCGTTCCATGTTCCTGGTAGCTCTTCTTCTTGCCTGGATGGAGCTCTACCAACTGGCGGCCATATTCTCACCTTTGGGCAGCCCTTCTGGCACTTTTATGTAGTCCACTGTGTCCCAATTAAGAGACTTTTATGTCTTTTGTGCTGTCTTTAACACTAACAGAAGCAAGTCTCTTTGCTATTGGATACATAAGGAAGTATCCAAGCCTTCCATGGGAGTATTTTCTAATTATTACTTAGGTCTGTACAATTGGCTCCTAATTAACTGCCTTCACAGTGGCCATTTATATATGGTGTTCAGTGTAATACCTGATCAGTAGAAACTCCACTCTCTTGGCTGGGCTATGTTTCCAAGGCTGTTTATATCTCTTTCACAGTGAAGGGCCTTCCCAGGAAATCTGGGGTAGGAACTTGTCAGAGCCAGACAGCCTTGGTTTGTGTCACATATAGGTGATGTTACAGGGGTTCTGTTTTGTATAATAAGCCTAATTTTCTATGGAGAAAGAAACAAAGATTTTCACTTTGTGATACACTTATAGGGAGGAATTGGCTCACACAGTAGAGGGGGTAGAAGGAGAATAGCCAGCATGTACGTGCTAGACCTTGCCCTCTTGGCGATCCTGAACGAGGAAGTGTGACAGATTAAAGATGGCTGTAAATTCTTTGATATTCTCCCTATTGAGAGGTAGGATCTATTACTGACCTATTACCTTTTGACCTTTAGAGTATGGCCAAAGTGATGCAAAGCTGGTTGTAGGGCTAGATTTTTTTTTAATAGTTACTTTTTAAAAAAAATCTTTTTTTAATGTTTATTTTTGAGAGACAAAGAGGCAGAGCACACGAGTGCGGGAGGGGCAGAGAGAGAGGGAGACACAGAATCCGAAGCAGGCTCCAGGCTCTGAGTTCTCCACACAGAGCCCGACATGGGGCTCAAACTCATGAGCCATGAGATTATGACCTGAGCCGAAGTTGGACACTTAACTGACTGAGCCACCCAGGCACCTCAATATTTATTTATTTTTAAGAGAAAGAATGCAAGTGGGTGAAGGGCAGAGGGGGAGGGGGACAGAGGATCTGAAGAGGGCTCTGTGCTGATAGCAGAGAGTCTTATCTGGGACTCGAACTCACGAATCATGGGATCATGACCTGAGCTGAAGTCAGACACTCAACTGACTGAGCCACCCAGGCGTCCCCTTCTCTTTATTATTTTTTAAATTTAAATCCAAGTTAGTTAACATACATTGTAAAAAATATTTCTTGATCGTCTGCTATGTTCCAGGGACTGGTCTAGGTATTGGAAATCCAGAGAACAAAAGATACGAAAATCCCAGCCCTCATAAAATGTACATTTCAGTTGGTAAAGATAAAAAAAATTAATTAACAACTAAATTCTATAGGACGTCAGATGGTGATAAATGCTCTGGAGAAAAGTTAAGCAGAGAAGGGTGAAAGGGTATGGGAGAGCGGGTGCTGTTTTAAACAGGTAGTCAAGAAAGGACTCAGGTGAAATCCAAGCCGAGACTGGAAGGAGGTAAGGGAGTCATCATGTTTTTTTATTTCTTTTCTTTATCTATTTATTTATTTTGAGAGAGAGAGAGAGAGAACAGGAGGACAGGTGGGGGAGGGGAAGAGAGCAAGAGAGAGAAAGAGAGAGAGTGAGTGAGTACGGGTGGGGGAAGGGAGGAGAGAGAGACAGACAGACAGAGAGAGAGAGACAGAGAGACAGAAAGAATCCCAAGCAGGTTCCGCACAGTCAGTGCACAGAGCCTGATGTGGGGCTCAAACACATGAAACTCTCAGATCATGACCCGCGCTTGAGTCGGACGCCTAACCAAGACTGAGCCACCCAAGTGTCCCGGGAGCCATCATGCTTTTAAATACCTGCCGAATCTGTCCACTTCTGACCATCTGCACTGCCACCATCCTAGTTCAAGCCACCATCTTTCTCCGGGAGTATTACTAGTCTCCCTGCCATCCACCTTCTAATTTATTATCCATCTTCCTCCAGGGTGATATTTCTCAAGTCAAAACCTGGTCCCACTCTCTTGCCTAAAACCCCTTAGTGCGTATCCTAAACTCCTCAAGGTAAAAACTAAAAATTCATTCATATCTCCAACAAGCTCCCAAGACCTTCTCCAACCTTTTATCCCCCAAATGCCTCTTGACAGCCATAGCTATTTTTGGTTCCTTCGATAAGCATGGCGCTGAACTTTTGAAACCCTTAAGCTCCTCTCTTCTCATTCCGTAAGGAAAATAACAGGCCTCTTTTTGTTGTTGTTGCTGTTGATTCTTTTTTTATTTGGATTTGAAATGCATTTTAGAGAGCCTGGGTCCCTTTAAAAGAGCCCTTCATTCAGAAAGGGTAGGTTTTGGGGGCAGCATGAAACTTTCTAATCAGTAAGGTAAGAGCTAATCATGCAAATAAGGGATGTTTGTAGCTGAACTAAGTCAGGGGCTGTTGTGATACATTATTAATACGCTGGTGGCACAGCCCTGGCTATTAATAGCACAAGGTAGATGGTGTGATAAAGGTACAAAACGCTGTACCCTTGGAGAGAGCGCCAGTTTGCAGCAGCAGTGAGGTTGGGGGGGGGGTTAGGTCTGGGGGTTCTGTGTACCAGTTCATGGGGTCTCTGGACCAGGCTTTGTGATTTTGAGTGAGTGGGGGTGGAGAGCTCAGTGGGTCAGAGAAGCGCCACCTGACTGGGGCAGAGCCTGGCTTGTGTGTGTGTGTGTGTGTGTGTGTGTGTGTGTGTGTGTGTGTGTGAGAGACCTCGTCCGTGCCTGTGCTCTGAGGCAGGCTGGGACCAGACCCTGGGGCCTGCCTTACAAATTCAAGCTGTATGGGGCGCCTGAGTGGCTCAGTCGGTTAAGCGTCTGATTTCAGCTCAGGTCATGATTTCCTGGTTCATGAGTTCAAGCCCTGTGTCGGGCTCTGTGCTGACAGCTCAGAGCCTGGAGCCCCCTTCAGATTCTGTCTCCCTCTCTCTCTTCCCTCCCTCCCTCCCTCTCTCTCTCTCTCTCTCTCTCTCTCTCAAATAAACATTAAAAAAACGCCACCAAATTCAAGTTGTATGTCCTATGCTCATGTGGACCACTTAGTGAAAGCCATGTCCACAATCAGGAAGGAGACAATTACATGCCGTAATGTGTGCCATTGGAAGGTGGGATATTAATGAGGGGCAGGATAGCCCAAGCGTGAGAGGGGTTAGAAGTGGGTGGTGAAATGTGTTCAAAATATGTGCTTGGCTGATACGACTTTATAGGCTTGACCACCTTTTCATGAATGAGTTTAAAAATAAGTAAACCCAGGACATACAGCTATGGAACTGGACTCAAGGACCTGGGTCCCCTATAACTAACAGAGAACTCTGTCTCCAGATCTCACTAGAAGGTGAGTCTGAGCTTGCTGACGAAACATTGTTGTGTTTGTCTTGGAATGCGTGTTCTAGTAACAGTGGTGGTTGGAGAGTAGGGACAGAGAGTGGGGAATTCGCTGAACTTACAGAGCATGTTGAAAGATGACTTTTATTCTTGCTAATGAGGTTGCTAATAAATGTTGCTTGTGGCCTCCTTACTTTGTCACATACTACCTACCTGCAAGCAAAGTTCTGGGGATATAAGGCTCTTCCATACTTCCTATGGTTGAAGGTTCTACTGATGTTTACCAAAGGAACCTGCGAAATACGAACGTCAAACTGGCTTAGATACATGGCTATGGCCTTAATGTTTGTGTTCTCCTAAAATTTATATGTTAAAATCCTAATCCCCAGTGTGATGTGTTAGGAGGTGGGGCCTTTGGGATGAGCTTAGGTCATGAAAGTGGGGCTCTTGGGGATGGGATTAGTGTCCTTAAAAAAGAGACCCCAGAGAGCTTCCTGACACCTTCCACCACGTGAGGACCAGTGGGAAGATGGCTTCTAGCAACCGCAAAGTGGGCTCTCTCACTAGACACAAAATCTGCCAGTGCATTGATCTTAGACTTCCCAGAATTGTGGGAAATGAATTGCTGTTGCTTATAATCTACCTAGTTTCTGGTACTTTACTATAGCAGCCAGAATGGACTAAGACAATCAGTCCTCAGTGGGGGGTGGGATGCAGGGCAAATTACACAGATATTCTTACTTCCCTTCTGAACTCTGAGTCGGGTCTGGGACAGTGTGCAACCATCTCTGGGGGCTGCTGGGGCAGGACCTGTGCCATGACTATCTGTATCTAGGAAACATGGAAATAAAAATTCAAGCAAATGATAAGAGTTCATCAACCTGCAAAACTTAAGAATTTCTATAACCCCTGTGAAAACAGTTTAATGCTTGCTATCTTGCAGAGGAGTGAACTGTAGCTTGGTAAGTACCAAAAGGCCTAGTACCTTGTACTTTATTAGTCCTTAAAATTGGCTGAGTTGACAGCATTTCAGTGTTATGTTTCTTCATTTTAAAATTGCAACTTCAGGGGCACCTGGGTGGCTCAGTCGGTTAAGCGTCCGGCTTCAGCTCAGGTCGTGATCTCATGGTTTGTGGGTTTGAGCCCCGCATCGGGCTCTGTGCTGACAGCTAGCTCAGACCCTGGGGCCTGCTTCAGATTCTGTATCTCCCTCTCTCTCTGACCCTCCCCTGCTCGTGCTGTCTCTCTCAAAAATAAATAAATTTTAAAAAAATTAAAAAAAATTGCAACTTCAGATCTCCTTCAAAACCATGAACATTTACTTCCACGGGGACACCAGAGAAACACAAGGAACTCTGAGCTGTTGAAGAAGAGGGTAGAAAAACAGAAAAAGATAGATTTTTCTGCCATTCTTCTTCATGTTTTTGTGAGTGGACCTGGGTTATCAGAGGATAAAAACTCAATTCTAGGGACTGGTATTGAATGGCACTCTGATAGAAAGCTTCCAAAGTAAAAGAAGCTGGTCTGGAAAGATGATTAGACCTCAGAGAAAATTTAGAAGCAGAGGTGTGTGGCCTCTTGGTTGGGCATTTTAAAGCTTTAAAACAGTTAATTATAATACTCTATGTTTCTCTGTACATACTGGATGTATACAGAAGCTGTCCTGTGAATAGGCAGAAATACTGAACGAAGGCCTGTATATATGGCCCACTAGGAATATCAGTAGTTCAAGGAAGGGGGCAAAAAAAGTAAAAGACATTAAATAAAATGGGTGGCTCCAGGGTCCCTCCTTGACTGAACACCACACCCCTGTTCCTTCTATATCTAGCGCACACGTGCTGATGGAGGACTTGATGTTGACAAAGCCACCTCTTCTCCCTCGAGCCTCTAAATTTGGCTTCTGTTCCCATCACTCTGCTCAAATAGTTTTCTTTGATGCTAATAATTTCACCCTTGTTTAAAAGTCTCTTGCTCTTTCTGCTCTCATCATGGTCAGCCTCTTTGTTAGGCATTCTAGTCAGGATAGGCAAGGTTATGCTGCAGGGACAAACAACCCCTGAATTTTAACAGCTTACAACAAGGATTCATTCCATGCTTACACCACACATCCACTGTGGGTCAGCTGGGGCTCTCCTCTGCATCAGCCTCCTCCTGGGACCCAAGCACGCTGAATGGCTGCTGTCTGGAACATTCCTGGATGTCATGGCAGTGGGGGCAGGGAGCTCCGGAGGGTCACACACAGCTAATTAAATGCTTTGGAAAATGACACACTTCTACTCACAACTCATCAGCCACCTAATCACATCATCCCAACCCAAACCCAAAAGGGCCAGGAAATGCATTCTTACTGTATTTCTGGAAGGTGGAGAGCAGGAAATCAGGTACACTACACTGTTCTTTCCATGTGAACATGTCACATCTTTGAAGGTGGGGCCTTGCCTTCTACCACTCTACTTGGTAGCTTAATAGTGTGGGGCATATTTGGGTTCCCTGGAAGTCACTAAATATCCCCACTTTCTTCTCTTGGAGCTTCTTACTTGGCCATTCAGAAAAGTGGAATGGTGGAGATAAATGCTCTCTCATGTTTGATCCAGCTCTTATGAATCCACAACAGGCGCGTTACTGAGAAACTGAGATCATCGCTCCACCCCAAATGAAAATAAAAGGAGCATCCCTTCCTCTGCCACCTTGTAGGAAGATTATCTGAGGACTCCTCTTGAAGCCCAGGCTCTCTTTACCCCAGGTGTCTGGTTAATAAACTTCCTGTTTCAGGGAAGAGAAAGAAGGGAGGGGTATGGGAGAGAGTCACTTGGGAAACTCCCTTAAGCAGGCTGCTGTTTTGAAAGATCCAGGACCTCCCAGCGATGGAAAGGAAGACAGACTTTGGCATTTGGGGCAAAGAGGGGAGAACTGTCCCACCTGGAGTGCTGGTCCCCAAAGCTAGGAAGAGATGACAGCCATGGATTCTATGCGGCTCCACCGGTGTCTGGCTCACAGTGCCTCCCAGCAGGCAGGACCTTGGGCGGGGGTGACTGTGGGGCATGTGGAGGCTGGACGCTGGCTTGGAGGCCTCCCCCCAACCCCGGAGGAAGCCTGGGGACACCAGACAGGACTTCCACATGTGGAGCAGCTGAGGGCGTCCAGGGCAGGGGAGAAGTGAGGACACACAGATGATGGTAAGGTCTTCACCCCCATTTTTCCTGCTGTGCTTTAGCAGTGCAAAGGAAGGGGGGGCCTCTTCCCTACCTCCCCCAACCAGGAAACCACCAAACATTACTGCAGTTAAGGCTTGGGCTGAGAACAGAAAGTGGGAGCTCAGAGCTAGATTTGATTTTGAGAGAGAGAGAGAGAGAGAGAGAGAGAGAGAGAGAGAAACATATTCTCACCTGAATTTCATAGATCAATTTATGATCTTATTTTAGAGATCCATGACCTGACATTGCTCAGCACAGGCAGGAAGGGTAACCGCAAACTCAAATCCCAGGCAGAAGGCCATTATGGACGTCCTTAAGGCCTGGTTCCTAAAGGGTAGCAGAGCCTTGGAGTTTAATGAGATGCGCATAAGACATCAGCATGCAATGAGGTGCAAATTCACTAATTGCTAAAAGGGAAGCAGACTGGGAGGAAGGGTGCTTGTCCTATGTTGGAAAGGGAGCTGCAACAAGGGAGTAACAAAGTCAGAGCTGTTGCCATGTGGGGGCTCCCAGCTTCCAACTACAACAAACAGCATCCTGCCCCCCCCCCTCCCGGCACATCCCAGGCCCTTCTGACAAGCCCTGTCAAGGTGGCCGCACTCCTACACCACATCCACAGAGCAGGTCTTCTGATACTGGGCCAAAAGCTCCTCAAAGAAACTGACAAAATAATATTATTACCATTAGAATATTATTCATGATGCATATATGATATTTATTATACGCCAGGGACCTCATTTACTTTATACAGCAACACTGTGGGATAGGAGTTATTATTATTATGATCCCGTTTCACAGATGAGGAAACTGACGCTTAGGGTGCTTAATAGCTTATACCACAGCAAACCACTTATATGAGGCTGAAGTGACATTCTGAGCCAAGGTACAGAGGATTCTAAAACCTGAGCATTTAGGCTCTACCCTGCTGGGACTCCAGCCTTTGGTTCAGGTATGAGTCATCGTCGGCCTCCAGCGGGAGGGGCTCAGTCCCTGGACCGAACATTCTTGTTTCCAAGAGTTTTGTAGATATATTGGCCACAGCAAGCTAAGGAACGGCAGAAGAGAGTGGGAAAGGCAGTCCCAAATTCAGTCCTCCGGGGGCCACAGGAGAGGACAGAGCCGATGAAGGTGTTCAGCTATCACCTGGAGCTCAGATAGAGCATGTGCGTGTCCCTCCTTTGCCCCAAGGGATGAGAAGAGAGGAGTTCCAAGCCTGAACTCTGGTGTCGGCGTCTGTCTGGGCCACGTCTTAAACTGAGCCTTGGTTTCTTCCACAAAGTAGGGATGACAATAGTAACAATCTCACAGGATTTTTTGAGGATTAAGTGGAATAATGTGGTAAAGCATTTAGCACAGCATCTGACACATATTAAATGGTTAGTACGTCACATCCAAAACAACATAATAGCATTCGTAAGAGTAATACCAGGTACTGTTTTTCTGGTTTTCGCTGCAGTAAATAAACCCAGTGAAAGAAAGCTTGGCCTGCTAGGTACATAAATTTGGGCTGAAGAGACTGCCAATTTCTCTTTTCCTCCAGTATGTATTGCAAAATCAGCAGGAATCGGAGGCCACATTTCTAAAAGGGATTGTACATAATGGGAGCTACACTCACCTAGCAGCTCCTAACCTCATTTTTTCCCCAGTTGTATGTACATACACGAGTTGTATATAGTGAAAAAATACATGTGCAGCTTTTACAGGTCACTGCACTCCCAGGTCCCCAGGGGCTCCTGCTCCAGGTGTGCGAATGTCCTGGCAACATTTTTAATTACAGACCCAAGACCTTGGCAGGTATGTTAAATCAAGTCCTTGCATGATGCACATTTCCTCCTACTCACGCCTAGCCCCGTTAGCAGATTCCTCTCTGTTTGCATCCAAATTCACTTTTGAGGAAATTTCCAGCTCCATTTCAGTGGCTTTTGCATCTCATTACGCCCGTGATGATTAGCTAGATCTCATTACCGCCCAGCCCTGTTGGAAAAGGATTCGTTGTTTTTCAGGTGTAAAGCTGTGGTGTGCCTCTCACAGCATCTCTTCAAAATTCTAGGCAGGCTGCCCGTGTCGGCCAAATTAGGACAACTCCTTCCAGCTGTGTACATTTCATGACAACTTCCGTTTCAGGAAGGGACTCTGCTGTATTTCACATCTGGTCACACGCTTATTAATTATGTACTTCATATAACAACTATGCCTAATTAGGACAGAGCCGAGACCTTTGCTGAGCCAAGACTTTGTTTTCGTCTCCTTGGTACCTCATTACCCTCCCTCCAAATGATGCCCAATTTGTTTTACATCCCTGCCACATTAAGACAATTGCTCTCAGGTGTGTGTATTTCAGAACACTGCTCTTCAAGCACAATCTCATGGATTGGGACACTCCTTGTTTTCATGTCACCTCCTGCCACAAGGACAGCCACTTGGCCGGACTTCTCATCACATTTGCCTCCAGTGGAGTGGAGTTCAGCCAGGGCTGGTGGAAACTGGATATGCTCTGGTTTTTACTGTGAAATGTCTGTGCCCTGGTACTGGGGAGGCAGCCACAGCTATGTTCCAGAGCGAGAGTCCGGAACACAATGGCCTCAGTCCCTTCATGGAACCCGGGAGGCAGGAATCCGTTTGTCCCATCAACCGATGGCTCTGGCTAGCCAGGGAGGGATAGAGTCCCGAGCTTCCAGAAGGGCAATGCTCAGAAGAGAGCAACAGAGGGCCAGGCTGAAGATTTCAGTCCTCAATCCTCTGAGATGCCTTCCTAAATGAAAAGATGGTCTTGGTGGATGGGGTGGCAAATACAAAGTCTGGGGAGGGCAAGATCAGACTGCAAGTGAAAGTTCCATGTCATCACAAGGGACTGCCTCTCTTGCTTGCCACTACGTGTATCTCATTATCACCTGAGCTCTAATGGGCAATTACATCTTTTTGACTGAACGAATGCAGTAGTGCTAAGACATTCACGGAGATGATTTGACAGGAAGATCATTGGGTTTGGTAGCCAATTCAACTCAGCTGTATTGGAGTTTTTCTCCCCAAGCCATTTGAAACATAAATTACTGATGGTCAGGCTGAGAAAACATTCAGGCAAGAAGAGGGGGCTGGGGCTTCGGTGAATGAAGTCACTCCGTCTGCATCTACTGGACCATCCACTGAATAGGTCATGGGTTGTCCTTGACCTGTTAAAAAATGACTGATCCTACAAAGAAATCTGTGCCTTGAATGTCTTGGACAAAGAAGCATAGATCATTTTCTTCTGTGCAGAACCGACATTTTTCAATCTTATCATTATTGTAAGCAAAGCAGGGGTTCTCCTTTTTCTAATCACTCTCCATCCCCCACAGCCCACTGGCCATCTTCCTGTGGGTTCTCAGTGTTCTCAGCATCTCTGTTCCCTCCCAACCCATGTCCCTTTCCACATCCACTAAAACCCTCCCAAGCACTCACCAATTGCACGGCTAGCTCTTCTTGCATCCCCAGGGATCTTCACCTAGAGCGGAAGGAAGGAGGAGAAGAGGTATAGAAGCCACGCTGGGAAGCTGGCCACTAAGAGGAGGCCTCCAAACCAAGGAAGTCAGCTCTGGATTCCCTCATCTCCCTTCTCCCACCCCCGCTTTTTGGATAGACTACTTTCCTACGATGTTGTTTAGAAGTGGGATATTTTTCCTTGGTTGTCTCCTACATGGGTTCACCTTCTTTCTGACCAGGGCTCTGCTCTGAAGCACACAGATTTACAGTATTCCTTCCAGAACCCTCCGGAAAACCATCTTCTGGCCGCCTGCTGAATTCCCACCGTCAGCCCTGATTTCCAGCTCAGCCCTGAGTGCACACCTCATTCGGGTCTTGGTTAGAGTCCAGTGCCCGTTAAAGGTAGACGACAAGGTGTCCTCCCTCATTGTCTAGTATCTGCCGCTCTGCCTAGTAGCATCTGGCACATATTAGGCCCTGAGGGAATGTTTGCTGAATAAAGAATACAAGAAAGACAACACACAACATTTCAGCTTCTCAAAACATTTTTTAATCTTCTGCTTTTCCCACCAAGACCAAAGCTGTACAGATGTACAATTCTGGATCATCACAACGTGAGGCATGACCGTGTATGGTCAAAGTCCTTCCTGCTCTCTTCTCCACGTGCTTCCAAGGTATGTCCCGGTTGTTTAGTGCAGTGCTTTCTCTTGTGACATGTCAACCATGGGTATCAGGAGTGCTTGGAGACGTGGGGGTGGTGGTGGGGTCCAGTGTGCCAGGAGCAGTGAGCGCCCATACACCCCGGGAGCACTTTACAAATGGACTCAGCTGTGGGTGCACAGCGGACAAACGTTATACTGCCTCATCTTCCATGCACTCAGCTGAGTGGACCAGGGTTCCTTTCTAAGGTGAGAAAGACCTAGGGGCTCACACTGAAAGCAAGTAAAGCATCTAAGAATCACTCACATCCAAACAATGTTTAACTGAGAATAAAAGTTCTCTACCCATTATTTTCTCTTGGAAGGTAGAGGGAAAAAAATCAAGAAGAGAGCTGGATCGCCTTTCAATCTTCCATTTTTGTCATTAATTTGATGGCTCTTGGTTTTGATACAGCAGAAATAAAACTGAAAAGGTGACAAACTGACTAGGACCTGTGTACAGCTGTTACACAGAAAGCTGTGTCAGGGACTGAGAAAAAAGGACTTTTCCCCCTGGCCCTGAGTAGGTTTTGTTTTGGTTAGAACAACTGGTTGAAAACTACAGCCAGCTTCGAGAAGCCACTTACTTGATCCTGGCAAGAGAGACAGAAAGCAACTCACATACACTTATTCTGCTGAATTGTAAACTGATTAGGGCAGGAGAGTGAAAATCTACTGAAAGAAGCAAGGGTAGCTGAGTAAACAAAAATGACCACCCCTCCGCACCCTCCCCCCTCCCCCAGAAGTGCACCCAATTAAACCGTAGTTATTTTCTTATCCTTGGTGGCTTGCTTGATGGCAGCCTGCTCACAGATGATCTCCTTGAGCCGCTGCAGCCTCATGTTCTGGGTGGTCTGGTCTCCCACCCCAGTCTGACTGCGGTGCAGCAAGGTCAGGGCATGGATGTACTCCAGCTCCGTGTACTTCACGCCCTGGTCCACCACCAGGTTCAGGAGCTCATCGGCCGTGTTGTACAACATCTCGTAATACTGCCTGAGAAAACAAGATGGAACACTGCTCACCATCTCCATTGTCAACCACTTATGTGGTTTTAGCGGTAATGAATATACTGCTTGTAAATTACTTATTCAATAAACATTTACTGATCATTAGACATTGTTGTTCCATGCCCTTTGAATATAATGGGGAACAAGACAAACACGTTCTCTGTCCTCTTGGACCTCACTGGAGCTTTCTTCATGAGACTATGTCCAAATGCAGACTTGGGGAGACCTCACATCTTTCAGGGTCTCAGTTCACTTGAGATTTCCCCTAATGTTACATTTACCTAGGAAGATCCAAAGAAGTAGGGGTGGAACCATGAGGAAGAGAAATAATCGTCTGGCAGGCATTGCAAAAACCATTTTTGTCTCATTCAGTCCCTCATTCATTCACTTACTCACTGGAGGTTCTGTGCAATGTACGCTTCTCTCCTCCACCGAGTGGGATAATAATACCTTTTAGAGTTATTGGAAGAAATAATTCATCATATAAAGCACTTGACTTGGAATGGTGTCCAACAAACATCCATGCTCCATAAATATTAGCTATTACTATTAGAAATAATAATAATGTATTAATAAAGTCATGATAGTAACGGAAGGATATAATGATGAGCAAGACGTGGCCTCTTTCCTCCAATAGCTCAGAGATGAGCTGGAAAGATAATGTGAAGTAGAGAGATAATGATTGTGTTTCTGTTGGCAAAGTGAATCTCCACGTACTGTATCATTTATTCTTCATTACACCTAGGGGGCTATTCCTCCCTTTTTTCCAAAAAGGAAACCGAAACATGGCAAAGTTACAGGACATGTCTAATGTTACAGAGAAGTGAGGGGCTGTGGCAGGATAGGCATCTGTTTCTGACTCTCAGTCCAATGCTCCTTGTTCACAGAAAAAGACAAGAACAATGTTCCAGTTGACGCGAAGGAAGGATAAATGTTATGAATTTATAGCGGAGGAAGGAGAAATCCCACCATGCAGAGGGGAAGGGGAAGGATCAAGGCAGACTTTGCAGGGGGTAGAATATTGTCAACCAGGGCTTCCAGGAAGGAAATTCTAGATCAAGGGGAAAGAGAAGAGCAGAAGCAAAGACTCCTCCTGGGAAGAGGACTCGGGTTAGCCTGGGAATGGCCACTAAAAAGCGAGTTTTGGGAAAAGGCAGTTGAAGCCACAAGCGGACTGTTTGATGATCAGGCTAGTTAAGTTAATAAAGAACCTTAGACTTAGGTCAATAAAGGACCTCCCTCCCTCTGCTCTCAAGGTTCTGTCGGGAGCAGAAGTACCATCCGAGTTATGCTTCTGGAAGATAAATGTGACAGCAGGACACAGAATGGTCTGGGAGGGGATAGGCTATAATTCTAGCAGAAAGCTGGGGACTTGAGATCCATTTGGCTGCAAGGCCATTGGCCTGGGTGGAGGAAAGAAGAGCAGTGCCTGTTAGAGAAACATGTATCACAGTGAGTCTCCAATAATGCAGAGACAGGATGGGGGAGGTGGGAGTCAGGAAAGGGGAAGGCAGCCATTTGCCCTTCTTAACACCAACATTATGCCACCATTGTTCCTCGCCCAGTCTACACGGAGGATTGGACTTGCACAGCTACTACCAATTACCCGGAGGTAAAGCTGAGCGCAGGCTCTGCGCCAAGCAATGCTATCACAGCTGGTTAGGCAAAGGACAGAAGAGCCTTCCCAGGTACAGTTTACTTCCTTCTTTCCAACAGGAAAGGCAGTGTTGCCTCAATGGAGGGGCAGAGCAAGGGAGAAGACCCAAGGCAATTCCAGAGATGAAGGGATCTTACAGATCTGTCAATCGTTGGATTTGAGCCTTGAATTTGTTTCTTGTTCACCAAGAACATCTTGATAAGAAGAACACCCTCTGGGAGAAGCAGGCCATCCTTATAGTGAGGAATACATTCTAGGAGCTCAAAATTTCAAGAATATTGTGTACATTTTTACTACAATGGAATGTGGTCAGTAAGGGTGTCCTTTCACGTGGCTAGTCCCTCTTTCTGCTCTGCTAAACCTCCTTTCCTAATTAAATTAAAAAAAGAATACCCTTTTGTGAATATTTCCTAAATAGTGGCAGGAATGGTAAGTGCTCATCTTATATTAGCAGGTTTATGAGTGGCTCCAGGCAGCAAATGGTTCAACATCCTTGTGTAGAAGGTCCTCTTGGGGCTAATGTTCTGTAAATGATTGTTCACTTTAACCTCCTGGAACCGCATATTTGGAAACCACTGGTCAAAGATAACCTTGAATGTAGACAGAGGTGCTTCTAACAGGAGAGGCAAATTAACTCTAACCTGCAGACTTCTGGGAGCCCAATATGAGATACAGCCAGGAACTTTTCAGAAGCTTCATGTTTGGCATAAAACCTGTGTGAACCACCCCTACCCCACAACACATCTGTTGTAACTTTATATAGTATTTTTATACTATTTTTAAGAAAAACTTGAAGCTGTAGGAAGACGCATCATATTTTTCCTATGGCTCCCCATGTCCGTTGGCACACCATGGCTTCCTCCCTGACACCAGCCCCTGTTGTGACAAATGAAGCTCTGTATCACCTAATTCAGTTTGTCTTAGCTGCAGAGGTGAGGGAGAGAGCTGTCCATTTAGGGAACTACCTGAGAACACATTTTAAAACTTACTCACGGAGAATCCATGTTTGAATCTAGACTTACCAACTGGAATGAGAAAGCATTTGGAGCTCATGATTGCTTCAAAGCTAGAAGAGACTTGGTGGTTGCAGTGCTTCCCTGGTGGTTCTCCAACTGGAATGTGCTTGGGAGCTTATAAAAAGTGCAGAATCTTCAGGACCCACCCCAGCTCTTGTGATTCCCAAAGGTCTGGACTCTGAGCCAAGTCTCTTTGATGTGCGCATAGTTACAGATCCATTCCCACCCCTCTCCTTGAGCCAAGGACCTAAAAACATTAGGGATGGTGATGCTTTTCATTGAGATTAAACCAAAGGAACTGGGTTTCTCTGTATTATGATGTTGATATTTTCATCGTTGATCTTAAGAAGTCACATTGGGCCCATCTAAGGTGAAATTGGATTTCTTTTGAAAAATCTGATGAATTGTTTCCAGGGATACTGGCTGGTTTTCTGCAGAAACCACTGTTCCATGCTGGGAGCAAACAACCAATCAAAGATGCCTGGATTTCTAGTCCTGGATCCTTCAGTGTGATAAGTGATAAAACGGTGTGCCACTTAAGTCCGTAATGTTTCAATACCCTCTGTACAATGAAGACCTTTATAAATCCCAGAATGACATTTCTGAAGTGGACTCAGAGACTTTTAAAAAGAGTCCTCAAGAGCCCCAGATGAACAGTGTCCCAGAATTGCAAAGCTGACTTATTAAACAAAATCGACAGGTAACTGATGGTGTTTTTTCTGTAGTTAGGGAAAAAAAATTACCCATAACCACGATGATATATTAGATCATAAAGAAACATAAATATTTAAAGATGGAATGAAATTCATTCATCTTGCAGAATAGCACCCAGTAGCAAAGGCTACACTAAATCAGCACAGCAACAGTTGTAACTGGAGGTAGAGAAGGGGCTCTATGACGTGCCCCAAGGAGAAAAAAGGAAAATGCCCCAAACTTTACAATTAGAAATGGGCTTCCATGATAAACACTGACACGCTGAAATGAAATCATGTAACCCAACTGGGAAAAATAATTCACCAGCACTTTCTGAGGTCCCAGGAAAATGAAAGCTTGATCTTTATCATCAAGGATTACAATAGCGGCCATGGCCTCCAGACATCATGTTTGTATTAGATGTGTGCTTAGCTGCCAGGATGGGATCAGTGAACACACATTTGATTTAGGCCTTTTTTGGCTCATGACTTGTTTGGCAAGTCTCTGCATAGCCCGTAACATTTGGGGGCCAAATGCTAGACATGGCCCAAATATCCCTGATGGGTGGAACATTCTATGACAACGTGGTTTCCTCCTGTGGTTGGTTTCTCTCTCTCTTTGCTGTGCACCTTTGGGCAGCATTTGCCAAAGTGGCCTGAGTAGAGAGGGAGGCAGGTGGAGTGATAGGAAAGCAGTGGGGTGATGTCGCATAGGCTGGTCTCCTGGACCCAGTCCTGGACCCAGAATATGACAACATTCATACTTTTTTATGGTGCAGGCAGATTATTTTCTTATATCTTCCTTTTCTTCCTTATATCTTCCTTTTCTTATCTTCCCTTTTTCAATGGGCTGTGCTTGTGTTTTTTTCTTCTTACGTTATTTTAATTGTATTGAACTGTAACCCCTTCTGCCCACTGATTCCGTGGACAAATATTTATACAAGTAAGGATATGAAGGGCATGTTGATAAGTTGGGCAGATCTTCTTCTTAAAGTTTTAAAATGAAGTTTATTTTATCTTTCTCTGATTGGGAAATTAAAATACATGTCTTAAAGACTATATAGACTAAACACAAAGATTAAGTGGTTAAAAGAGTACTTCTATAACTCTATTATAAAAACATACCACATTTTCACATTTCCTTCACATTTTTGTTTTCCATATGTAAGTAATGCTCTACCAATTTCTCTATTACAGTTGAAATATTTGGGTTGACAGACTATTGGTCACTTTGTTTCTAATTAAAATTTTTCTTAAATGTTTATTTTTGAGAGAGAGAGCGAGCGAGCATGAGCAGGGGAGGGGCAGAGAGAGAGGGAGACCCAGAATCTGAGGCAGGCTCCAAGCTCTGAGCTGTCAGCACAGAGCCTGACGTGGGACTCCAACTCATGAACTGTGAGATCATGACCTGAGCTGAAATTGGATGCTTAACCGACTGAGCCACCCAGGTGTCCTCTTTGTTTCTAAATTTTAAAAACTTTCTCCCATAGGGCACCTGGGTAGCTCAGTCGGTTAAGTGTTCAACTTTGGCTCAGGTCATGATCTCAGGGTTTGTGGGTTCAAGCCCTGTGTTGGGCTCTATGCTGACAGCTCAGAGCCTGGAATCTGCTTTGGATTTTCTCTGCCCCACCCCTGCTTGTTCTGTCTCTGTCTTTCAAAAAAAATGAATAAACGTTAAAAAAAAAAAAAGGAAAAAAACAAAACTTTCTTTCCTGAGGACGGATTTCCAAAGCAGATTTAGTCAAAGGTAAGTACACTGTTCTGAACTTTGGCAACGCTGCCAAATCGCTTTCTAAAAAAGTTGCATCGGTTAGCTTCCTACCCACAACACATGGCAGCAACTACTTTCTCATATTCTTTTAATGTTCATGAAGCAAAACCATTTTTCACCTACTTATTGGTTTTTAATGCACATAGGTCTGAACATATGTAAAAGTAAACTGTATTGATATCTTTGTATATTTTGAGTATGAATTGGTTTTCTTATTTGAGAGCTCTTCAGGGGGCACCTGGGTGGCTCAGTTGGGTAAGTATCCGACTTCGGCTCAGGTCATCATCTCACGGTTCATGGGTTTGAGCCCCATGTCAGGCTCTGTGCTGACAGCTCAGAGCCTGGAGCCTGCTTTGGATTCTGGGTCTCCCTCATTCTCTGCCCCTCCCCCATTCTCGCTCTCTCTCAAAAATAAATAATCATTAAAAAAAAAAAAAGAGATCTTCAGAAATTTCCATAAAGAAGAAGCAAGGAGCTCTAGTCTCTCAACCCTAGGAGGTCCCACCTCCCACTTTGCCATACTCATCGTAAAAGTTATCACTGCCTCTCTGAAAGCTCTTGCAAACAGTCTCAGCTCTCTTCTATGTAAACTGAGGAAAGAAAGCCCCAGTAAAACCAGTCATTCCCACACAGCAACTGTCATTCTCGCAACCGCAGGTGGTCCACAAAGCCTGGGTGGAGTGGGGTGGGGTGGAAAGAAGGTGCAGATTGGGGCTGCCACAGTCCCCAGGGAGACCAGAGTGTGCTGCCATCTTCCTCCCTTTGCGGGATGGGGTTCAGAGTCCTAAATCCCTGAACAAAAACTGTATTTGTCATGGATACCTAGCTATGTCTCATGCCGGGTGTTAGAATCTGTCTCGACTGAGGTAATCTTAATATAATGTCTAGCTTTTAGGTGCACTGGCATATTCACCCCTTCGCAGTAGGTAGTGCATCATCCACATCGCATAGATGGGCACACTGAGCTATACTGAGTAGGACTGATTTGTCTACGGCCTCAAAGTCAAGGACTTTGAACCCTGTACTCACTGCAAGGCCACCAGAATATGCGAATACTGGAAACTGTAAAAAGAAAAAGTGCTAACTGCAAAGAAAGCTGTATAGCAAAGTTTAGTCATGATTTAAGTTATATAAACTAAATAAAATTCACATACTAACTCAACTCCTCTGCTTTCCATTGTAATGGAACAAGCTAGTGTTGCAGCAATTCAAAATTCATTTACAAATTTTGTAGTTATATATATATTTTTAAGTTTATTTATTTTGAGGGAGAGAGAGAGAGAGACAGCATGAGTGGGGGAGGGGCAGAGAGAGAAGAGAGAGAATCCCAAGCAGGCTCTGTGCTGTCAGTGTGGTGCTGGGTGAGGGGCTCTATCTCATGCTTCGTGAGATCATAACCTGAGCCAATTATCAAGGGTTGGATACTTAACTGATTGAGCCCCCCAGTCGCCCCTGTAGATATATTTGAATAACAGTGGATTTGATCTGGAATTCAGAGCTCTAAAACAAATAATGAAGCCACGTTGTCAGGTCAGTATTTAAGAGTTACAGAATCGAGTTTTGGCTTTTTCATTTTGTCACCTCTATTTCTCGCTTTTTTGCCTGTCCAAGCAGGAAATGGACAAGGTGACCTTTCTTTCCAAAAGTTGGCTGCCCTTCTGATTCATTACTTTCTGGAGGAGGAGGGATAATTAAGTAATTTCTTTGTGACGACTTTCTCCTCTAGTCCTTACAGAGGTAATGATAGTGTTGATGTCAACAAGAGAATTAGGCTCTGAAGCAGCCTTTTATTCACTTATTTAAAAAAAAAACCTTTTTTTTTTATATAGTTTATTTTTGAGACTGACAGACACAGAGCATGAGTGGGGGAGGGGCAGAGAGAGAGGGAGACACAGAATCTGAAACAGGCTCCAGGCTCTGAGCTGTCCGCACAGAACCCGACGCGGGGCTCGAACCCATGAACCGTGAGATCATGACCTGAGCCGAAGTCGGCCGCTTAACCGACTGAGCCACCCAGGCACCCCTGAAGCTGACTTTTAAATATAAGGTTTGAAGGAGGAAAATTTTACGTGACTAGAACTTAGTATCGACAGTAGCCTCCCCTGATTCTTTATAGCCAATAGATGCAGCATTTGGAGAATTTTAATAATGCAAAAAACCCAGTAGTAGATGGGTCACTAAATTGTTGGGTAAAACATTCAACTCCCATTCTCTCTGTTCACTCAATGGCATACATAGTAATAAGCAGGGAAATGGAAAAAGAAAAAGGAAAGGAACTGAATAATCCATAACCTGGATAATCATCCCATAAATAATTAAGAGGTAGTTACAGCAGAAAGACTTAGAGAAGTAAATACTCACAAGATCAACTAACCTCAGATTCTGGTTAAGTCTTTCACTACGCTCTAACTAGCTGTGTGACCTGGGGGATATGCTGTTGACTCTCTGGACCTTTGCTTCCCATACGAAAAACAAAGAGGTTAGAGCAGATGCTATGTAAGCAGTTTTGGATTTTAAAACCTTTACAGCGTCCTCTGCTCTGTCCTTTAAAATCGTGGGCTTTCATCGGAATTAGCTGATGCTGATTTTCCCTTAGCCGTGGTAGGCAAGACGCAACAGTGACTGATTTGGGAACATTCTGAGCAAGTGTAAACTTAGCTCCGATGTGTATTTTCCAGACCAATAAGAAAATGGATAGTAATCCTGTGTGTCAGAAGAATAAATTAGTTTATTCAAAAATATAATCTAATTGCTCTCATTTGTCTTTCTCTTCAAAGGAGCTTAGAGTTTATTACAGACATGATTGAAAATTCTAATTTGAAATTGGCGAAGTAACTTCCATCTCAGGAATGAGAAAACTCAGGTAGAGAAGAGCTAAATAATTTTTGGAGTTAGTGGCAGAATTAGATTTATGTTCTATTAGGGATAGTTTTTTGTTTTTTTTTTTTGTTTTAAACATTCCTTACAACGGATTGTGTGCAGGGTTCTGTTCTGATCAGGGCATCCCAGGAGAAGTATGGTCTTTAGAAAAGACAGTGTAGAAATTCCCTCAGCTGGTGGCAGTAGAAAATCATTCAGGAGGCAGTGAAGGCTTGCACCGGCTTCGATGATCGTCATCTACGTACATTTTCTTCATATAAAGTGGCACACACATCACTGCCTTCATCAACAGCGCTACGCGTAAACGGCAGTTACCTATTGGCCTGGTTCTGATAACCACCAGGCTTTAGGAGCACTGGGGGGTGTCTCTCCGGAGGAGACGTTAAAAGCCAAAGTTGGTCGTGTTCCTTCTTTTCAGGAACATATCCTGATATTCTTGATAGCGGCCGTGGGAGCTGTGCTTTATTTTGCTTCAGAAGATACAACCATTCAAAACAAAGGAATTCCTCTGAGATGCATCACTTTTGAGACGATGACTCTCTCCCAAGCTCAGTTACAGCCGCTGCGATGGGAGGAAAATTCCTTCTTGTTCCCTCAGCTGGAAATTTTGCTCCCCACCTTCGAACACCTTCTGAATTTATAATATCTCTGGCTGAAATTTCCTCCTCTACAACTTATGGATTCATATGTCACTCTCTGCTCCATCAGATAATTTTTTAAATTAAGTTTTCTACAGCAGGGCTGGAGGAAGATCAGCATTTTAAATTCGGTACAATTAAAACTGTGTCTCTTTGGTCTGGCGCTGCCTTCGGTCAAACCCCATTTGTATGAATAATTATTCAGTCCATTAAGAAGTCTGCTCAACTCCTTCTCCCATTTTGAAGGTTTTAATAAATATTGATCAGGCACATTTCTGTTTGCACTTGCCAAAGCAATTCTGATGGATTCATCTTCTGATGTTATCAAATAATGAAATATGAAAGAGTGAATAGAATTACCCTCTTGTTCTGTGATTTTTTATTTAGGTCCTTCATTTACTTTCATAATTGTGTTTGTCTCTTGCTTCTGTAAACGCTCTTTTGATTATCAAAAGGTGAATCCGGGTTAAGGAGAGTTATGTTGTGCTGAATATCACTTTAGAGAGTTTTTTCAATTTGAAAAAGTAATTTATCGAGTATCAGAGGTTGATAAAAGAAGATAGCATTCTGTGCTTTGGTGGCCTCAAAGCTACGTACTGTTTACCAATTAGCACAAGGCCCTTATACTGTATATTATTTATACTTCCCAGATCAGCAATCTGGGAAACAGCTGCTGACATATGCAGAATAAAAATAATTCGGAGGCCCTCTGGCTTTTTCAGTTTTAAGCAATTATCAACTTTTCAATAAATAAGGCAAAGAATTTCCTCAAAGGAAAATGTAGCATTATTATCACTAATACTTAAAAAGCTCTCATAACATCTTAAAAGTTAATATAGTCACGCCCCCTTATCCACAGTTTCGCGTTCTGCGGTTGCAGTTACCTGCGGTCAACCACAGCCCAGAATCAGATGACTCTCCTCTTGATGTAGCGTCAACAGCAGCCTAACGCTAGGTCACAATGCCTGTGTCATTCACCTCACTTCATGTCATCACATAGGCATTTCATCATCTCCCATCATCCCAAGAAGAATGAGTCACAGTACAAGATATTCTGTGACCACAGTCACATAGCTTTTATTGCAGTGTACTGTTATATTTGTTCTGTTTATTATTACTTTTGTCAATCTCTTACTGTGCCTAATTTCAATTACACTTTGCCATAGGGATTACGTACAGAGAAAAGGTAGTACAGATAGGGTAGTGCTCTCTGTGGAGTCAGGCATCTATGTGAGGGTCTTAGAACGTATTCCTTGCAGATAAGGGGGACTACTGTGTAACAGAGGAAGTTACAGAGGTATAGTCCTTGGCTTCAAGAAGTTTCTTTTATCTGTACTTTCAAAACTACAATCCAGGGCGCCTGGGTGACTCAGTTGGTTAAGCGTCCAACTTTGGTCAGGTCATAATCTCACGGTCCATGAGTTTGAGCCCCATGTCAGGCTCTGTGCTGACAGCTCAGAGCCTGGAGTCTGCTTCAGATTCTGTGTCTCCCCCTCTCTCTGCACCTCCCTTGCTCTCTCTTTCTTTCTCTGTCAAAAATAAGATAAACATTACAATTAAAAAAAAAAAAAAAACAATCCAGGGGCACCTGGGCGGCTCAGTCAGTTAAGCATCTGACTTCAGCTGAGGTCATGATCTTTACAAGTTCGAGCCCCATGTTGGACTCTGTGCTGACAGCTCAGAGCCTGGAGCCTGCTTTGGATTCTGTGTTTCCCCCTCTTTCTGCCCCTCCCCTGCTCATGCTCTGTCTCTCTCTCTCTCTCAAAAATAAACAAACATTTTTAAAAATAATTAAAATATACAATCCCGACCCAGATCAATATTACCTAGGATACTAGGTAAATATTTTGTTTTATTTGTTAAAGGTTTGTTTATTTATTTATTTAGAGTGTGTGTATGTGTGTGTGTGTGTGTGTGTGTGTGTGTGAGGGGGGTGGAAGGACTGAGTGAGAGGGAGAGAGAAAATCTCAAGCAGACTCTGCACTGTCAGCACAAGGCCTGACCTGGGACTTGAACCCACGAACCGTGAGATCATGACCTGAGCCCAAATCAAGAGGTGGATGCTTAACCGACTAAGCCACCCAGGCATCTCTAGGTAAATATTTTAAAGTAAAATAAATCTGGACTTGCCAGCTAGCCTGCCCATTCTGCTCCTCTCTCGGAACGTGGGACAGAAGAAAAGAATTGGGGGGCCCTAGACAAGGTATAGAAGCCATGTGACTCCAGTTAGTGATGGGATGGAGAAGTGAAGGGGTAACGGGTGTTGGGTTTCTGCATCTATAATATGGAGATCCTTCTGTGCCTGGAAGCGTTTGGGGAGAAAGGTCAGTGGGGATAGGCTTGGACTACCAGGCCTCAATGGAAGAACTTGCCCCTAGAGTATTAACCAATGAGGCCAAGGTAATGGATTCATTCTGGTAGGTGTCAGTTCTATTTAGCCATTGGCTCTGCCCCTAGCCAGCTACCTCACGAGTGTGTTTACACAAGGTCTCAGTGAGGCTAAATGGATAGTTCATTGCAAGCCATTATCACTGCCTGGAGCTTAGATACAAGGACTGCTATTTTCAGCCATCAGTTTATCTGAGTTACTCAGACCCTGACTCATGATTTTTTGATCTTAGTTAGCAACCCTAGTACACTTCTTGATACTGTTATAGGGGATTTCTCTACTTTGCTGAGACAAAAAAACCCGTATCTTTTAGGACTAAAGGGCCGGAAAGAAATATGGGTTTGGCAGAGGAACAAAAAAAATCAGCAGATTATTTGAAAAGCATGAGCATATGCAAATCAGCAGGTCCCAATGGCAAATACTCCAGGGCATATTTACTAAACTCTCCAGTTATTTACAGAAGCGAGAAAACCTAAATAAACCAAAGCTACAAAATGGGCCACCTGAGATTCAAGACCACGTGACTCAGAACTGATGTCAATTAGAAAAATAATAGACTAAATCAGAAAGAGCTAATGGAAGTAAGTACAATATCCAGCAGGGTTTAATTAAAGACCCAAATACTCTGACAAACTTGATGAATAGCTTTGGGTAGCAATGTGAATTTGGTGGATGAAAAGACCACTGTGGCTCATATATATTTGGATGTCAGTGAACCATTTTATACGGTGCCTCTAAAAAAAATATAATCTAGCAAAATGAATTTATTTTGAATGACTACCCCTGATGGGACACAGGCTGAAAACAAACAAAAGGTAACATTCAAGGCAAATCAACAGATTCAGAGAGAAAGCATCTAGTGAATGCTAACGATACTGGCTTATAACTGATCTCCCTTAATACCTTAATTAATGTGCAAGCGCATACACAGTACCCACGAAGGGCAAATGTTCCTAAATGGGGAAGGGCCGTGAACAGCAATAAGGAAAGAGAAATAATGTAAAGGCCTCCAGAGAATTCAGAATTATGGGCAGAAAATTAATGAAATGAGGTTCATGGTGGAAAAACCCAAGAGAATATAACTGGAAGAAATTCTAAGCTTCTAGAGTCCATAGGTGAGAGACACCTTAGAACAGCACTGGTAAAAATGGTGTGTGTATCTGTGGGGGGAGGGTAAGGGCATGGAACCAAAGAATTTTCTTACTTCTTGTTAAAAAAAAAAAAAGTACGAGTTATCAGGCAAGGAGGTGATGATAATCCGTGCCTCTGTTGTACTTCATAGTTCTGTATTGCTTTATACGCTAAGCCAATTGAAAGAAAATCAGAAAAGAGCATCAGATGGGATTAGAAGGACAGAAGGTTGGAGGAAAATAGAGGATTAAAAGAAATTCAGTCCAATTTTTGCTCCGCTGTCAGCTTATCAATAAGTGGGGTTTTCTCTGACCACCTTATCTAGAATGATACCAGCCTCGTCCTCCTCAAGCCTTGTCCTTTTACTGACCTTTACTTTTCTGTTTAGTACTCATCTCCGTCTGAGCATAAATATATATTAAAAATGTCTTCTGAAGAAAGCTGTGTTTTTATACATTTTAAAAAAAGATTTATTTTTGAGAGAGAGAGAGAGAGTGCAAAGCAAGCAAGGGGCAGAGAGAGAGGGGGGACAGAAGATCTGAGGTGAGGTCTGTGCTGACAGCAGCCAGCCTGATGTGGGGCGTGGACCCATAAGCCATGACATCATGACCTGAACCAAAGTCGGACATTCAACCAACTGAGCCACTCAGGTGCCCCTATTTTATACCTATTTTTAAAATATATGTACATATGAAGCTAGAGACACAGCATCTTATAGTGGCTACGATCAGGGACTTAGGAGCCATGGACCTAGGTGTGAGTCCGAGTTCCGTCTCTTACTATTTATATGCTCATGGGCAATTTATGAATCTCTCTGGGACTTCTTTTCTTCATCTGAGAAAGGAAATAGCAATATGGGCTTGTTACAAGGACCCAATGACGAACAGCGTCTGGAACCAAGTAAGTGTTGTGTTAAGTACTATATAAATGTCTGCCGCCCCTCCTAGAACACTGGGGCTGAGGGTGGGGCTGGATTCTGTCTCACTCCTCATTACCCTGCGGCCTGAGGACAAGATAGCTAGCGGGTGTCGAAGAAATGGAAAAGAATGACTGAATAAATGAGAAAGTCAACAGTCAGTAAATCTCATTAAGAGATGGAGCATGAAGTAAAGAGTGGTCTGCGATTCTTCGACACTGGGAAGGGACGGGGATGGATAAAACAGTTGCTCCGGGCAAAAGGCAGAGGGGTCATCGGCTGCAGCACTGAGAGGGAGACACGGAGCATCTCTGTGTGAGACAACTGGTGGCAAAGAAAAAGGGGAGGACAGAGGGAAGAGACCCATTTCTCGCTAATCATGCGTCATCCTCCCAACTGTAATTCCCAACTGGTGGAATTAGACACAAAGCCCACAACTTTTACCGAACGCGCAGGACCTTGGACAAGTCTTGGTTTGCACTTCAGCTTCTTCATTTAGACACTGGGGGAGATCATATAACATCACAGGTTACACTGGAGGAGTACATCAAATGATAGGCTAGGACACCAGCTCTGTACAACCAGTAACCATAGTAGCTAACGTTTATTGAATACTTACTATGTACTCTGTACTGGCCCTGTGTATGTTATGTCTTTGGATCTTCATGATTGTACGAGATAGCATATTCTCCACACTGAAATGTTTTTTTTTTTTTTTTACTAATCCTTCCCTCATGCCTCAGAAGAGGGATTTCTTTTCTTTCTTTTTCTGAGATGAATCCTATGCCTTTGATCCCAATGCCTTTAGGACCTTGTTAGGGTTTTGTTTTGTTTTGAACCCCTGTATCTAGTAGCTATTCCTTTTCTTGGTTCTTTCTTGTCTGCCTTCAAACATCCTTATGTTTCTCCTATTCTGGAAAAAAATAACACATCCAAACTACAAACCCCAAGCCCTTCATGCAATCCTCTGTCCTCTCTCTCTCTCCTCCTTTTCATTGTGAAATTTCTTGAACGCATCATTTATATTCATTGTCTCTCCTTCCAAGGCCTCCATTTTGTCTGAAACCACATTTAAATAAGTCCCCAGTGACATCCTAGTAGATAAACACAATGGCTTTTACTTAGTCCTCTTCCCCTTGATGGTTCTCCTTTCTGAACTCAACTCTGTTTGAGCCACATTACAAAGTCCTTTTTGAACCCCCTCAGATTCTTCCATTGGTTTCCTGGCTTCTCTTCGGTCTGTTCACTGTGGGCGCTCCTCCCAGGCAGGCCGTGGCCCTTCGTTCTTCTCTCCCTGCTTCCAAAAGTCTTATCTGTGCATGAGATGTTCTTTCTCAAGATCTGGCCTCTCTACAGATCAAAGCTTCATTTTCACAGGTTTCCAGACGTTTCTACTAGATGCCCTTATCAGGTGCCTAACTTCCAAAGTTTGCAAAACCTCAAAATATCAGTGTCACTTTTGACTCTTGTCTGATCATCGCCAGGTCTATCAGTGTAACATCTTTTATGTTCTGGCTTATTTCCAGTGATGTGATGGCAGATCCGAGTCCCTTCTCAGTAGGTTATAACAACTGTCTCCTCCTGGAGTTTGTCACACTTACTCACTCCTCCCAGACTAAACTTCTCTGGTTCCAACTAGATCAGATTACTATTCTGTGTAAAAAACAAAAACAAAAACAAAAACAAATCCCAAACCAAAAAACTTATGTGTGCTCATTGGTATCAACAGATCAAATCCAAACTTCTAACACTGACATCCAAGGTCTTTTATAGATTTGGTCCCTATTAAATTTTTTCTCCCATTTCTCCCTCTGCATCAACCTTCCATTTAAACCAAACTGAGCTAGTCAATATCCCAGAACATACTTTATACTTTTTGGCACAGGGCTTGTGTATCTGAAGTCTAAATAACCCTCAAGATTGATGAAATCTCTAACCACTATGAAGCTATCCTGAACAATTTCTTCCTTCTCTGTTACTGCATGGGTCACCCCTTTAACATGTGTCATTCATAGTGTAGTATTTGCTTTTGAAAGAGGTTATTAAGATTCTTTATGAACTGGGGATACAATAAAAAAAAGTTACTAGGGTCTTACATAAGGATGTGATAGCACCCCCCCCCTCGCATAGGGTGTTAGGAGGATTAAATTAGCTAATACCTGAAAGGTGCTTAAACCAGGGCCTGGCACATAACATAAATGCTTGTTTCACAGGGAAAATAAAACATATAAAGAAGCATATAGTGCAAAGTCTTTTTTCTACTCCTGTCTCCTAGCCACCCAACCATTTCCTTACCTGGAAACAATCGCTGTTGCCGGTTTCCGGGGTATCCTTCCAAATACATTTTATATACCACAAGCCTAGTTGTGTGTGTGCGCGTGCATGTGCGTGCATGTCCCCATATATTTAAAGAGAAATAGCGTTTACATGCTCTTCTGTGCCTGGCATCTCCCACTTAACGATATATCTTAGAGACGGTTCCACTTCAGTACATATCGACCTGCCTCATTCTTCTTAATGGCTGCAGAGTATTTGATCGTTTGGATGTTATCTTCTCCCAGAACGCAGGCCTCCTGATGACAAAGACTATGTCTTATGACTCTCTGTAGCATCCTCAGTGCTTATATACTACCTTTGAAAATCATTCTTTGTTTCTTTGCTCAACAAACATTTAAGTATCAATTACGCATCAGGTAGTATATAATAGGCACGGGGGCTGCAGAAATGAGTACATCTTCTCTCTGGAGAGGACAGTAGCCATGTGATCATAGCAGTGTGACAGTGGGTGTAATAAAGGTACAAATAAGACTTCCTACGATCACAGTCGGAGAGACTGGATCCTTCTTAGAGCAGTTAGAGAAGGCTGTTTGGAGGTGACATCGGGGCTGAGGCAAACATGAGGGCAAGAAAGTGCTCTACAAGCAAAGGCAATGGGATGTGGGAACTGGGTAGCAAAGTAGGAGGGATATGATATTTGGGAGGAAGGGGCTACAAATGGTTTATTCCTCACTGGAGTGCTAGGGTGTGGTGTGAAGGAGAAGGAAGGACAAGAGGTCAGCAGGGTAAGCGTGGCCAGAACAAAATAGACCCTGTGTGTCCTACCAGAGACCTTGGACCTTCATGGGCAGGTGGAATAAGGTGACGAAGGTGAGACTGCCAAACTTGCTAACCTTTTATTGTGCTTAGGTTGTTAAGATAAAACAATGATCTATTATTATCAGGATTTTATAAAAAAAGATATTTTAATACTCCTCAGGTAGAAAGGTAATTATTTAAGAACAAAAAATTATGTTTTCTTAGATAAGATGCTCACAAACTCACTAGATCGTCATTATTTTTCTAATTTTCCCAAAGGTGAGGACAGTTTTGCTTTGGTTTATATGCTGGGAACCAGCGCTGTGGTTGATGGGAAGGAATCTGAAGGCAGAGGTTCTAAGAAACAAGTCAGACACGAGGACAGCTGGGTTTTGGAAGGACCTCTCTGGCTGCAGGGCGCAGGATGGACACTTGGGGCAGCAAGGGAACCTTCCTTCCGACTGTCGGATTACCCAGCTTCTCCCTGGTTGGCTCATTTTCTCTTCATCAGACCATATCAATCTTCTAGGTGTCCTCACCACGTCCCCAAGCTTGTAGTGAACAAAATCAACCTCAAAGAGAGAGACAGACGCCAGCACCTCAGGAGAAAAACACATCCTGCCTGTCCTGTCTAGTGCCTTCCATTCAGGTCAACCCTGGGGTGGAGCTGTGATGATACACTCAGAAGGACGAAGAGGCAGAGAGGGAATGGTAGGTGGCAGCAGGGAGACAGGAAGGCAGGAGGCACACCATTCATCAAAAAGGTCCCTTCTATCCCTACTCCTCCACTGGGCTGTTGGAAAGACGAGGCAGGGAGGACTCAGGTGTATATAATTATGTATAAAATTATAAATTGGGGGCACGACCATCATCTTGTTTAATCTCTTGACAACTACACACAACAGGCTTGATGACCTTAGCTTGGCAGAGAAAGAGAGAATCTGAGAACAAGGTCACCAGTCTTCGTGGACTGATGCTGGATTCCAAGCCTGGTCCGTGAGAGTCTCTACTGCAGTTATGGGGAGTCTCGGAGCCCCAGTAACCGAGAGCATCATACTGTCCGGCAAGAATTTACACCACATCTTTTGTTGAGAAGCGGGATTTGAGTCTGCGGAGGGTGTGTGGAGGGACATGAGGTATAGTAGAATATAATTAACCACAGGGAAATTCATTCTGAGAGTCTGCAGAGAAAATCCGGCATGGAGGGGCAGAGTAGTATTTTTTTTTAAACTGGCCCTTTCCATATAAAAAGACTAATTCGAGACTGTTCAACAATGCATTCTCCTAAGTCTATAAATAAAGAAAAGGGTGTTTGATGGGGAAAATATATATAGCATTTGCATTCGTTTTGTAGGAAGAAAAAAGTATCAGATGTGAAAAACCTCCCAGAAAGGGCACCTTATGAGAGGAAGGTCTTTGAACGCGTTTAATGCCTCTATTTAAATGCTAATGCTAACCTATAGCTCTGGACCACACAAAAACTAAAGTTTTTTCAAAGACTGGAAAGTGAATTTAAAATGAAAACTTAATTTCCTGAATAAAAGATTTTTTTTTTCTTTTTATTTCTGCAGAGAAGCCAAGGCATCGAACTGCAGGAGAGGAATACCAAGCCGAGCAGGGAAAAAACCAGCGGGCAGCACAGCAGGCCAGTCTAACCGCGGGGGCAGGGGCCGCCTCCGTCACAAATTGGGGATCCCCCTCAAAAGACTTGAACGTTGAAGCTCAACGTTGGCCACAAATTGTACCGATGGAGCGTCCCTTGAGGAGGGAGCGCTGGTGTCTGGAAGGGACGCGGGAGCCCAAGGCAAGGAGGAGGCCCAAGGCCAGGGGTCACCTGGCCCAGAAAATCGAGGACACAGGGTGCACAGCATGGGGCTCCCCGGAGGTTTTGTGCTGCCTCATTTCCCATGGGAACCAGCAGTAATGGATGCAGTGCCTGAGGCCCCCAGTGCTGGGAAACGTCTGTTCCAAAAATGAGAATGCGGCACAGGCTAGAGACTTCATGCTACGCCTGGGTGCGCAGGGAAACAAACTCAGAAAAACCAAATTTAACACAATCAGGAAGTACCTGTGGCGGAGGTAATGACTAGGAGGGGGGTGCACGAGTGGCTTTTGGGCTGATTCTAATAGTCTGTATTTTTATCTGGGTGAGGATCATACGGTTGTAGTCAAACTGTAGAGTTTAGATTTGCACTTTATGTACATTGCATCTCAATAAAACCCTATTATCTTCCTTCCCCACCCACCTAAAGAAAGAAAAGGCGAGCAGGCAATAGGCCAGGTGTTAGGGTGGGTACCTGGATACATATTTTAATTTTGATTCTTTAAAGAAGTTTATTTATTTATTTTGAGAGGGACAGAGCCAGCAGGAGAGGGAGAGGGCCAGCGAGAGAGGGAGAGAGAGAATCCCAAGTAGGCTGTGTGCTCACAGCGCAGAGCCAGACTCAGGGCTCAAACCCACGAACTGTGAGATCATGATCTGAGCTGAAACCAAGAGTCGGATGCTTAACTGACTGAGCTACCCAGGTGCCCCAATTTTAATTTTTGAGAGAGAGACCGTGAACGGGGGAGAGGCAGAGAGACACGGGGACAGAGGATCAGAGGCCAGCTGTGTACTGTCAGCAGAGAGCTCAGTGCAGGACTCGAACTCAGGAACCCCAAAATCATGACCTGGGCTAACGTCGGGCCCTCAACTGAGCTACTCCGGCTCCCCAGTGGATGTGTATTTTTAACTCAGCCTTGCATCCTAACATTAAGACAAATGCTAATTTTATGAACTTAGAAAACATTACGTACGTGAGCTAAAAGACACTAGTCACAGAAGACCATACCCTTACGTGAGTCCGTTTAAATGGTATATCCAAAAGAGGCAAATCCACAGAGACAGAAAGGAGATGAGTTGGTGCCAGGGGTGGGGGGGGTGGGGGTGGGGAGATGAGTGCCTGCTAATGGATACAGGGTTTCCTTTCTCTGAGACAAAAATGCTGTAAGATTATCTAGGGATGATGGCTGCACAACCCTATGGCTATACCAAAAAACCCCAACGAACTGCACACCTTACAAGGGTTAATGTTTATGGCATGTAAATTATATCTAAAGCTGTTACAAACATGCTAATTTTGCAAACTAGAACCCTGACTTCTTAACAATACAGAAGATGTACACCCACAGCCAGTAGTGTTGTGAAGATGGATCCGTTAATCAAGACATTTGCTACAGTTCAATGTTCGCTTGGGACGTTTGCAGAAGCGATTCCGTACGCTGACAGGCACGGAACCATTTCCACCAGCTCACATTTCCACCAAGTTCCCCTGAAATGTATTATAGCCATTTCTCAGGGCTCCAAACTTTTGCAGGTCCTCCCGTGACCCCTCCTCCAAAATCTCTGCACTAAATGCCTTTGAACTCCCTCTGTTCGTGTACACCTACTCTCAAGAAAAATTTATGACAAGTAATGATGAATAACCCCTACTAGAAAAATAGGTTAGGACTGGAAACAATTCTATGTGCATGATTACAGAGTAATAGAAATATAATTGAGCCAAAGATTCACAATTGATTATATTTATGTTTTATTAAGGGGAACAATTCGTATTTATTTAACACTATATGTCAGATGCTTTACAGGTGTATTTGATTTCATCCTCACGACCGAAGCTCACAAAGGCTAAATAAATAGCTAAGGTCACCAGGTTGCTTAACAACAGCCTGAATGAATTCTGCCTCTGTAATAATAAACTACCCTATCTTACCTCCCCCAGATCATTCCAGAAAAATTCTGAATTGGCACATAAGAAAACAGTTTACACCCAGGACCAAGCCTGGGGAGACAAAAATGTTGGATTTACTCATAATGGAAAGATCCTCTGAGATCGTATTTATGACAGTGCTATGTAAACGGTAAAGTGCTAAGCAAATAGACATATCTGGCAAAAACCTATTATTATTATTTTAGCCTGGGTACTGGATGGGGGAAAAATTAGAGCTGAGGTGCAAACAACCCCTAACAGCGTGACTGCTGTGCTCACTTATGCTAAGTTAAAGTGAAATAAAGATGTCTTGCAATGATCTGCAATGAGACTTTTGAAGGTTGAGTTGAGGCAGTGCTAGAGAGGAAGGTGCAGGGCAGGATGGCCTGTGATCCCAGCAGGTATAGGTTTGGGGAACAAAAAAAAAAACAACAACTATGTTGATTCTCAAAAGTAAAAGTGGAAAGTTACTCAAAAGATAGCAAAAATAGCCTGGAAACCTGAACCCCAGTATTTCACAAATAATGAAGAAGTTTGTAGGATAGAGCAAAGGGGTGTGTTCCGTTCCCTTCACATTTGCTACCTTCAGAATCAGTGTCTCCTTGTTCCCAGTGCTTTCAAAAATCTAATGAACTTCCACAGGCCTTCATGTACAGTCTAGTGGGCTCTATCAGCAAGCAGGAGGTGGCCTCCTGGTTATTCGCCTGTGGCCCTGGGGAAACACTGCCTTAGTGACATGATTACCAGTGGAGGAAACAAAAGGAGAGAAAGAGGGCACAGGGGATTGCTTGGGTTTATCCAGGAGTCAGCAGAGTTATGAGTAAGCCCACTCTGCCTGGACCCCCAAGCTGCTGATCTAGTCACTAGACCGTGCTCCATCATTAATCATCAGGCTGGTGCTACTAACCAAGGTTATCATAAACACCTGTCTCAAAATGGCGCTGCTGTGTTGGGCTGCTGACACTAAGCAGGAGAGTGTGGAAAAGAATGTGGAAGAGGGTTGCCTGGGTGGCTCGGCTGGCTCAGCATCTGACTCTTGATTTCGGCTCAGGTCATGATCTCATGGCTCGTGAGTTTGAGCCCAGTGCTGAGAGCACAGGGCCCACTTGGGATTCTGTCTCCCTCTCTTCCTGCCCCTCCCCTGCGCGCGCTCTCTCTCTAGCTCTCAAAAATAAATAAACAAACATTAAAATAAATTAATGGGGCAAAAACAAGGAAGACTTCCATCTGTCCTTTCTACACAGAGACTGTTGGGGCCAGATTCCTGCCTCCTCTCTTCACACTCCTTCTCAACAGTTTAAATTCACCGGCATAGGAGAGAGCTCACCTGCCCAAACTTATTCTAGAGTGTAGCAAACCTATTATAGTTCAAAACAAGAATGTGGCCGTCTGAGGTCATGCTGAGAGACGTTTCACGTTACTTATGGGCCAGGAAGGAACTGCTATGCCTGGAGGGTCCTGATGTACTAGTCCAATAGATGGTGGGTGGGCGGTCCCTCCCAATGCAGGTTTGAGCTTCTGCTGAGAATCTGCTTTACTGGGAAACAGGGCTAGTGTTTTTAAAGAGAAACACTTCAAGTGCAGTGGTGAAACAAACATGGGTTTGTGACCCAAGTGCTTCTGCCAATGTTTTTCCAGGCTGCGGGGGCACATGTTGACAAACCATTTGGGCAGCAAAACTGCAGTGACGTTTCAGAAATGCTTGCCTGTGGGGAGGAATCGCAGGGCTATCCAGTGCAGTGAAGGTGTCCTTAAGAAAATGCCTATGTGTTCTTTCATATCCCATCTGACAGTGCAGACACAATATGACATCTCACATGCATCTATTCCAGTCCTGGCCCTGCCACTAGCTAACACAGCACTTACTGACACTGTACCTCAGTTTCCGTAACTGGAAACATAAATTGATTAGACCAGAAGAGAGGACATCTGAAAGCCATCCTGAGCCACGAGGGAGACTGACATGGCAGGAGAGGCAGCATCATCATTATTATTTCCATTTTCCAGGGAAAGGAATTCATGCTTTGGAGAGATGAGCCCCCGGGTCATATAACTAATCAACAGGAGCGCTTTCAATCAGTATCTCCTAAGCCCCAGAGCCTGTAACGTTTCCATCACACGGCACAGCCTCTTGCCAATGTTTCTGGCTTCCCGGGTGCCTCTGTACGGACGCACACAGTGTACCTGGGCATAGATGGCCCACGTTTGTTATCTGTCCCCTCACTTTCATTTCTTTCCTACCATGCATTGTGTCACTCAGTCTGCGCGGGCAAAAAAAAAAAAAATGTGCTTTTGACAAGAGCACTGAGCACCCTGGGAGTGCAGTAGATGCAGCTTTATTTCGGTGCATATTCAATTGAAAGTAATAGTGGCTCCATTGTAATAAAAAGCTTTATTGTGCTTTGTAATGAAGACACAAAGCACTTAGTGGAAATCACAGTCTTTTAAACTCATCTGCTTTATACTCTATCGTAGAGATGAAGATACAAGGGAATTCAAAGGGAATGCTACAAAATGATGTACTCAAAGTAGCCATCCCTCTTAGGGGGGACCTCAGCTGTGCCCAGGCATTACCCCTTGGGTCAGCTCTTCTCATCTTTTCTCTTTTCCTACTGTGTTTACGGCAGGAACTCTCTGATCTTTCTCGATGCTTATTCTGCTTATGAGGACTGACAGACTTCCCCCAAAGTTCCATTACACAATTATATGATCGCAATCAGTGTATACAAATCCTGTCCTAGCTCCCTCTAGACCCACACATGCGCGCGCACACACACACACACACACACCACGTGCACATGCACTGGAATCCAAGGCTGCGAGCTCAGTGGGAGGAGAAGAAAATGAGGATTTTCAAGTCTTTAAATAAAGATTATAACTGTTGTTGGACTGTACAAAGATACAGAGTAATTAAAAAGCTCTTCAAAGAATGGAATAAGTACATTAAATCCAGTTAAATAATTTTTCAGAAACACTGCAAGACATACTTCTTGTGGTTTCATTCTCTTACAATGAACTGAAGGAAGAATATCTCATTTTCCAAATGGAACTTTATGGAGTCTCAATAAGCCCCCTCAGCACTTATCTAAATCTTTAATTAGTTCTATAATATACTGATGATATCAAGCCTAATTAAATTTATATAGATAAGGCGCAGTGAAATTCTAACCAAGTGAGCTGGAAAGCATATATTAAATAGTAAATTTAATGGTTCAAGCTGATAACTACAATTTTATACCAAAAAATTAAATTCAATTTACATGTTGTATTCAAATTGATTTTGAGTGTGCAAATTATTGGAAAAATCTCTTGAATATATCAGTAAAATTGCTAATCCGGTCTGTTTAAATATCAGTTATTAATGTCTGCATTTGCAAATAAGCCACACACATTTGCATTTTTACTGCATATGGTAAAAAATTATCTAAACCTTATGCCATTTTATTAAGAATACTAAGTGATTTTTCTTTTAGCTTCATGCATAAATTAAGGAGGCAAAGAAATGACTATTGGGTCTAAAGAAGAGAGAGACTCAGCAGTTCGATATACAGCAAGGGAAAGATGATATGTATTTTTTGCTGACTACAGCAGTTTATGTTACTCTTTGGGAACAGCAATTATGATGGTAAAATTCTTCCTTATTTGGAATCAACTGGAATGGCACCATACACAAATATCCGATGCTATAATCACAAGGAGAGGTGGACATATACACATCTGGTGGTGTTTACCATTGGCTTTGAGAGGGGAAGGGAAACATTGTTATGTTTTTCAGGGGGTAAAGGTACACACCAGCTGATCACATTTAAGCCAAGAAATATACTTGGGAAGCAATACGAAATAGTCACTTGATTAGTCAAAGGGAAGGCCCAACCATGTATACCATCTAAGATGACCAATAATAGTACCATTCTTGGTTTTCACGGGTGACTGGCTACCCTTTAGAAGCATCAGCATTAAACATGCATCTTTTTGTTTGCTGACATACTAGAATATTGAAGATGTTACAAATATTTTTAAGTGAGCTCCAGTGACCTTAGAATTAGCTGTGTATTTGTAAAAATTTGTGCAGCAGTGATTATTTGGGACCAGCCATTATCTGCTTTCCCAAAACATACCTTTATTACTCTTGGATTCCACTGGTTAGAAAGCTATCTTTGAAATGATCAAATATTTATTAAGCATCTATATTGGGCCTGCATTATGAAAGATACAAACAGTATGCCAATGATATCACAGAACAGAAAAATGTGTCTCAAGTGGAGTAATGGAACATTCCAGAAAAGGGGTGGTAGTGTGATGCATCTTGGAAAGTGGGAAGTTTAAGAATAAAGAACAGTCAGAACAAAAGCACGGAGTCACATGCAAGGAGGACTGTGAGATTGGCGGAAACAGAAGTTTCTGGAATAAACAATGAGGGAAGGAGCTGGCTGGTTAAGAAAGGACAGTTATTAGGATAATTTTTATTCAAGCCTGGACAATTTGGGCTGGATACTTTATAATAAAGTTGCTGTAAGGATTGAGCAACAAATCAATTTAAGGGAAACAATATCACAAAGCATGGCTGACACTGGAAAGACATAAAATACCAGCAGAAGGACTGGAGCTTTATTCCAAATGTAGGGGAGCAGTGATGGTAGAAATAGTAAAACAGCTTTTAGAGGCAGACAGAGTCAACAGTCTTGTGTTTAACTGGATATAAGTGGCTGACAAGACAGATGAATGAGCCACAGAAGGCGTTAGAAATTTCTAATGTAACGTAATGTAAAATCTAAGGTTAAGGAACTAAGGTTCAGATTTGGCAGACTGTGAGCCTATTTTTACAGAGAACCAAAACCAGAGTGAATGAACCTGTTGGTCTGTTATTAATGTTTGAAAACTTGGAGGAAGAATTGCTCGGGCCAGATCAAGAGGACGCAAGAGAATCCGGAGCCTAAGACTATGTAGATTTCCCTCTTGACTGGAGAATGCCGTTAAGTTTAGAAATGGGAACCTGCTTTAGGAGAGAAGACGATGAACTCTTTTCATTTTTCTTTAAAAATTACCTCATGTTTTATTTCTTTTCTTTAATTTTTTTAAAATGTTTATTTATTTTGAGGGAGAGAGAGAGAGAGAGAGAGACAGAGTGTGAGCAGGGGTGGGGAAGAGAGAGAGGGAGACAGAATCTGAAGAAGGCTCCAAGCTCTGAGCTGTCAATACAGAGCCCAACACAGGGCTTGAACTCACAAACACTGAGATCATGACCTGAGCTGAAGTCTGACTGAGCCACCCAGGTGCCCCATGACGAACTCTTGTCAAATGTAAACTCTTCAACAAGGTGAAAACTTGTGTATTGTGACTCGCTATCCTCCCTTCCCCCACCCTCACACCTTTCCTTCTACTGGGGCAGCCCAGCACAAGAGTCTGAATAGCTAGCCTGGGTGGCCCAGTCACTTAAGCAGCCGACTTGGGCTCAGGTCATGATCTCATAGTTCGTGAGTTTGAGCCCTGTGTCAGGCTCTGTGCTGACAGCTCAGAGCCTGGAGCCTGCTTCACATTGTGTTTCCCTCTCTCTGCCCCTCCCCTGCTCACTCTCTGTCTCTCAAACACTGAATAAATGTTAAATAATTTTTTTGAATAGCTGGGAAGTGGTGTTTAATTCTGAATGGGGAGCCATGATGGAAGGCGGTGACGAGGGAAACACTCAGGTCTGGCAAGATTATATCATTTCGGCATTAGTATGATTGCCTGTTCTGATCCCTAACTTTTGTTCAGAATGTTCCAAGAAGGTCAAAGAAAAGAGACTGAGATTCTCACAGAACCTTTTGAAAAATTAGTAGAATCATGGACTGTCTTGCCAGAAAAAATTGAAATTGACATAACACAGATTTTGCATATAATTTTGGGGTTTATGGACCCCCGAAGCTGCATTTTGCACTCCATGTTAGGATTACATGGTTTAGACTCTTTTGGTTTAAAAATTTTTTAATGTTTATTTATTTTTGAGAGACAGAGAGAGAGAGAGAGAGAGAGAGAGAGAGAAAGAGAGAGAGAGACACACACACACAGCTTGAGTAGGGGTGGGGCAGAGAAAGAGGGAGGCACAGAATCTGAAGCAGGTTCTAGGTTCCAAGCTGTCAGCACAGATGCGGGGCTTGAACCCACGGACCATGAGATCATGACTTGAGCCAAAGTTGGATGCTTAACTGATTGAGCTACTCAGGCACCCCTACATGGTTTGGACTCTAAATATCATATACACTCCCCCTCCATACATACAAATATCTACATCTTCACATACAGAGACTCTTCTTGTCTACACGAACATATATCATGCTTATGTGAGTGTGTGTGTGGGGGCACACCTATCGACTAATAAAGCTGCATGTAGCTCTCTTTCACCCACTTCTGATTCTGATTAATTAGATCTCTATTCAGACCAGATGGAAGCAGGAGAGTGGGGTGGTTTAAGGTGGGTGCATCTTTCCATGCTGCAGCAAGGAAAATGAAGGAAGAAACCTCAGTATCGCAGGAAGTCGGAATGCAGATTACGGGATTTACTGTACAGATACACATATGTATATCTTTACATGGGCACTTTGAGCACTTCGAGACTGTTGGGGAAGCAAATGTTCATTCATCTGGATTCTCAGGGCCCTCATCCAGAGCCAGTCAAGCCCCAGGAGGGTGTTGGTTCCAACTTACAGCCCAGGGATCTTACAAGAGCCCCTTGTTATTCCTGAAGGTAATATACAGAGACTGGAAGCATCCTGTGGTCTGTGTGCTGTGCTTGGCATAGGTCTCCCACTACTATCTGCAAGGATGAGGGTATGGGGGCCGTGGAGGACAGCCAAGGAACGGAGGTAAGAAATAGAAAAAGAAGTATAAGAGAGATGAGGACGAATTACAAGGCACAGACAGGGAGGGCTGAGGAATGAGAAGGAAGTAATAGAAAATAAAATAATGTTATGCAGGTGATTTCTCAGAAGAGATTCATTTAGTCACCAATTTAAAAGACTTGGAAGACAATGAGAGAGGCCAACAACTTCTGAACAACTGACTACATGCAGTGTCTCCTGAAGAGCAGAAATGCATGCTTCGACTATCAACACAGCATTTGGGGGACAGTACTTTTATTCAGCAACGTGTTATATACCCTGGAATTAACAAAAGCATAAGTCTTTTTATGTGTTTGCTGGCTCTCCACGGGGGAGTCTCAGGCTGCTCCGTGTCGGGCTGTGTGTTAAAACCCTAAACCTGATGTGTGAAAGCTCAGCAAGGCCAATCCCGCTCGGGGCAGGTGCCTCTCAGTTGAATGAGCTCAGACAGTCCCCATCTGTCAGATATGCTAATTCTTACACAATCGATACGCAATTCCTGAGCCTCATGCTTCTCAGACCTGCTTCAGAAAATGGGATGCCTGTTCCCCTGCACGGTCCACAGGGGGTGCAGGAGGCGGGTACTGCACCAGATTACATTCCCATCTTGACCATTTATTTATTTATTTATTTATTTACATTTATTTATTTTTGAGAGACAGAGCTAGAGCATAAGTGGGGGAGGCACAGAGAGAAGGGAAGACACGGAATCCAAAACAGGCTCCAGGCTCTGAGCTGTCAGCCCAGAGCCCAATGGGCGGCTTGAACCTACGAACTGCGAGATCATGACCTGAGCTGAAGTCGGACATTCAAGGGACTGAGCTGCTCAGGCATGCCCCCCCCATCTTGACCTTTTAAAGGGATGTAGTGGAAAGACAAGTTCCCTACTTTAGTTCCCTGTTATTCATGGTGCGAGGCATTTCGAAAAGAACTCCCTGCATTCAGAATCAGTCAGTAAGTAGGAAGAGGCCGAGGACTACTATTTTAGAACTGGAATACTGGAATTAAAAATATATACTTTTTCAAGAACTTCTGGGCTACAGTTGGGGAATAACTTGTAAAAACGTCATAGACAGTCTTCAGTTTATTTTATCACGGCATCCTGTTCGATGACCTGTTTGAATCTAGGGCGACTTCTCTAAGGGCATTCAGGGAAGCAATGGAGAGAAGAAACTAGAAACATGAGGTCTCTACTCAGAACTAAGAAAGCCCACAAAGAGGAATGGGGACAATTCACTTCTAAATTGTGCCTAAAACATTCATAGCAGAGTGTGTGAAGCCATGGGTGGGAAAACTACAGGAAACCTACCCTGCCTCATTGTCTTGGTTAAGGGATGTGGAGGGTGCTGAGTGTAACACCAGACCCTCATCTTGACTGATGCTCATGGGAACTAATTGAGATGATACATTTGAACCTCCGTGAGTCTCTCTGCTAGAGAAATTCAATTATTATGGAATTATAATCCTATAACATATTTTACCCATCATCTCATGCTTTTTGATTATCTGAGCCTGATTTCTTTTTACAATTCAAAGTGTTTCAGTGAAGAAATAAAGTTACCACGGTCTCCTTCTGTGAGGAAACCATTCCACTGAAATCCCCTTCAATGGCGCTCCGTAGGATTCAGCGCAGGGCGCTGTGGGAGCAGCTTGCAGTCTTTGATTGAGAAAACTTGGTCAAAAGCACCGATATCTTCACCCTTTGGTCTTCACCCTTGCTGCTTTTTCATCTCTCCTCTCGTTACTATATTCATGCTTCAAATGAGAATCAAATTCTTCTGCCTTGCCTAATTTGACTCACTTTTCAATAATGTTGGCTGACTATCAAACACATTAAAACCTGGGGAACCAAGCACTGCATATCCTCTTTCGTGTTCCCATAGGAAGAGTTAACATTGCTGACATTCTCTTTATATTTATACCAGGTACTTGTATCTGCAGCTTCATTTAAGGCTTAAAACCGCCCTAAAATGTAAGCAAATCACCTCCATCTTAGAGATAACTGAAGAGTTAAAAGGTTTGGAAACTACTGGAGGTTATGCAGCGACTAGTGACTGGTAGGGTTGGGATCTAAACACTGGCTTGCATTTTGCTTCCACTTTCCCAAGTTGGAAAACGAGAAAGTTCTGAGAAGAGGCACAGAATCCTTCTCTCTCTATAGAATCTGCCTATTATTGGAAAGTTACAGACTATCTAAAGGGATAAGGGATCTTTTAGGATCTGTGAATTATACAGCACTATTTAATCAAAGAAAAAATTTTCTTAGCAGCTCTGAGGATCCTGATTTGATACATAAGCCAGAAAGAAGGAACCTAGATTTCTAGGTCTCAAGGGAGAATTGCTGAACAAGGCCACTAGACAGTCACGATGGTCTTTCTCCCCCTGAATTATGTCTATAATTGAAGAGACAACAACTTTTCTTTGGTAGGTCTACTGCTATGAAATCTTATCAACTGTCATACCTAAGTCTTAGGTTCATGCTGGAACACAAGCTGGCATTTCCAGGGACCTTCCGCCAACTCAAGTCAGCGGAGTAGCTCTAAGAGGCAATGTTCCATTTCTGTTGGCAGTGACTGGTTTACAGGAGGGTGTGTGACACAATTTTGGCCAATAGGACATGACAGGAAGTCTATGGAGGGGCCACTGGAAAACGTTTCCTTGAGACAAAACTAAAGCACAGGGAAGGAAACTATCTTTTTCCACCGGATGTTTTTGTGATGCTTAGAAATGTACGAAGCAGCCTGGGACCACAGAGGGGCTGTGGACTATGAAGCCAACAGACCTTGAGGGAGGAAATGCAGAGAGCTGGCAAAACAGAATGTGTATGCAATGGAGTAGCCATAAAAAGAGTCAGCCATAAAAAAGAACGAAAACTCTCCATTTGCAGAGATACGGATGGAGCTAGGGAGGATAATGCTAAGTTAAGTAAGTCAGTCAGAGAAAGAAAATATCCGACGATTTCACTCGCATGTGGAATTTAAGAAACAGAGCAAATAAACGAAGGGAAAACAAGAGAGAGACAAACCAAGAAACAGATGCTTAACTACAGAGAACAAACTGACGGTTACCAGAGAGGAGGTGGGGAGGAGGATGGGCGAAATGGGTGATGGGGACTGAAGAGTTCAACTATGATAAGCGCTGAGTAATCAGAACTTACTGAGTACAGAACTGCTGAATCACTATACTGCACACCTGAAACTAATATGACACTATATGTTAACTATACTGAATTAAAATTAAAAAAACTTAGTAAAATTAGAAAGGCTATCAAAAAAAAAAAAAAAAGAACCTAAGTTCTTAATGACATCAATGGGCCACTCAATTAGCCAATCCTCAAGCCATCCCATCTTAAGATTTCACATTATGGGAGTAGAACTTCTTTTTAAATTCATCTTTATTTTATTTATTTTTAAATTTACATCCAAATTAATTAGCATATAGTGCAATAATGATTTCAGGAGTAGATTCAATGATTCATCCCCTACGTATAACACCCAGTGCTCATCCCAACAAGCGTCTTCCTTAATGCCCCTTACCCATTTAGCCAATCCCCCCACCCACAACCCCTCTAGCAGCCCTAAGTTTGTTCTCTGTATTTAAGAGTCTCTTATAACCCCCCCCCTTAAAAAAAAAAAAAGAAATATTTTAAGCCACTAAATCAGAGTTTTCTGCTTCATGTAGCCAAAAGTATCCTAACAGATAAGCCTGGTGTGAAAGACCAAAGTACGACTCACCTGCAATACCTCTCTCCTCTTTCTCATATTTTATTTTTTCAATGTGAAAACGCTGTCCTTTATAATTTAAATAATTAACTGCCTAGACCACTATATTTACTTCCACTAATCTCTTGACTGCCCCCACTTTTTTACATGAAACTATTAATAATCTTTTTGCAAACCTTTGTTCCTCTCTACGGTTCACACACTACCTTCCACTTGGCCCCCGTCTTCCATTTTCTCTCAGCTACATTTTTACTTCTGCCTGTGTTGTCCTACAGACACAACTGCATGCTCCGTCTGCATGGTGATTCATTAAAAACAGCAGAGGGCATTTACATCGCTGTGGGTACCAAGTACTACTCAGTGCCAGACTGGTATTGTGTAAGGATACGTTTCCTTCTCTATCTGCCAGTCATAAGCGTTGGGCCTCTGCGAGGGCATGCTTCTGGAGGCCTGCTTTGTATTTGGACCATGAATTTCCTTGTACAGGTTTTTCTTGTCCCATCAAAATTTCAGATTGGATTTTCTTTTTTTGCATTGTTTATGTTTATCATAGCTTAAATTTTTTTCAATTCCTTTTTTTTAATGTTTATTTTTGAGAGAGAGAGAGAAAGAGAGAGAAAGAGACAGAGTGCAAGAGGTACAGGGACAGAGAGAGAAGAAGACATAGAATCCAAAGCAGGCTCCAGGCTCTGAGTTGTCAGCACAGGGCCTGAGGCAGGGCTTGAACTCATGAGCCACGAGATCATGACCTGAGCCGAAGTCGGATACTTAACCGACTGAGCCACGCTGGTGCCTCCCCTCTTTTATTCTTAATCATACTATCCACCTTCTTGAGTCTTTCCCCTCCTAAGGCCCTTTTCTTGAGGATGTTGTAGCCTCTCTCTACAAAGTGGACTGGTTCTTCTCCATGCCTGTTTTAGGGCTGCCCTTTCCCTGTTTTTCCGAGTGGGATCAAGTGTTTTTAAGACACTATGTTTTCTAATTTTTTGGTTTATTTACTTGCTTTGCTTGAATACATCCTCAGTTAGTTCCCCAGGAAGAAGAGCATGAGAAGTAAACTTTCTGAATCCTTGTAAATCTAAAAATGTCTTCATCTTGCCCTCAGCGTGGCTGATACACTCTCTGGATACACACATTTCTAGGGTGAAATCATTCTTCCTCTGAGCTGAGCAGATATCACTTCATTATTTCCTAGCACTCAGTGCTTGCTATTGATCACAAGTCTGACATGGTTGACTTTTTTGTCTCCCTCTCTTGCTGAGGCTTTTAGGAACTTTACTTTTGACAATTCTGAAAATTCACGAGGCTGTCTTTAGGTGAGGCTGTGTTTTTCATTCACTGCACTGGGCACCCAACAGACTCTTCTACTGTGAAGACATGTGCCCTTTGTCTTATTTTCTTTTTATTTACTTATTTATTTGTTTGTTTAAATCCAAGTTAGTTAACATACAATGTAGCATTGGTTTCAGGAGTAGAATTCAGTGATTCATCACTTACATATAACACCCAGTGCTCATCCCAACAAGAGCCCTGATTAATGGCCGTCACCCATTTAGCCCATCCCCCACCCACTGCCCCTCCAGAAACTGTCAGTTTGTTCTCTGTATTTAAGAGTCTCTCATGGTCCTTAGTTTTAGAAAAGCATCTCTATCCATTCTGCAGTACTTTGCCTTCCCATTCATTTTCTCGTCTCTTTTCCTGAGACTCCAATTACTTGGGCGCTGGCCTCCAAGTATAGGTCAGGTTATGTTCCTAAAAAGCCTCTCTTCTTGGTGGAAGAGAGTTCTGCCTGGGAGTGTTATGTGGGTGGTGCTCAAAGTGCCAGAAGGTAGGTTTGTTTCTCTTCAGGGTGAGTGGGTGGGGATACCAACTGTCCAGTGGGGAACCTGCCTTTCTGAAGCCACAATGAAGAGGGTTCGTTCTAGGGCTGCGACAGCCACACCAGATGCCCTAACTTTCCCTAAATATTTACTACGATGGCTCTTTCAAGTAAAATCCTGGAGGCCGGCGTTTTGAAGAGGTGAATAAAACAGTGCTATAATGACATTTTCACATTTATAAAATTTTCACTAATCTGTTTTCAGTGTCTCTCAGCATTCCCGTTTGTACTTATTTCTTTATTTATTCATTCATTCTTATTTATTTATATATATTTTGACATTTATTCATTTTTGAGAGACAGAGTATGAGTGGGGTAGGGGCATAGAGAAAGAGAGAGAGAGAGAGAGAGAGAGAGAGAGAATCTGAAGCAGGCTGTAGGCTTCAGGCTCTGAGATGTCAGCACAGAGCCTGAGGCTGGACTTGAACTCACGGACCTCGAGATCATGACCTGAGCTGAAGTCAGACATTTAACCAACTGAGCCACTCAGGCGCCGTGGCATTCCCGTTTTTAACTGTTGGTTATGAACCTGGAACTTCTCCAAAGCACTCATTGCACATTCCAGCCAAAGGTTTTTCCCATCAGTTTACCCATCAACTGTACCCCATCTTCTAGAAATCTGTTGATTGCTTGCATTCACTGGTAAATGCCCTCTCATCCTTTCTCAGCTGTGGATTTATTCTCCTTTTTATCTCCGCAAAAGTACGATTGGGAGGTCTGTCATCTTGAATCCTACATATTATTTAAACCTCACGAGCTTTGTTAAAAATGTTGGAGACTGCGCAAAGTGTTTTAACATAGCTTTTAACGTATGGCACTGAAATTCAGTGTATGGTCAGGGCAAGTGCGGTATTGATTATCGGGGGTACCTGAGCAGGCACGTGGTGAGGAGGAAGCTGCTGAATCTGTCCACTGTGCTTGGAGGAGTTGCAAATTGCTATCAACTCCAGAAACACGTAAAGAGGAGAGATGCTGGGCTCTAACGTACTGACTCTTAAAGATGCAGGATTCTTTGAGTCCCCAGGTCCAGTGTCATTGAGAGGCCCCGCCCAGCTGCTTCTGCAGGTAGCAAGCTGACTATCATCCTCCCTTTGCCAGTGAAGCCACCCAGCTCAGGGCTGGGTTGGTCCCAGCTGGCATCATCGCCATGAGGGTGGTGATGAGCAGTGGCAGGAGAGGGTGTCAGATGGCTCTGAGCCTGGGGTGGTGAAAAGCTTCTGCACCTTGATGTGGCTGGAGAGGTGCCAATCAGTCCCATGAGCGGCAGGAAGAGAGTGGCAGAAGCAACAGCTTGTGTGTGATGGCGATGACAGCGGGAACTGTGAGAATAGGCTGGCAGCTGCCACCGACGCCTGTGTGGCAGCTACTGGACAGTGACAGCAGCAGCTACAACTGCAGGAGGAAGTGGTGACAGACTTGGGGCAACACATACCTAACACTGTAATGTAAGATATTGAAAATCACTTTCGATATACACAATGCTGCTTTCTAGGTAACATGGTTATAAGACCTCATCATGCTTAAAGACTCCTAGGACAAGGGGCCTCCTTCTAACACCAAGGTCAGAGGACCTTCTAAAGAGACTCTGTCACCATCTCTGTGCCGCTGATCCTGAATTTCAGCTTGCAAGGGGTTCATCTGTTTCTTTCTAAAAAAATTTTTTTTAAATTTTTGTTTATTTTTGACAGAGAGAGAGAAAGGGAGGGAGGAAGGGGCAGAGAGAAGAGGAGACAAAGAATCCCAAGCTGGCTCCGTGCTGTCAGCGCAGAACCCAACGTGGGGCTCAGTCTCACGAATGATGAGATCATGACCTGAACCAAAATCAAAAGTCAGAGGCTCAAAGGACTGAGCCACCCAGGTGGCCCTGGTTCGTTTGTTTCTAAAAGGACTCGTATTTCTAGAAGAGCTGTACTCTCTCTCTGTCGTCATCAGGTGGCAATAACGAGTCATAATTTACAATCCCAGACGGTTTGGGTTACTAGGGAGATCAGACATTTAGAATTTTAAATCATGACTTTGTACCCGAACTCGATGCATGCTTAATGAAAACAAGCTAAACTGAGAGTTTCAGTAACAAATGAAAAGTTAGAAAAGAAAAGTCTTTCTCGCAAACACAAAACAAAAGAATTCCTTATATTTCTTTAGCTATTCTTAACTTAATGGATCTATAATGGAGGCTTGATTCTTTCTCCTCCATTAGATGCATCTGTTTGAGCTCTGGGATTGCTTTTTTTCCTGAGGGGCTTCCCACTGCCTCACTCCTTTCCTGCAAGAAGAAAGTCCTCCCCCAGCTGGGATGGGGGTTTTTGGTACATTTCCAACTAGTAAGACCTGTCTCTACCCTCCCAAGTGCCATTTTCTCTTTGTCTAGCTGGAAGTTCTGTAGTCCTAATTAGCTCCATAATCAACTCTTAATAAATGATTTAAAAAAATCACCAGGCACACTAAAAGCATTTATGTTACTTCCAGAGGCGGTGTCTGTTCTCAGCCACAGATCGTGTTTCCCCTTTGGGGAGGGGTGGGGGAGAGGGAGAGATGGGGAGAGAGGGAGAGACAGAACGAGGGGGCGGGGGAGAGAGAGAGAGAGAGAGAGAGAGAGAGAGAAAAGCTCCCTGTCATTCTTTACCACTATTCTCAATTTTAGTTCTTATTCGTTTTTTTTTAAAAAATAGCGTTATTGAGGTGTAATTCACACACTATATAATTCACCGACTTCAAGTGTACATTTCAATGCCTTTTACCATCTTTATGTATACAGCAAGCATCCCGGTAGAAAGCCGAATTTAGAACACTTTCATCCCCTCCAAAGGAAACATTGTATCTTTTGGCTACCACGCCCCTGTCCCCCCTGCTCCCCATCCAGCCCTCGGCAACTACCAACCTACTTTCTGTTTCTATGGATTTCTCTATTCTGGACATTTATATGAATGGAATTATATGGTTATATGATCTTTTGTGACTGTCTTTTTTCACTGAGCATGTTTTCAGGGTTCATTCATGTACTTCAATCTTTTATAGCCAAATAATAATCCATTGTGTGGGTATACCACATTTGTTTACCCACTCATCCAAAGATGGACACATGGGTTGTTTCCACCTTGTGGTTGTTAAACATAATAATGCTATTTATATACGTGTTTCTGTATGGACATATGCTTTCATTTCTTTTGGGTATATTACCAGGAGTGAATCTTATGAGGTTTTAATATCCTTTTTTTAGCTTAATCCTCTCCCTCTTCATTGTTACCCCACTGTATTGCTCACACTCCTGAGCCCACCTTGCTACACCATGTACAAGCAGGGACTGGATCTTCATCTTCGAAGTTCCAGTAATGGTTAGCTCTCATGCACGTTCAGTAACTATTTGAGGTATGAACGGATGACCCCTTGCCGATCTGTCATAACCACCTCGAGCAACTGACCTCTTTAGGAAATGCTTCAGATACTGAAACAGTTTAAATTGCATGCTTCTGTGCTCGTGCTCACACGTGGCTCTATTCGTTAAGAAAATCAGCAGTAAGGGGCGCCTGGGTGGCTCAGTCAGTTAAGCATCCGGCTTCAGCTCAGGTCACGATCTTGCAGTTCGTGGGTTCAAGCCCTGTGTCAGGCTCTGTGCTGACAGCTAGCTCAGAGCCTGGAGCCTGTCTTCAGATTCTGTGTCTCCCTCTCTCTCTGACCCTCCCCTGCTCACGCTGTCTCCCTCTCTCTCAAAAATAAATAAAACATTAAAAATATATTAAAAAAAGAGTCTCTAAAAAAGAAAATCAGCAGTAAGAAGCTCCCAATGGTAGATGGTTCCAAAGATGTGTAAGAGCCCAAGGAGAGGCTGCTTTAATAGGTCCACCAAGGTGTTAACATGAGACAGAAGCTTAAAGTACAATAAACAAGGGAAATATCAAGCCACATATTTTGGATAATGAGAATGTGCTGCCCTTGAACATAAGAAAATAACTCACTGGATGGTCAGGTCTTGGTCTAGACAAGGTCTACTTCTGTATCAAACTAAGAAAACCATGCAAGAAGGTTCAAGGATTCTTCTTCCTGCTCAAGGATTCTTCTTCCTGCTTCCTCCTTAAGGCTTAGAAAAGCCACTATGGGGTCTAAGGATCCTCTCATGTCTGCTCACGAGACATGAGGTAGCTGAGAATGCTCTTTCACAGCAGACAGCACGTGTCTAAATTTGGCTAGATTCCTCTTGGGGAGAAAGGAAGAATTTGACGGTTTTTTGTAGGTGACCCCAACTCTAAACCTCTGCTTTCCTCCAGACTGGTCACAAATATGCACATTCTCTGTCTACCTAGCACTTTAAGGCTATTTCTCTACGTGATCATCATGGACTCCGGCTCAGGAAAAGAAGCCATGTGCCCCGAGGAAAAAATGTTCACTGGAGGCAGAAGATTAGCACCAGGGTTGGCACATAATAAGGCAGTGACGACATTCAGCCTCCAGTCCTGGGTCACTGCACTGCGTCTCCCAGTACCGAGTCCAGCCACCCTCCACTCAGGCGCTGACCTAAGAACTCCCGATTCTTTAGCTAAGGATTTGACTCCCTGTTCCTTAGTAGCAGGAGAAGTCTCCCCCTCTCACATAATCACAGTTCTTATATTTTGTTTTGACTTAGAGTTTAGTAGAATTTAGATAGTAATTGTGTTATCATTTCTACTTTTAATTTGCTTCAGAAAAAAGATTCAAATTGATGTGGGCAGAGCAGATATTTATAGCCGAGAGAGAACATGACAATATCAGTATCAGAAGCTAATAAAACTAATAATCTTTCTGTATTTACTTAATAACAAGGATAGGAGAATGTGGAGATAGCGAACAGAAGTCATAATTATTATCACCTAGTAATTTCCGTTTATAAAGAAGTGTCTAGCAGCAATATTATTCTAGTCTTAGAGGAGACAAACATTATGGGGAGTGGGGTTAACAAGATACCCCAAGAGGTGTAAAAGAAGCTGGGGGAGGGAGGGGTTCGAACCACACAAAGATGATGCCCTTCTCCCGAGATTGTCTGCCACTAACCTAGGACAGAACTGCTTCCAAAGGGACTGTGAACAACATAAAGCTTCTGATGACAGCCTGCGGGGGGCACTGAGACCCGGCGGGTCCTGACCAAGGAGTTAGGAAATCTGAGTTCTAGTCCTTTCAGGATCATTCCCTGGCCAGGTAC
>CM053559.1:82540000-82695066 GCA_028646485.1 Cryptoprocta ferox | reverse complement strand
GTAGCAAAAGACAGTGAAAACAAATGTATAGAACTGATAATTAAGTTTTCCCAGCTACGGGGAGCCAACCTTCAGGGCACGCAAGCCAGCCAAGTTTGCTTTCTCTTGAGAAAAAGGACAACTTCTTGATGGATATTTAAGTATTCTATATAGCTGACCAAGATAAAGAGATACGGTATAACTTTATATAAAAACTTTACTAGTGATGAATAATAATCAAATCAAAGTTTAAATTAAAACTTCCATAGTAATGAGTAAAAATGTAAAACTGAGCATTGTGAAGGACTGAAAGAATTAAAAAGCTAAAATGTACTCGAGTCACTAGATTTTGCCATGTATGTATGTAACAGTCAAGGCTGTGCATCGCAGAGAAGGAAGTATTGAAAGGATACTGGGTAATGCACAGATGAGCCAGCGAGACTAGAGAATCCCATTTGGAAAGTGAGCAGGAATAAACAAAGCTAGGCAGCAGCTGAGATCATGACCAAAATCACGCCCCAAGCACTCTGTGAAGACAGTTTCGTGAAGATACCGCTGCCGCTGCTTAAACGCACGACACCATGTTTCGCTGTGCTGCCAGCAAAAGCGGATGTTGACTCTGCCATGGCCACTGCTGCTGCCACTACCCCAGGTCACTGGAAGCAGTGTCTGGAGCAGGTGCATCTGATTGGCTTAGTATGAGTTGGGTCCCTGTATAGTAAACAAGTCTGGGCTTTGTGTTTTTATGATGGAAGATGGGTTCTGCCTCCCTCCAAGGCCATGCTGGGGGGAATTCTCTAAACACAGGAAGAGATTTAGAAGCTAAGTGGTCAAAAAATGACAAATGTCAATCATATAGCGCTCCTTTTATTTTCCTTTTAAAATGACTGGGTTTTCTATTGGTAGGACAAAAACACATATATTCTTGTTTTCCCCTCCTTTCTGAATATTTAAAATTCATTGAAAAACCATAGTAGCTTCTTAAAAGCTATTTTAAGACCATTTCATTTCATTATCATTACCATATGTATTACCACCATACGTACGTGTTCTAATACTTGGGGAATTAGGGTTTGCACTTGGCAGTGACCCCACTCTCCCTGTGCTGTCTGGTCCAGCCTTCCTCCCTGACCTGGACATCCTCTAATGCTACTGCATGCCAGCTCTTTCTGAGGTCCTACACCTCTTCCTGCCTGTGTTGGGTCTGACGATACTGCGATCATTCTTAGACAGGCCTTAGGTGCTGTGGCAAAATCCTTTCTCATAATTTTTTTGGCCTCCTTTTGTTTATCCCCACAGACCTGCAAAACACCATCTCCTTTCAGTTTCTTGCAGGGAAGATAAAAAATTGATACACCTCCTTTACACCCTTTCAACATGGAACACCCTGTCATCACCATTTAATAGAGTCTATAAAATCACTGAGGCTGTGGTATATCTTCTTGAAATACTAATGCGTTACCTTGTCACGAGCAGTATAGAACAATAGCTAAAATGCAGATAGATCTGGCTTTGAATCATGGGTCTGTCAGTTACTAGCTGTGTAGACCTTGGCTTACTTCATCTTTCAGACTCAATTTTCCCATTTGTAAAATGAAAATGCTAATACGTAAGCACACTACGTTATTATACGGATTAACTAAGATAATGTGCATAAATCACATAAGTAGAGAGCCTTACACAAAGTAAGTAGTTATCAGTAATAATGTTAACGATAGTAGAATAAAAATATTTTAAGCAATTTGTTGTTACTACCTAGTTTTACTTATATGTGGAAAACTGAAATGCTATGATAGAATTATAGCGCTATAAAAATTCCATGATGCATCTTGGAAAGAAAATTAGGGGTTCCAGGTATAATCAGAGATTCTAGCTTATACTGAGATATCATACTGAGTCATCAGTTTCTAAAAGACAGAATACAGTAAAATAGACGTAATGCTAAAACTATACTAAACGTAGTAGTATTCTTGGATGATGGGTAGGATCTTCCAGTAGCAGGGGCAAACATCATGAACACCAATTATCACTGCAATGAAAAATTCTCGGAAGTCCCAGTTAGTAGGATTCTCCATACAGAATTATCCAACGGATACCCAATTAATAAATACGATAAATAATGAGATAACCGAGTCTTACTGTTCTTCTCCTCGGTTTGAAATATAAACAACAGTTCGAAGAGAGAGATTGATATTGGAAAGGGAAAAACTTACTGATCTAAGAAAGGGATAGCTTGATCCAGGAGATTAAGCAAGCCTTTGAAGTTAGGACTTATACTGGCTCACTGAGCAGGAATGGACAAGGCAGATTAGACAGAATAGAAAAATTTAGTGTTATAGGAGTTAAAAAGAAATATGAGCATGTACAGTTCACGTGTTTAGGGGGGTAGCCAGCCTTAGTGCTAACAGCAAGATACTTACGTGTGATGTACTGTCATGCTGGCCAGTATTTGGTCCTCACTACTGTATCTGCTTGGGTAAGGATCTCTTTTAAGATAGCTGTCCAAAGGAAATTTCTCTTATTCTACAGGTGAGCTAACAAAAGGGTATTATCCAAGCATATCTGCACAGGCCCTATTGAAGAAAGGGAACCCAGGGAAGGAGCTGCAGATTTTACTGGCAACTTTTTTTTTTTTTTTTAATTTAAAAAAGGGAAAAGAGCTATTAGAGGCTCTTTGGCTTCAGGGCCCGTAATTTAAACATATGCTATTGGTGAGAAGGAACCTCGGAATGGCCGAGAGCACATTCTTTCCCTCTGTACAACAAACAGTAAATATTTAAGGCTCATTAGAGAAACTGGCAAATAGCTGATAGCCAATAGCTACAAAACTTAACTAAGGCAATCAGCTCCCTGGCAGACATATGCTTCCCTTGTTCCAATGTTAGTTATGTGTCATTATCGTTTCAATACTTTCATCCCTGGAGAACTAGGAAACCAAGAAAAGAAAAAGGCAAAATTTCTGAAAACTGAAAAATAAAAACGCTCCCATGCTATATAATTAAAGTTAACAAAAGAAACAGACCCACTGCCACATACGTGGAGGGGAGAGAAGCTGAAACTTCAGATGACTGATTTATCACAGCAAGTAATTACTTTATGTTTTTCACAAACATTTGAAACCTATTATTACTTTCACAGCGGCACACGTCAACAGAAGACTGTCACCTAAGGGAGAAATGGGGAACTGGGCTGTAATTAATTTCTGGTCGAATATATCCGTGAAGCCTTTAATGCTGTCAATAAAATGCTCCAGCCACTAAAAATCCCCAACCTCCCTCCTCTGTCCCCAGTACCCCAAAATGTTTCATCAGCGTCTTTGTGAAAGAGATTGCCTAAAGGAGAATGAGATGCAGTGTTAATGCCTGCTGCGGGAGTTGAGGCCATTGATCCACTCTTTCCCCTGACTTGGGTATCAAGAGAAAAGTCAATCGACAGCTGGCCTCTCCTGCTCCCCTCCCACTCCGCCCCGACTTGTTTTCTTTCCTCATTGGACTCTATCTGCAATTGAGAAAAATAGAAGGTGGGCAATTCTTTGGAGGAATTTAAACATGTAGATGCCAGGCAATGGAAATCATTATAGTAGCAACCGAAGCCTGTGTCTTTAAAGGTTAGAACACAAAGATTAAGAGTGCCTCCAGGAAAACGTGAAATGGCTGATCTGAATAAAACCTTTCCATCAACTGGAAAGCCAGAGCACAGCAAAGGAGATGAAGAGCGACAGCAGATGTGACATTTATATTTTTGAGTACCTACATGTTTATTTTTTGAATAACTGTTCAGAGCCTTAGAAGACCTTTATAGGTCATGCAAAAGCAGTAGCCAGCTTCTGTCTGTCTGACTCTCCACGAGGTGTGGTGAGCAAATGCTGCAACCACAAGCTCAAGTCAAAGAAACTGGCCCACATTACTTCTTTCTTCATTCATTCATGCTCACACTCGTTCATTTGTCCATCCAGTCATCAAACATTAGAAGTGCCTGTTATGTACTGGATATCTCAGAAATCTTTATAGTACTTCTGTAGAATTAAGGTTAATTGGCTTCCTTTTAGAAATCTTTCCTTTAAGAGTCTCTTCTGAGAGCTGGTGGTCAAGGTGGAGCTCTGGACCTTAGAGCCCCACCTCTGGCTCGACAACATGGAGCTCTGGGTGAGTCTTATCTAGGGTTGAAGTTCTAGTCAGATAGATGAGGATAGATGACGAAACTTTTGCTAAGAGAGCCGAAGTGACTTTGCCCAAGTTTATGTCACAATCATGGATTGAATTTTTTTATTGGCCACCTACTAGATCAGTGAAATAGTAGTTAATTCACTGAAAAACTTCTAAGAACATTGCTTGACTCTGCCCCCAAATAATAAATGATAATGATAATAATAATAATAATAATAATAGTGACTGCCCTGAAGAATGATCTTAATGGTTCCACTTAAACAAGAAGAAGGCTTTCAGGCAAGTTTTACATTTCCTGCCTGCATCAGGATAAAAAAGGAATATGAGGGAATAATGGAGAATAACAGCTGAGAAATGGCATAGTGTGAGTCTCACAGAACATGAGGGTAGGCCGGTATTTCTCCAAGAGTGTCCGAGAATTACTGCATCAGGCTCCCCTGGGCACTTGTTAAATAAAGTCCAGATTCCTGCTCTCCCTCTTACCCAGCCTTCTAAATCTTAATTTTTAGGGATGGAGTCAAAGAATTCCACTTAAAGGAAACCTCCTACAAAATTCTTTTTTTTTTGTTTTTTTCAAATAGGCTTCAAATCCTGCATGGATCCCAACATGGAGTTTGAACTCACAACCCTGAGATCAAGACCTGAGCTGAGATCAAGAGTTGGATGTTCAATTGACTGAGCCACCCAGGTGCAACACCCCCCACTGCCCCAACATTCTTATACCTTCTAGCCTTTTGAGAACACTTGGTTGACCTGCTTGGTGTTTTAAGAGTACCGGTATGTGTACTTGGATCAGTGATAAGAGTTTACCGGTGATATGATCGTGTCTGTGGTATGTTTCTCAGAGTGTTCTGGAGTGTCAAGTCAAGTGCTACTGCTCCAGGACAGTTGTTTGGAAGGGGAACTGAAGACCGATAAGCAGTGCTGAGTACCTAATGGCTGTGCAAAACCAGTCCTACCTAACACATTCCAGTGCAGGATGGGGCCGGGAGGGGGGGGGGGGGCTTAGAGCCCCCTACAGTGAAACTGCTAATTAAAGCTAATTAAAAGTGCCAGAGACCAGAGCTTGATGGAACTCAAACGGCAAAGACAACCAGAAAAAAATTAAGGAAAAGAAAACGTTTGAGAGTGAAGACCTAATTGAAAAATGAAATCATATTTTAATTAAACAAAGCAAACAGAGACCCAATATTTACCAAATGAGAGCCCTGATTTCACATGGCTAAGAACATCCATAGACTTTGGTGTTGGATTGACCCAAGTTTGAATCCTACCTCTTATTATTATGTAAACTGAGAATCTGAGTAGCCTCTTTAAGCTATAGTTTTTTTCATCTAGAAAATGAGGTAAGGATAGTTACATATGGAATTGCATATAGAGTTTCAGGGTTCTGTGAACCAATATAGGTAAAGTGCTTCTTATGGTTCATGTCATGTACCCCGTTTAATTATATAATAGTAATAATAATTGCTCTTATATCATCACTGCAAGAAAGTAACTAATTTAGGCCTCTAGGTAGTTTACACTAAAGTCCCTTGTCTTCTAGAAGCTGACCTTGCTTGCTTCAGGGACAGCAGTGTGGAGTCAAAGGTTTGGAAGGCCAGGCATATGTTTATTTCCTGGTAACGTGTTTATATTTAGCTAAGGATGCTCTCTGAAATATACATGTAAATGCATAGTTATCAAACACTTTGAAACACAAATCACATTCATAACCATTTTAGATTGCTATTACACAGAAGTAGAGGGGGAAAAAAAACCCCACCCAGAAGCCAAAAACAAAACACAATTATGGTAACTAGTCACAAGAATTGTATAATGAGAAAGGCGCCAGGGACGCAGTCTGGCCCTTTGTGAAGGGTTGTAGCTCTGTGTTTACAGCCCACGGCGATTCTGCCTATTTCCTACATTTAAGCAGCAAAATTAAACACTGTATCTTCATTTAGAAAACAAGAAAGGTCAGTGTCCAGCCTGAAGTTTTTCAGTAAGAATTCTAATAAAGTCAGGAAATGAGCATTCTTGGGCTTTAGTCGAGAACAAGCTTCATATCTTTTTAGTACGTGTCTTTTCAGCACAATCATTTTCTGGCAGAAAAATGGCCTCACTGGGTGAATTAATTTAATTTCCTAACTATGATGACTACAAAGGTAGTGCAGGGTATATAAATAGCACAACTGGATGAGAGATTCTGGGCAAGTCACTTCTGATTTCCATTCCTTGGGATCTTTATTGGAAATCATACCGCCTGTCATCTATGCTAATCCCTGAATCATTCCAATTTCAGCACATGTGCTACAAAGGGAAGGCTATGGCTATCTGCCAATAATCTCGAGGAATCCTAAATTATACATTGACATTGGATATGTAAAAGGTATAGTGACATTAATTGAACATAATCAAAAGAATTCTTATTTAATCAAAGCCTCATACATAAGATATGAGAAATCAAACACCAGTATAGCCAGGTATTATTTTTGAGAGCTTTATAAATACTTATTTTGGGGAGGTACTCTATGGGGGATAAAGAGCCCTCATTAAGTAATTAATTAAAGATCAATTAATTGCTAGAATGTATGGAACCTACTAGGAGTACAATAAACACAGAAAAAGTAGATCAGTAGAAAGAGGGATGGTCAGAAACAGGTCGCAAAGGCAAATGAAGGTTTAATTAGTGAGATGGAATATTACTGAAACCTACCTATACAAAATTTTACAAGACCAGTGCTCTAACCACTGAGCTATGGAGCCTACCCGTTTACTTATACAAAATTTTAAAGAAAAATTTCTCAGAGATCAGGCCCTGCAAATGTTTATTATTCAATTTTATTAATGGGTGTATCTCCTTCTATCAGGCAGCAAAAGCTATTTAACCCATCATGTTCCCCAATTTACTCTGGCCCCTCAGAAAGTCAGGGCTAGCTTTGCATGATCATCAAATTCAAGAGATAAAACAGAATTTTTAGGGGGCATCACCATTAAAAGAATTTCGTTAGCAGACTAATCTCTCCCATAAAATGAATCACAAATCCACATGATTAATAATCTTGAGTCAAAAACCCGGAGTATTACAAGTAAAGGTTTGAAAAGGAATAGGTTGGGGATGCCCGGGTGGCTCAGTCGGTTAAGTGTCTAACTTCAGTTCAGGTCATGATCTCGCGATTTGTAAGTTTGAGCCCCGCATCGGGCTCTGTGGTGACAGTTCAGAGCCTGGAGCCTGCTTCGGATTCTGTGTCTCCCTCTTTCTCTGCCCCTCCCCCACCAACACTTTGTCTCTCTCTCTCAAAAAAAAAAAAAAAATGGATAAGCATTAAAAAAAAAAAGGTTTGAAAAGGAATAGGTTATCCTAAGATTAGAGAAGCAGATAAGACCAATGGCAGAATAAAGGTGGGAAAAAATAAACAGAGAAAAGAATATGAAAAATATATATATATGAATTTTTTTCAGAAACAAAATTGCTCTTCCAGCAAGGCAATCAAGTAACATTCTATTCAATAGGTGGGGGCATTTCCTATTTTCAGCCAAATCACCCCCAAAGCTTACTTGAGAGGCAGCACCCACCCTGGATGCATCTGACTGACGGGGGTTTAAGGGACCACAGATACTCGTCTGTCTGCAGGTCTGCGGGTGTTTCCAGTAGATGGCAGCATGTCATTGCTAATTCCTGTCTATAAGGCTACACCCTGGTCAGTCCGAATAAGGAAATCCATAACCTTTCCTGCAGAAAACCAAAAAGTGCCGCTCCTGGTGCAATAGGTTTGTAGGAAGTAAGTCCGCCTGAACAGCTGCCTTGGAAGGAGTTCAACATTCTCAGCCACGCCGGAGATCATTCTTGGCCATAGATATAGCACAAGGTCAAGGACAAAGTGAACTGACATATATTCGGTTTCTAGGCTGGCGTTGTCACTCTGTCACCTTGAGGAAGGCACTGTGGGGCCACGCCTTCCTTATCTGTTTCAAGGCTTCCTCCTCTCAGGCCCTTTTATGTGCTGTTCTGCAGGACATGGCCTCCATCTCCAGTGATTATCCGGTGCTGATTTCTCTGATGGGTTCAAACGACAACCCTAGGCTGATGACTCCCCACCTCTGCGTGTTCAATACAGCCATCCCCACCGCGACCCCAGCTTCTCGCTTACCTGCCCAGCTGCATGTTACACATCTCCACTGGGAAACCTCACAGGCAACTTAACATTCGTCACATCCACTGATCTCTCCTCCATCAAACCTCCCTCTCCCTCCTCCCATAGGCTTTATTCACTGATTTCTGAATTGGGCAGCATCCCATCTAGCTAATGGAAGGGTGCTCCTAGGCTTATCTTATTGGATGATATTGTGAGCAACTTAGATCCCCATGTCAGAAAGTACCACCACTCCTTTCTTTATTCCTACTGTTCGGTCACTCCCTAAGTCCTGCCAATTTTAGTTCTTCTCAACTCGAGTCCTCCATGCACCACCCCCAGCACTGACCTAATTCGGGCCCTACACATCTCTCTTGACAATCACCTTCCACTTGGTCTGCAAGGCCTGCGGTTTTATGGTCCTCTTATCCATTTCCTACTTAGCTGCTCGAATAATCTACTCAGAATACAAATCTGACCATCTCACTTTTCCACTGAATCCATCTATCCTGCAGGATAAAGCCTGAACACTTTCACATTTTCATCCCACGAGCATTTACTGAACACCTACTACAGGCTGGTGCATCCTAGGCCCTGGGGCTAGAGAAAGGAACAAGATCCTTGTCTCACGTAGCTCACATTCTACTTTCATAGACAGATACGGGACAAATAAACAAGTAAAGAGAGAATGTGTACGATGGTGATGCGTTCTAAGAGAAAACAATCAGGGTAAGTAGAACAGGGAGTGCTGGTGGGAGGGGGACGCACGCTTTGAAACTCTGGAGAGGAGGCCTCCCACGAGGTGGCGATTGTGCTGAAGTCACCTCCTGCCTCATCTTCTATACCTCCCTTCTCAATCGTCTGCTCCAGTCACCCTGCACTGCCCTTTCTTTCTCTCTTTTTAAGTCTTTATTTATTTATTTTTGAGACTGGGATGGGGGGGGGGATGAGCAGGGGAGGGGCCGAGAGAGAGAGGAAGAGAGAGGATACCAAGCAGGTTCCACACGGTAAGCACAGAGCCCAGAGTGGGGCTCGATCTCATGAACCATGAGATCATGACCTAAGCTGAAATCAAGAGTCAGACTCTTAACTGGTTAACCGACTGAGCCACCCAGGCGCCCCAGAATTGCCCATTCTGTTTGAAATGACTCTCTCCCCACCCCGGATAACTCTGCTTAAGATGATTATTAAGCATCACCTCCTCCAAAAATTCTGCCTTGATCTCCTACCTCCCTAACAGATTAGGGAAACTCAGAAAGAGTTAGATATTTCCTCCACAAAGTCCCGCCATCGATGTGACTCTAAAGCTTGGGCTCCTTATTTCCTGTGACAGGAAGCATTGAAGCTTTAACGTTCAACCTTTTTTAACAGCTTTATGGAGATGTAATTCACATACTGTACAAGTCACTCATTTAAAGTGTACATTTATATGTGTTTTTATATGTTTGCAGGGTTGTGCAGCCATCAGCACAATCTATTTTAGAACTTTCTCATTACCCCCAAAGGCAACCCATATTCCCATTTTCTCCCAGACCCTCAGCTCTAAGTAACCACTACTCTATTTTCTGTCTCTTTGCCTATGTTGGACACTTCATACGAATGTAGTCATATAATATATGTTCTTTCATGACCAGCTTCTTTCATTTAATGTGATGTTTTCAAGGTTCATCCACGTTGTAGGATGAATTAGTACCTTTCTTTTTATAGTTGAAAAACACCCACTGTGTGGCTTTAATCACCTTTTATCGATCTATCAGTTGATGGGTATTCAGTTTGTTTCCACTTTTGGGCCATTATGAAAATTTGTATACAGGTTTTTGTGTGGATGCATGTTTTCATTTCTCTTGGGTAATACCTAGAAGAGGAACTGCTGGGTCACATGGTAAATCTATGTTTAACTTTTTGAGGACCTAATTAACTGTTTCTCGAATTAGCTGTGCCATTTTACATTCCTACTGGTGACGTATGAGAGTTCCAGTTTCTCCACATTATCTCCAACACTTGTTGGAGATGGATTTGTCTTTTTTTTTTTTTTTTTGAGAGAGCATGTGAGAGCAGGGGATAGGGGCAAAGGGAGGGAGGGAGGGAGAGAGAATCTTAAACAGGCTCCACACTCAGCATGGAGTCAGCTCAGGACTTGATCCCATGACTCTGGGATCATAACCTGAGCTGAAATCAAGAGAGGACGGTCAACTGACTGAGCCCCCCAGGTGCCTCAGATTGTCTGTCTTTTTTTTTTTTTTAATGTTTATTTACTTTGAGAGAGAGAGAGAGAGAGAGAGAGAGAGAGCATAGAGGCAGGGGAGGGGCAAAGAAAAGGAGAGAGAGAGAATCCCAAGCAGGCTCTGCACTGTCAGCACAGAGCCCGACATAGGGCTCTATCCTACAAACTGTGAGATCATGACCTGAGCAGAAATCACGAGTTGGACACTTAAGTGACTAAGCCATCCAGGTGCCCCTGTCTGTGTTTTTGATTACAGCAATCCTAAGTGGGTATAATGTGATTATTTCATTGTGGTTTTGACTCGCATTTCCCTAATAAGAAATTATGTTGAGCATCTTTTTATGTGTGTATTAGCTATCTATATATCTTCTTTGGAGAAATGGCTATACAAATCCTTTGCCTGTTTTTTAATTAAGTTTTTTTCAGTAGTTTTAGATTTAGTAGTAGTAGATTTTCAGTAGTTTAGATGACAGAAAAATTGAAAATGTAGCACAAACACTTCCCATATAACTGATGCTTAGCTCCCCTATTGTTAACATCTTATATTTGTATGATATTTATCATAACTAATGAATCAGTATTGATACATTATTAACTAAAGTCCATAGTTTATTAACATTTTCTTAGTTTTTACATAATAGCCTTTCTCTGTTCCAGGATCCCATCTGCATTACACGTAGATGTACATTACATTACACGTACATGTAGGACACTGCATTACATGTAGCAGTCTTGCTTTCTTAAGACTCCTTCTGGCTACAAAAGTTTCTCAGATTTGCCTTGTTTTTGATGACCTTGACAGTTTTGAGGAGTACTGGTCAAGTACTTCATAGGATCCCCCTTTACTGAAACTTCTTTGATGTTTTCCTCAATTGTATGAAGGTTATAGGTTTTGGGAAAGATCACAGAGGTCAAGTATTTTCATCCCTTCAAATCAAGGGTATTATCTGTCAACATGACAGATAGATTGGTTTTGACTCTGATCACCTGACTGAAGTACAATTGGTCAGATTTCTTCACTATAAAGTTACTTTCCTCCCATTCCACATGTACTCTTTGGAAGGAAGTCCCTATGTGCAACCTCTACTTAAGAAGTTACATTCCTCCATTAGAGTAGTTTCTACATAATTCATTTGGAAATCTGTACAGGAGATTTGTCTCTTCTTCCTCACTTATTATTGATTTATTCAATCATTTTACTTATATCCCTATGGACTCATAAATATTTATTCTATACTTTGTGTCATAAGTCAATACTTTATTTTGTTTTAGCAACAAAATAGTCCTTGCTTTGGCCATTAGGAGCTCTTTCAGTTGGCTCCTGTGCCCCTTTGACACATTCCTGTCAATGTGGGGTGTGTGTGTGTGTGTGTGTGTGTGTGTGTGTATGTGGTATTTAGTACTTCCTTAAATTTCTGGCACTATAAAATGCTCCAGGCTCATCTTGTATATTTTCTGTCCCAGTCCTAGAATCAGCCATTTCTCCCAGAAGCCCTGGTTCCTTTTATTGGAGAAGAGTATTAGAAACCAAGATCTGGGCACTAGGTATGATGGTTCTTACTGGGGCGCCTTTACCTGTTCTTCTATTGGGTTATTTGTATTATTGAGTTGTAAGAGTTCTCCATGAATTCTGGATACAAGTACCTTATCAGAAATATGATATGCAAATATTTTCTCCCATTCTTTTGGTTGTCCCTTCTGTCTTGATTCAGCCTCTTATTGAATTTAACAAATATGTTGTATTATACTTTTCCATATAAGCTTGTGTTCTGAGGACACATTTCAGGCAAGATTTTTTTTCTCCTTTGGTTCCCTGATTCCAAATGGTTCCAGTGGGATTTTTCTGTTGGCTTCTGTGAAGATGTTCCTAAGTTTGTGTATTACACATAGGAGATATAGGACTTCGTTGGTTAAGTAAACATATATAGAATAGTTCCAAAGCTAAACCGGAGTTGCTGGAAGGGGACCTAGGGCTGGAGAAGGGAGGGATAGGGCATGCAGAAGCAGAGACTGCCTTTCATTTAACATAAAATCACTCAGTGTCCAAAGAGAGATCACAACTCCGCTTCCTCATGGGAAACACATGATGGGTGTATATGCTGGGAAGAGCAGAGGTTTCTTAGTGACCATTCAATGAGAAAAGAGAGGCTGCCAATTTGGTCTTTTCTGTATCATACCAGAAACACTCTAATTGCATTTTTGTTTGCCATGAATGCATCAGACCCTACCACGGAACTGAGGAGTGAGAAGCCTATTCCCAAAGCTTGTTTCTGCACTAGGTAAGCTGTGTAGGGAAGATTAAGGAGTGCAAACCAAAGCATTTCAGTCCTCTTGTCAGGTCTACCAGCTCCTGGTTCTTTGCCTGAGCTAATTTAACCTACCAGCACTGTTTGACACAGATGGAGACACTCTCCTCTTAAAACACTTTCTTCTGGGACACAGCCCTCTCTCCTGCTATCATCCTTCTTCATCAGCTGCTGGTTCTCAGGTTCCTGCACTGGTGTGTCCTCAGTGCTCCAACATCACAACGCTGGAGTACCTACCCAAGGCCCAGTTCTTGGATGGCTTCTCTTTTCTGTCTGCTTGTGTTCTCAATAAGATCTCATGTCTCACTCCATCTCATGGCTTTATTGATTTATTTTTAAATCCCATCCACAAGCTGATGATTCCCAGATTCCCATTTCCCGCCCAGACCTCTTTCCCGAATTCTGATTTGTATATCAGCTCTCTCTCCAATATTTCTATTCATATGTCTAATGTGCATCTCAAACTTAGTATTTCCAAACCCAGACTCTAGATACCCCCTTCTTATCTGCTCCATTGCTACCTCCCCAAGTGCAACCTGACTTTCCCGTCGTCTGGCTCATTTTTATTTTGGTAACTCAAAATGCCAACCTTTGAAGTGCTCAGAACAAAAACCTTGGAGTCACTGGCTTACTTCCAAACCCTCAGCAAATCCTGTCAGCTCTACTTTTAAAATATATCCTAATCTGACCACTTCTCATTCTCTGCACTGCTACCATCTTGGTCTGAATCACCACTATCTTTCATGCAGGTTAATGCAATAGTTTCCTAACAGCTCCTTCTACTTTTGCCCTTGCCTGCAATCTCCCCTCCCCAATTGTCTATTTGCAACATAGCAGTCAGACTGAGTCTTCTACAACAGAAGTCACATTATGGCGAACTTGCGTTCCACACCATCGGATAGTTTCCTACCTCCCTCAAAGTAAAACCCAATGTTATTGCAATAGTCTTCAAGATCTCAGCTTCTTAAACCTTTGACATCATTTCTTATTCTTCCCATTGCTCATTCACTTTAGGCACACATACCAGCCTTTCTGCTGTTCTTTAAATGCCAGGTATACTCCTCCCTCTGGTTCTTTCCTCCCACATCTCTTTTCCTGGTATGTTCTCTCCATAGGTATCCACATGGCTTGCTCCCAGTCTTCCTTTAGGTCTTTCCTCAAATGTTACTGTATCATTAAGGGCTTCTGTGACCACTCCAAAAAAGTGGGGTACCTTCATTATACTCTGGCATATTCTATTCCCCTTCCCATGCCTAATTTTTCATCATAGCATATATCATCTGAGATACTTTATATTTTATTTATTTATTAGTTTGTCTTAATGGCCTGAATTACAATAATGTAGATTCCATGAGGGTTGGACCTAAAGAGAATGCACACTCAATAAATATCTGTTGAATGAATGAATGAATGAATGAGTAAAGGATGAGGAAACTTTCTTATGTGTTGGAACTTCTCCCTTTACCACTTCCTGAATCTAAGCCTGCATTTCCTTATCTTTGTTGGATTTAAGTATGAGATATGCCAGTCTAAAGAAAATCAAAATGAGAAAAAAGTCAAAGAGAGATGAGGACTTGAAGGAGGAAAGCCAAGAAACAGAGGTGACAGCAGAGATAAAGGAGAAAAGAGAGTAGTTGTAATGGGAGAGACAGATACAAGAGGGAAAATGCGGGGACAGAGGGAAGAACCAGGAAGAAAACTCTGGGGTCGTCAGATCCACCTTGGGGACCTGAGTGCCCATTCAGACGTCTCCCAATATGCAGTGCCTGGACCGTGAGGCTGTTTCAGTGACTCAGGTCTGGGAAGTGCACGGCAGCTCACGGTAAGATGATTTCTGAGGAAAGCAACAAAAAAGCACACTCACAAAGCCCTTCCATTTTCTAGTTAATCTGTAGTAATTTTCCAGGACAAAGTATCTTCTTGAGTCTAAAAATTTAGAGTAGGGTCAAAAGGGTCAAAACCATAGCAGAGATCATTATCATAGGGGACAGGATTTCTCTGTAATTCTGGTGATTATATGGGTTATCCTGATCCTTTGCTCACCCAAGATTTATCTTTCTATTGGAGATTAAAGTTGTGTATAAAAAAGATAGACAACAATACTGCAAGTAGGAGAATCAACACAAATGGAATTACTCCAGATCCCTCTTTATTACAGAAAGGGTGTTCTATTTTCCACTGGCCAGGAAGGCTATGGAGGTGAAAAACTACAAGAGCCTTGCAACTTCTCGTTAAGTAAGTTTTCTGACACATGGCAACTAGTGATTAATTACTGTGTTGGAAGATAACAGTCCTACAGAGATTTGCTGGAAATAGAGATGCTGTCCGTGCTTGATTAGACATTGCTTAAGTAATGCTGAGGCACACTGCTGCAGTCTATTATTTCTGGCTATTTTGGTATCGCTGTTATATTTATTTTACATAGCTTCAAACGCAGTAGAATTGATGGAGCCCATTTCACAAAACCTGTCCCTACCAAAAACAGGAACAGAAAAAAATAAGGCTATAAAGTGCATCTATGTATGCATGTGTGTATGAGAGCAAGAGAAAATGAGGGCGAACCAGACTAGGAACAGTAGAGATATACTGTTCCTTTTGTAAACTGCTTTCTGCTCAACAAAGAAAGACCTGCAAGGGAGACACTGCTCCATATAAGCTTATACGAACACTGACCCATGTCAGCTGGTTAAAACTTTCAGGGCATTAAAGACAAACTAAAACTAAATTTTATCATTTACTAAGCCCTTCACTACCACCAAAAGTAGCCTTGATTTGGTACCTATCCATTCATGCAGTACACATGATAAGCACTTACTCTGGTCTGGGGACTGAGAAAACAGATCAGAACTGTCTCGGTCTCTTGGGTCATTCAGGTCTATAAGGAGAGGTCTTCAGAGCCAGGATCAAAAGGACAGAATTATCCAATGCTACATATTTATGCTGCCTCTTTCCTTTCATCATCCGTTAGGAATAAAGAATAACAGTAGCAGTACCTCTCCCAAGTGGTCACATTTCCGCTCAAGTCCACTCCCTTGGACATCATTCATAAACCCAGCTGAAAAAGGCATGGCTTGGTTGCCGTTCAATTATTTCCTGAAGAAATGCTTTGTTGGCACACAGCCCACTGATGCCAACCTCAATACTGCCCAGTCAGCATTTCATTATTCAGATGCCAGTTTTTTTTTTTTTTTAGTGTGTGTCTGGGCCCCATACTGTCTGCCAAACACTGTGTTAATTTACTTATTTCAGCTAAATAAAAAAAAAATCATTTAAAAAAGGATGATTGAATTTAAGAATTATATTCCTCAGAGAATTAGTAATGCTTTGCTGTATCCCTCAGGCCTCCATGTACTTAACTTCCCCTTGTCAATGTTATTATGAATAGACTAATTCAATAATGAGATCATTTCCCATAAGAGCGACCAAATAAATGCAGTGTTCAGTCACACCTGGTTTCCCTAATCTGAGCAAGGAAGGCTTTCTACCAAATTTAGCCTAAAATAGGGAATTTAATGAAGACACACACACACACACACACACACACGAAGAAAAAATGGGAGGAGGACAGAGAAGCAGGGGAACTGGGTAGCAGCAGAACAAATGGAGTGATAGATTGGAGGAGAAAAGTTAAAAATGAAGATATATGGTTATATGCTTTCAAAACAAAGATCCTAGCACATATGTCTTAATATCTGTCAAAGTAATGTAATATTTCATCAACCCTTGAAATGTCTTAAAAATTGTTTCAAATTTTCTGGAACTTCTTGAGGAATCCAAAAATCAAGTGAAATGGCACAGAAGTACTAAGTGTTGGGCAGGAGAACTCCGGACTATTTCAAACAAATGACTTTCTAGCCATAACGGAGTTTATGGAATAATTTGCGAAGGTACCAACAGCAATAAAGCACCAAGATACGATAATCGTCATTGATCCTCTGCAAAATTTTAACTTCCATAGAAGTTCCAAAGGTCTGATGAGTTAAGTAAGGGAGAGACAGCATTGAGGCCACATGAAGAGAGAATAAAATTACCTCTTCAATTTGAAAAAGTGCATTATAAAGAAACATTAAACACTGAGATCAGCAAACCTAGAAAAGGGAAAGGAAGAGTGTGATTTAAAAGAAGACCTTTCAAGGACATGGAGGGTGGGTAGGTCGACGATGAGTCCCCACAATGAACACGAGAAGAGAAGATGGGTCTCAACTGGGAAGAGAGAAGAGATGAGGAAAAAAGATTCATGTAAACATACACTCAACACCTTTTATTTATAATGAGAGAAAAAAAAGGGAAAAAATCCTAATGGTTAGAGATTTGCAAATGATTAAATAATGTCTAATTTATGCTATGGAATATGTGTTCAGGTATTAAAAGTGATAGTGCCAACACTTGAACAGTGTGGGAAGGTAGGGGTACCACCCTCCTATGCAGTTGCAAATCTGTGTATAACTTCTGATCCCCGCCCCCCCCCCCAAAACTTAACTACTGATAGCTTACTGCTGACCAGAAGCCTTACTGAGAACATAAACAGTTGATGAACACATATTTTGTATGTTATATGTTTTATATACTATTTTATATACATTTAATATACTATTGTATACAATAAAGTAAGCTAGAGAGAAGGAAATGTTATTAAGAAAATAAGGAGAAGAAAATATATTTATAGGCATGTACAAAAAAAGATCTGTGTGTAAGGGGACCTGCACCGTTCAAACCCATGTTGTTGAAGGATCAACTGTACTTTTTCAAGGACTGTTAATGGCTTTTGGGAAAAACACTGTTTTCAAAGAATATTACTGATATGGGAAAAGGCAGTTAAGCAAATATAAAATTACATTAACATAGTTCCAATTTTGTAAAAAGAGAAATTGTATGCACGCATAGTATGAAATTCACTTGTATACCTAGCGAGGGCACAAAAAGCCAGGAGAAATAAGGCCCAATGTCAAAGTCTCTGGATGAAAGGCTTATAAGTGATGCTTATTTTATTTTTTGCATTTTATGTTACATATCTTATGCAATGAGCAAATATTACTTTTATAATAAAAAGTTACTGACGTTTTGTAGTAAGAACTTAGCTTAGACAACAGGGAAAACTACTTGCCTAAGTGAGGTTAAGTATCCAACAGAATGGTAGAGAATTACCTTCTCTAAGACAAAAGAACAACTAATTATTTCACTGTTTTTTTTAAATTTACTTTTTAGGTACCAAGACTCCATTTTGCTAAATGATTTTTAAGGGCAATGGGATCCTGGCTTTGGTACAAGGGACTTCGCCCCAGCTTTCCTCCTACCTTGCAAAGTCCAGGTCTGCCTCCCGTGACATGGTGATGTTGGTCAAATTCTGCTGAAGGACAAAAATGTTCCTACACATCTTCTTGATGCCAGACTCACTGATGCGTCTGAAGTACTGGGCACCATTAATGAGGATGCAGGAAATCAGGTGACCCAGGCCTGAGGGGCCAGCACAGATCAGGGGAGGGGAAAGAGAAGACAGATTAGTGCTACCCTGCATGAATTTACACATGAATTTGGAAGGATTTCTCTCTTTTCATCCTCCACAAACTTAAACGACCGAAGAAAACATACCTCTGAGGGCTGTTGTGCCCACTGATCTTACAATCGTTCTGGAGTATTTAAACATTGTCCTAATAGTTAGATTTGGAGAGGCTTCATGCAACATAACCTGATAAATCCATAGCTCCAGTAGTGCCATATATACCAGGGGCTTAGAAAATATGCCAGGTTAGGGCACCTGGTGGCTCAGTTGGTTAAGCGTCAGACTTTGGCTCAGGTCATGATCTCCCTGTTCTTGAGTTTGAGCCTGGCATTGGCATTGGGCTCTGTGCTGACAGCTCAGAGCCTGGAGCCTGCTTCTGATTCCAGGTCTCCTCCTCTCTCTGCCCCTCCCATGCTTGCTCTCTCTCTCTCTCTCTCTCTCAAAAATAAAATAAAAACATTTAAAAATTAAAAACAAAAAGAAAATATGCCAGGTTGTTATAAATTATGAAGGGCAGTGGGACTCATTTTTCTGCAGTGTGGTTTTGGAAGCAGAGAAGAACATATTTGTAAATACAACAATCTGTTTGCTTTCCTCTCCCTCCCACAAAAAAAGACAGGGGTGTACTTTTGGCTCAAAAGTTGATTTGGAACCTAATAAAGCAACAATAGATCAATAAGAAATTGATGCATGTGGATTGCCATTTCTAAAAGCTTCCGCGGGAACTCTAAAGCTAGTCCGGCTCCTTACACGAGGTCTACTATTTTTGTCATCTTCCCCTCCTAAAGTCAGAGTTCTGCTGTGGTGAAGGTTCAGATCAGAGCTCAGGGCACCTCTTCAGGTTCAATGCCTCCCTCTATAGCAAAATGAGTTTCGGTCGATCATGATGAAAGTTGAAAAGGAGAAGAGGAACATTCTCTTTTGCTTCAGCTCCCTTCATCCAGTGTTGCTTTGAGACCACAAACTCACTTGTATGTGTTACTATTTGAAAGTGAAGCAAAAGTTTTTTACTCAGAGAAAAAGAAACACACACATGGATTTTACATGTAAAGCTAGACAACTGACTGATGTGAAAAATCTCTGTAGGTCACGTTTTGGTGTGATTTAACTGAGCCCATAACTTCAGGTGTAATTTTGTTCCGACGTGGTAAAATGCAGTCTGCCCTGAGTATAGGCAATGGGGGGCGGGAGTTGCACTGTTTATAGAGAATAGTAAATAATAATCAATATATTAAATAAGTTTATATCATAAATATGTATAATATATTGAAATAATTAAAAATAAAGCCTATTAGAGGTTGTCTGCTTTATACTACCACTGTACACTGGCAATTTCAAATTAAGATTTTTTTTAATGTTTATTTATTTTTGAGAGAGAGCGTGCATGCGCGTAAACAAGGGAGGGGCAGAGAGAGAGGGAGACACAGAATTGGAAGCAGGCTCCAGGCTCCCAGCTGTCAGCACAGAGCTGGACGGAGGGCTCGCGCTCATGAGCCTGAGATATGACTTGAGCCAAAGTTGGACGCTTAACCGACAGAGCCACCCAGGTGTCCCTGGCAATTTCAAATAATACCTGTGGTAACATACTCTTTTCTGTCACACCAAAGAAGACTGGGATCCTGTCAGCCCCACTCTCTACCCTTTGGGAAATTCAATATTACGCCTTTTCAATTTAGAAAGTGATATCACAGAGAAATAGCTAGAGCTTTTTAAACAGAAGCTCTCCAATTTATGATTTCTTAAACCCTATTCTATGTCAGAGTGTTATGCCCATATTTCAAGAAGATGTTGCTACTCATCAGGATTAGATGTTAAGAAATGTCTGGGAAAAATGAGAGAGAAAGTCTGGGAATCATGGCTGTTGATAGACAGGGCTTGGAAGAGCCCCAGTCAAGAGCAAGGGGGAAACTGTGTAGTGAGTGAGGGTGACTTCTCCGACAGGCCCCTCTATGGCCCCCAAAGTGTCAGCTCCATGCAGAGAACAGCTAACCTTTAAATCACTTAGACTTTCTGGCTAAAGTCTTTTAGGGATAGTTGCCTTTCAGAATGTACCTCCATCTTTATGATATAATTTAATGGGTAAATAAGATTTTTAGTTTTGGGGTCCAAATGTGCTGGAACGTAACTGTTTCATAAAATGAGCAATGGCCCAGCATTTCTTTCCTGTCTCCTGGTTCCACAATGATTTGCACCGTGTGCCTTCTGAATTGTTTGAAATAACACTGGCTTAATTGTGAGAGACACCGTAGATACTTTTGGCACCCAGGTCTATATACAAATAAGCCAAAACAAGAAAGAAGGGAATATAGTTTGAAGTCCTAAAAGGGGTCCCTAGGGGAGGATGTCAACATGAAAAATTATTTGGCTGGCATCGCATATCTTGAAATGTTGAAGGAGAATGCCTTTAGATGGAACTGCCTTTCATACCTTACCTTGCCGGCCTGCCCCAAGGCAGATGGCGGCCATATTGTTGTCTACCTAGCCATACACAGAGATGCAGCCTTCCTAAAGTCTCTGCTGATCAGACGTTTCTGGTCTTTTCAGACAACAGTGCATTTTTTTTTAGAGAAACCTTGCCCTTCCACTGATAATTTTAGCCAATGACAGATCTTTTAGAATCCTCTACTATTGTGTGTTTCCTTTTTCTTTTGTTTTTTGAAAGCTTTTTTTAATTTTAATTTAATTTTTTTAATTTGAGAGAGAGCATGCACATGTATGGGCACATAGGAGAATGGTAGAGAGAGAGGAGAGAGGGAATCCCAAGCGGGCTCTGAGCTGTGGGGCTCAATCCCACAAACCTGTGAGATCATGATCAAGCCGAAATCAAGAGTCAGATGCTTAACCGACTGAGCCACCCAGGCATATTGTTTCTTTTTCTTTTATGAATTCCTCTTGAGTGGGCCTCATGGGCCATTCTACATAGTTACCCAATTCTCATGAGTGGCACATCAGGGAGGCAGCCCGACTGCTATCTACCTTATGTTAGATTAAATTTTATCAACTGGGAGCGGATGGTTGGCCATATTGTTGTCTACCTAGCCATACACAGAGAGACTAGGTATTCAGCTTTAATCCCAAAAGAAAAGAAAAGAAAAGAAAAGGAAAAAGCCCTAAACAACTACAAGTTTTGAACTTCAATAGTAGAGAAAAACAAAACAAAACAAAACAAAAGCCCTTCACCCTTCCTTTCCCTCCAAATCCCAAGGGTAAAGGCAGGGTCTGACCTTCAAATATATACTGGAACTTATGCTGCTGAAGGCTGGCACTCATGGCCTCTTCAATGGCGCTGATGTCTTTGTTGAGCTTGACCACCAGAGGGTCATAATCCATACTTTCCACGTTAGCGACAATGGCATAGTTCCCCTCCTTTGCAAGGGGGATGAGATAATGGAAACAGTGAACCCTAAGAGAGGCAAAGATGAGGAGAGCAGTTAGTAACACATTTTCCTGATAAAAACAATAAGCTTCTTGTGACAGAACACCCAAACATTTAAAGCAGCTGTGGCCCTGTAAATATTTATGTACTCCTCTGCTCACTCACTGGAAAGCCATCTAATAAGTGAGTAATCTTGAGCAAGTCAGCTTCTGTGATCCTCAGTTGCTTAATCCAAACATTGGGGATGAGGAGTAAATGAACTCTAAAATTCCTCTTAAAAAAAGTTTATTTATTTTTGAGAGAGGGAGGGAGAGAGAGAGAGAGGCAGTGCATGAGTCGGGGAGGGGTGGAGAGAGGGAGACACAGAATGCCAAGCAGGCTCCAGGCTCCAAGCTGTCAGCACAGAGCCCAATGCGGGGCTCGAACTCTCCAAATGCGAGATCATGACCTGAGCCGAAGTTGGACGTTTAACCGACTGAGCCTCCCAGGCACCCATAAAATTCCTTTCAAAGACTGGATATTATGCATAGTGTGAAAAGCATTATATCTTTCAACAGATATTATTGTAGTGAAAATGAGAGGTGGAGGTCACAGAGCTCTAAAGAGTAGGCTTTGGAATGAGACTACTTGGGTTTCAATTCCCAATTCCAACATTTACTAGCAGTGTGACTTCAGGCAAGTTACTCTCTCTCTGTCTCAGTTTCCTTGTCTGCGCACCTGGGCTGATGACCACACCTACCTCATAAGGTGCTCCAAGACACTGCTGAATGTAAAGTGTACAGCACAGGCCTGGCACAAAGTAGGTGCATCGTCAGTGTCGGCTACCATCACTCACTATTATTATATTTATTATTATTGGTCTATTACTTAAGTAAAACACTAAAATAAATTGACTTATTTAAACATAAAATTGTGCTAGGCCTTGGGAATGGAAGGCATGATTTATGTCCTTAAGGACTTCATAGCCTAGTAGGGCAGACCAAAACAACAACAACAACAACAAAAAGACCAAAAGAAGGCAGTGAGTTTCACTCGGAAGCACAGGTACCAATGTGTCATGGAAATCTGCCATGGAGCCCAGGAAAGGTTCACAACAGGAGGTGAAACTTAAGTAAGAAAGATGATCTGAATGAGCTTATGGAAGGAGCGCACTCTCTGTTGACATGGCCTGACCCACTCTGACCACACACACTTGTTAGGGTCTTTTTCATAGTTACTGGTAACTGCCAAAGAAGTCTGAGATGAGTAAGGACTGGCTACACATAACTTTTGTGCTACGCTGTAACTAAAGCAGGTTTCAGTCCAAATAATTGCACCACACATATAGGCATCTCTTAAAAAACCCAACCCCAAACCCTCCATCCATCGGCAGGCACAGTTCAAACAGGCTGTCCTATAAGCTCAGTGAAATCCTAATTATTGTTTTAGGTGCTCTGTCTGATCGTACCATGGAAGTTTCTGAGACAAAATTCTGTTACCCTTATAGTTTGCATCGAGTAATAGCAAATATTCCTAAAGAAATGGCTGCAAAAGGCTTGGACCTTAACTCTAATGACGTACCTTTAGGCTTGACTATCATCTTTCTTTTTTTAAAGCAAGGCTTGTTGAGAAATAATTTATAAACAGTAAAAGTCACCCTTTTTAGTGTATAGTTCTATCAGGTTTGACAGATCCACACAGTTGTATAATTGTCACTATGATCAAGGTATAGAACAAGAGCATCACTTCTAGAATTCCCCTGAGCTCCTCTGCAGTCAACACCTAGCCACACTCCAAGGCTCTGGCAACTACTGACCTATCCATGCTTCCTTCCTATAGCTCTGTCTTGTCCAGAGTGCCAAAGAAACGGGATCATAGAGTATGTAGCTTCCGGAATTTGGCTTCTTTTACTCTGTCAGAAGCATCTGTAATTTATCCACTTTGTTGTTCATTCCTTGTTACTGCTGAGACTTCCACTATATGGACATACCACAATGTAACCATTCACCAGTTGACATCTGGACGGTTTCTAGTTTGGGGTGATTATACATAAAGCTGCTTCATGTATATGTTTTTGGGTAAATACAAATTTTCATTTCCAATGGGTAAATACTAGAAGTGGAATTGTTGAGACATATAGTTAAGTATATTTTAATTTTATAAGAAACTGCCAAACTATTTTTTGAAGGTGCTATGCCATTTTGCTTTCCCACCAGCAATGTACAAGAGTTCCAGTTGCTCTGCATCCTCACCAGCGCTTATTGTCATGAGTTTTGTAAAAGATTGATCTTAGATCAAGGTATAATTGATCTAAAATATTGTAAGACATTGTAAGTACACATCGTGATTTGATATATACATTCCTTGTGGAAGGCTTCCTCCAATCCAGTTAATGAACATGCCCATCACATATTTATCCTTTTTTTAAAAAAAAAAGAACATTTAAGTTCTATTTTTTAGCATCTTAGCAAATTTCAATTATACAATATAGTGTTATCAACCATAGTCGCCATGTTTTTTTTTTTAATTTTTCTTAGTGTTTACTTTTGAGAGAGAAAGCACGCGCACAAGTGGGGGAGGGGCAGAAAGAGAAGGAGATGCAGAATCTGAAGCGGGTTCCAGGCTCTGAGCTGTCAGCCCAGAGCCCAATGCGGGGCTCGAACCCACGAACTGTAAGATCATGACCTGAGCCAAAGTTGGATGCCTAACCAACTAAGCTACCCAGGCGCCCCTGCCATGTTTTAAATTAGATTCTCAGGCCTTACTCAAATCTTATAGCTGAAAGTTTGTACATTTACTAACCTCTATTTCTTCCAACCCCAGCCACTACTCTCCTGTTCTGTTTCTATGACCTTGACTTTTTAAAAAATTCTGCATATAAGTGCTATCATGCAGTATTTGTCTTTCTTCTCTGTCACACTTCACTTGCATAAATCCTTCAGTGTTTGTTAGTTTAAAAAAAATTTTTTTTGTCATTCTAGTAGATGTGTATTGTGATATCTCATTGTGATTTAAAATTTTCATTTTCCTGATGACTAATGATGTTGGGCATATTTTCATGTGCTTATCTACCATCCACATACCTTTGTATTCATTAATTCTTCCCCAATTTTTTAATTGGGTTGTTTATTTTTTTATTATTAAGTTTTAAGTGTTCTTTATATGCTCTGGATACAACTCCTTTATTAGATATGTATTTTACAAATATTTTCTCTCACTCTATGGCTTGTCTTTTTATCTTAGTGATGTCTTTTTAAGAATGCTTTTCAATTTTGATGAACCTCAATTTATCATTTTTTTCTTTTATGGATGGTGTTTTTGGGGTTCTATGTAATAAATCTTGGCCTACACAAAGTCACAGAATTTTTTTACCTATGTTTTCTTCTAGAAGTTTTATAGTTTTAGGCTTTATAATTTTGTATAGGATGTGATGTATTCTTAGAACCTGTTTGGCAGGGGAATCTAAGTATCTTGACTACCAGCTCATTTTCATTATGGGTGATCATCTAACAGCTGCATCAGCTAATGACTAATTTAGCCAATAAAAATTTATACTGGCATTCATCTGCAAATTGGCAAGGTGTACAGTGTTAATCAAGATACCAGCAACTGCACTGGTTGCAGCCCTTTCTGGAAGGTGACCTTACTGATAGAATGAAAGTTGACCACTCTGGGGTGGGATTCATGACTGGGGAAATTAATGGCAACTGTGGTTGAAATTTAAACTGAGTAGCTCTGTGGCTAAAATGAACAAATCAGGAGACTACAGATGCTGGTGAGGATGTGGAGAAACAGGCACCCTTCTACACTGTTGGTGGGAATGCAAACTGGTGCAGCCGCTCTGGAAAACAGTGTGGAGGTTCCTCAAAAAATTAACAATAGAACTCCCCTATGCCCCAGCAATAGCACTGCTAGGGATTTACCCAAGGGATACAGGAGTGCTGATGCACAGGGGCACTTGTACCCCAATGTTCGTAGCGGGCACTTTCAACAATAGCCAAATCATGGAAAGAGCCTAAATGTCCATCAACTGATGAATGGATCAAGAAGATGTGGTTTATGTATACAATGGAATACTCCATGGCAATGAGAAAGAATGCAATCTGGCCATTCGTAGTAATGTGGATGGAACATGAGGGTGTCATGCTAAGTGAAATAAATCAGGCAGAGAAGGACAGATACCATATGTTTTCACTTAACAGAGGACCATGGGGGAGGGGAAGGGGAAAAACAGTTGGGGAGAAGGAGGGAGGCAAACCATGAGAGACTCTTAACAACTGAGAACAAAATGAGGGATGATGGGGGTGGGGGAGAGGGGAAGTGAGGTGAGGGGTATGGAGGAGGGCACTTGTTAGGATGAACACTGGGTGTTATCTGGAAACCACACGACAATAAACTGTAAAAGAAAAAAAATGAGAACAAAAATAAATAAATAAAACAAAAAAAACCAAAACTGAGTAGCTCTTAGCTGAAAGTAAAATCAAGCCATCAGTGCTAAGGTATTTTTAACAGTAAAGTACAGATGACGTAACTCCAAGCAATGGGAAGACACCGGACAAAGGGATGAGGGTGTGAACGAAGGCTGGTTTTGAGGAATGACTAGTGGTTTCTTTTGGGGCACACAGGTCACATGTGAAGACAGAGGCATGAAGTGAGCCTGGGGGGACGGCCAGATCATCCTCAGCTTTGGAGGCCATCTAAGGATTCCGGGCTTCATTTGAGAATGGCTTATAGGGAGCCTTAGGAGGATTTTAAGAGGTGGAATGCTATAATCAGAGACGAGCTTGGGCAAGATCACTCTAGCACAGTATAAAGGGTGGACTGAGCGTGAAGAATGGAAGCAGCTGAAAGTACAGAGACCGCTTAGGACGTTCTCCTGAATTGGAGGTGAGGGCTTATGAGATACTGAAGTGAGTGGCAGAGAAGAGAAATAAGACTGCTTTAAGGTACTGTCTTCCTCTCCCAGAATGATTAGAGGTGAAAAAGCAAATAGTCGCTGGCAAATGTCAAAATCAAAAAGTGTTTTCTTTGGATTCTGGCATGTTGTTGCTGACCTTAACACGACCTCGGCATTAAGGTTTTCTGCAAATACTGCTGATTACACAGCAGGGTGGTTGATTTTCAGAAAGTGCACACTTAGGATCCCAAAGGTGACAGGCAGTTGCTGTTGAACGCACTCAGAATCCTCCTGATGGTGAGAGAGATCAGCTGATAAAGGTGACCTTCTTGGCACCTTGGACTCAAATGGCAACCTAATTTTCTTCTTCTAAAGTTCAAAGAGGAAAAAAAAAGAAACCTCAACAATTTTAAATGGTCTCACCATGTCTTTCATCTCTTGGGGGTGTCATTTGCCTTATGCTTCAAACTGAGGAAAGGGGTTGATTGTTGGTTAAATGTGACCTACAGTGACACAGGTAAAATGTCAAATGCTCTTTGGGTGGGTCCTTAAATGCAGAACCTACTGGATTTCAGAACACTTTCTGGCTTGAGCTTTAACCACGTTACAGAAAAATACAGGCTACGGATATAAAAATATTTTGGTGAATAAGACACATTTTTGGCATTTGAAATTGTTCTGGACTTCTTGCTAGCATTTCCCATTATTTTCTTCCCTATTAATTTCTTTGTCTGTTCTATCTGTGGTGCTATCTCATTTCAGTGGCTTCTGGGGTAAAAGTACCAGAGACAGTACCTAACCACGCCCTTCTTCGTTGCCAGTTCCTGAATGACAAGGTCTAATTCTCCTGTATGGCAGGAATGGGAACAAAACAAACACTAGCAGATCCTCGTGACAAGGGTGATGCTGGCCACGCATCTCTGTACTTCTTATATATAGTGAAAACATAGTCTCCAAACCAGTTCATTTTCTTTAAAGGGCAACCGGTTTTGGTTGAAGAAACAGCACTTCTATTTTGTTGAGGCTTGAGTTCAAACCAGCTGATTCTCAAGAAGTGTTCAAGTTTTTATTGAGCACCTATCATGGGGCAGGACTGTTCCAGGCTCTGGGTCCACAGGAATGAACAAGGCACACCTGATTCCTGCCTTCTGGGAGCCAACAGTCTCTTCCACAGTCACTCGCTGTGGATACCCAGAGTGCTCGGTAGTGTCCTTCTTTTAGCATTATTATAGGACAGTGTACGGATATGCTAGAGATGTGGCTTATTCATATAGGATTTTCAACTGTATAAACAGAGGCATGCAAAAATGCATGTTACTATGACAAGGAATGAATGAAGTGTGTCCACACTCATTATGTGAGCCATCCATGGTGCTTTCTGCCTAGTCTCATCTACCATACTTTAAAAAGGACAAAGACAGGGGTGCCTGGGTGGCTCAGTCGGTTGAGCGTCTGGCTTCGGCTCAGGTCATGATGTCTCAGCTTGTGGGCTCGAGCCCCGTGTCAGGCTCTGTGCTGACAGCTAGCTCAGAGCCTAGAGACTGCTTCGGATTCTGTGTCTCCCTCTCTCTTTGACCCTCCCCTGCTCACGCTATGTCTCTCTCTCTCTCCCAAAAATAAAATAAAACATTAGGAAAAAAAAATTAAAAAAAAGGTCAAAGACAATCTGGGGCATATTCATAATAAAGCAACCTGAATGTTGAAACCATGTTATAAGATGAAGAAGTTTAACTTTGAGAAAATAAACACATTTAGTGCTTTGAGTGAAAGTCAGTGAAAGAGAGTTCTGCATCCAGGACTCTGAAACTCAGTCCTTCTTTGTTATTCATTCTTACAATGACCTTTTTCTGTTTTTAAATGAACGTTGAAGGAGATAGAGCAATGGATGCTATGGCACTGAGTGGTTTCTTGTAGACTTAATAAATAATGACTAAAATATGTTCCGCATTAAGAATAGTACTGTCATGATGTACAAAAATAAAAAGGACAGACTAGAGGTTGAGGATCTAAAAGACTTCCACAAATGGGTTGAAAATCTCCCACTTGGAATGAACTGTGCGACAAGCAGCTAATTCTGAATGTAGAACACATTGTGTTCCCAACACAATCACTAGCATAAATTCCAGGAGCTGCGATAGTAATTAATTTGATGTTCCCTTGCTTTTCTGGGCAACCCAGGTAACAGAGGCATCAGAATGTTCCTGGGTTTTTTTGTTTTTGTTTTTTGTCGATTGCAGTTATCTATTTATAGAAACCACCTGATTTATTTCACCATCAGCCTGTAAATAAATAGAAAACAAATCTAAAAACTCTGGTAAAACAAGTCAGAAAATGTACCTTTCTTTCTGGATAGCTGCACGGGAGAAATGAGATCGGAAATAACGCTGGGTAAAACATTTCAAATCTGCAATGCTTCTTACTCCACTCACAAGGTGCTCACAAGCAATTAAGAAGTAACTCATTGGACAAGATAATGAAGAATGAAAAAAGCACAGGGCGTACAAAAGAAATGACATCCACAATACATTATCATTTTGGCTTTGCCTGAGCACACCTGAAAGATATCCAAGTTCTAACTGGAGTCCAAACGTGTCAACCAAAATCCTATTTACATTTTTAAAAACTTAATCTGGCAAAGACTCCAAACGAAAAAGCAAAATACTCTCTATACTTTCATAATGCCTCATGGCGATATAGAAGAAAATGTGTTACGCTTTCTGATGTAATATACATACGCTTTCTGATCTTGAGTTTTCTGATCCTGAAGTTCCAAAAGTCTGAATCCAACTATTTGACTTTGCTACCTAGAGGTCTAGGAGGCATCTCAAACTGAACGTCTCCAAGATGGAAGTCTTGATTTCCACCCTTCTCTCAACCATTCTCCTCCCTCAGACTTTCTCACCGCAGTTAGTTAACGGCCCTGGCATCCACATAATTACTCTCACCCCAAAACTGGTGGTATTCTTTGAGTCCTCTCTTTCACTGCCACTAGCCCCTGTACCCAATCCAACTGATCAACACACTGCATCAACTCTACCTTTGGGATATATCTCAAATCAACCACCTCTGTTACTCTGGTGCTCATAACTGGTCTCATGGTCACTATGCTTCCATTCATATTTCTTCCTATAATCCCTTCTCCAAACAACAGCTAAAGTGCTCTTTTAAACACATAAATGGGGGTGCCTTGGTGGCTCAGTCGGTTAAGAGTCTGATTTTCGGTTTCAGCTCAGGCCATGATCTCGTGGTTTGTGAGTTCGAGTCCCACGTTGGACTCCACAGCTGGCAGCCCAGGACCTGCTTGGGATTCTCTCAAAATCTCTCTCTGCCTCTCCCGTGCTCACACCGTCTCTCTCTCAAAATAAATAAATAAAAACAAGCAAAAAAAAATGTAAATGAATCAAAGGGTGAATGAATGAATGAAGTTCTCTCCTTTGTTTAAAACCCTTCTACATCTTCTTAATGCACTTAGAATAAAATCTGAACTATTCACTTGGTCTGAGGGTCACTAGAATGTGCCAGGCTTCATGACCACACGTGGTCAGGCTCCAGCCTGCCTCCTTATGCATCCCTTCCACTCCTCCTCACCTCCTTGTTCATAGGGCTACGGTTTATACTGGACCCCTCTCCATTCTTCAACACTGCTAAGCTCAATTTTCTCAGGACCTTGGAGGGTTGCCCTCTGTGTCTGAAATTCTTTTCCCCTAGAGCTTTGTACAGATAGCTCCTTCTTGTTACCTTGTCACATTTTCTCTGACCACACTATTTAAAAACAAAAAGGCCAATCCCCCTTTGTAGTCAACCCCAGCTACTCTCTGCAATGCCCAGTATGACAGCACTAGCCACGTGTGGCTATCAGGCACTTAAAATGTGACCAGTCTGAATGTCAATGTGCTATAAGTGTAAAATATGAAAATTTAAAATGCTTAGTACACACAAATGCAAAATAGCTCATCAGTAATTTTTAGGTTAGTTACATGCTGAAAAAAGATAATATTTTTGATACACTGGGTTAGATAAAATTGATTATAATTTATGTGTTCCCCTCTTTTTCAAATGTGACTATTAGAAAATTTTAATTATCTATGTGGTTTGAACATATGGCTCACTTTATATTTCTGTTGGATAGTGCTGCTTGATTCCATTATGCTATTTTATTTTGTTTGTTGCATTTACCTGAAATTATCTATTTTGTTCACTCATTGGCCATTTCCCCCCATTAGAACGTAGCTCTCTAAGAGCAGGAACCTTGAGTGTTTTTTCATTGTCGTATCCCAAGGTCTAGAACACTGCCCAGCACAGAGGGCACTCAGTAAATGTTTACTGAATGAGTGAACGATTGAAAACTTCCCAGGCTTTTCTTTCTACCATTTCCATAGTGGTGACAAGAGAGGCCACCAAAGCTAAGAATGTTCTACAATGCAGGGGAAGGAACAAGAGTCTAAGAATATGGCATCTTTGAAACTATTTTCCTGGGCTATTATTTAACATAATCTCTTCTTGGGCTTCAAGATCTTGTAGGAAGGGCCCATGGTTCTCGCATACATATACTTACCCTACTGATTAGCAGAGTATGTCAGTTAAAATATCAATGACAATAAAGTTACCATAATCACAGAGTTACCACATGTGAGCACTTGCTTTGTGGCCAGCATTGTACTTATTATTTATTATTTCACTTATAAAATCTGTAAGGAATTCTTGTTGTATTTTTAAGATGTGAAAACAGGATTAGTAAAGGTAATTAACTGACTTCAGATGGGCTAGCGAGCTGGTAGAGACGTTCAAATCCACATCATTCTGATGTCACAAGCCATGCAAACTCTGAATCACCGCATTTACGATACAGGACGTGCTTAAAAATTTTCACAGTGGCTGATCAACACTAAAAATCATGTTTTTTGTAACAACAACAAAAAAAAGGACAGCATCAGTAATCAGAATCAAAAGTTATGGTGACACTCCCCCAGAAGGAAGCAAGTGATTTATGACCCACTGTGCATTTAAAGTGCCAAGTCCCGTGCTTGGCTGCGCCGTACCTGACTTCCAGATGTAGGACCAGCAAGCAGCGGTCAGCCATGTCCTGGAAAGATCTGGCAAGTTCGCTCAGGGTCTGCATGATCTGCTCCGACACAGGGGGCAGATCCATGTTCACATGGCTCTCTTGAGCAGGAGACAGCACTGAAAGAAGTGAGAAGAAAATCACTGCACTAGATGCCTATAGATTTGTTTGAAATGGCCTATTATTTTGTTGTTCGTCATGTTTTTACCAATTTGGCTAATGCTAGTGTTGGCAGCATTAGACGTCTGAGACACGACAGACCATTTCTGTACTTGATTCAACATCGATCGTCTGCAATCAATTCATAGAATTACAGAACAGATTCTCAGAGTTGGAAGTGACTTTAATCGTCATCTGGCCCAACCACGTGGTCTCTGCTTGGGTCACTTGTACATCTTCAAGTGGCTGTTGCACTTCTGGTTGCATCATACACACAAATGTTTATTCAGTACCTTTTAAGGCAGCTTATTCCATCTCTGAAAGATGTGACCATCTATATCTAGCCATTATCTGTTGCCATTAATTTAAGTTTACTTATTTTGAAAGAAAGAGAGCACACACATGCACACATGTATATACAGGCGAGCGAAAGAGAGAGTGGGAGAGAGAGAGAATCCCAAGCAAGCTCTGCGCTGTCAGCTGTCAGTGCAGAGCCTGATATGGGGCTCGAACTCATGCCTCTGAGATCATAACCTGAGCTGAGACCAAGAGTCGGATGCTTAATCAACTGAACCACCCAGGCGCCCCTGTTGCCATTCAATTCTAACCATTGGCTCTGATTCTACCAACTTTGCAATCATTGTCATCTGTGTTGGTACTTCAAGTATTGAAGCTATCCCCTCTTTTGGCTTCCCTGAAGTCTTCTGTTTTCCAGGCTAACTGTCCCTATTTTCCCAGCTTTTCTTCAAACAATCAGATTGAATGATTTTACAATTCTCATAATTTGCCAACAAAAACATTCCAAGTGTTCTATCCCTTGAAATGTGGCCCTCAGGACCAAGCGCAGTAAATAGTATAGTAGGTCTGACCTTTCTAGAGAGAGTCTTGTTCTAGATGCTATGCTGCTTACATGTAAGCCTGAAAACTTCTTGGGGGAGAGGGCAGGTGGGCAGAATACGTTACAGTATTCTACTTTAACGTGTATAGGGCTTACAATCAGTTAAAAGCCCCAAAAGGTTTTTGTGGAAAATTTGATAAAGCTGCCTTCTGTATCTCTATCAAGTAATTGATAAAATTTAACAGCAAAAGTGCGAACTACACTTGTGTCTAGACTTATGCTGCATATCCTGCTCCCCACAGTTTCTCAAAGATCACCTGCAATTAATGTGGCAATTTCATTCAGGAGTTCTTAGTTCTCTAGAGTTTCCAAGACTGGCTTTGAATCCTGTCTCCACTACTTACTTATTATATGACTGAGAGCTAAATACTTAAATTATGTCTGCCTCAGTTTCTCGCTGTCAAATGGAGATAATAGTACCTATGACAAGGGGCTTTGGGGGGGCATTAAATGGGCCAATGTAGGCAAAGCACATAAAATAACAGCATATCAATCTCCTTTAATATTATACAAATAATAAGCAATTATCATTATTCATTAGCATGTGATTTGTCTGATTAAGAGTCTTAAGCTTAATTATAGCAACAAGGTACTTAAAAGGTAATCCCATGGGCACTGGGTGTTATATGGAAACCAACCTGACAATAAACTATAATAAAAAAAAATAAAGTATTAAGTTCGAGAACATTAAAAAATAAAAAAGGTAATCCCATCTTGAAATTCCATTATCAGTATTTTTTGCTTTTCCATCTGAAAATTCTTCTCTCTGTCAGAGGATGGAGTGTCTTTTGGAAGAGGCTCCTGGGATTTCGGGCACATAAGATTTGGCAAAGCATCACTGACTAACTCAGGAAGGGGTTCACCTTACAGAGTAGAGAGTCACATCTGGCTGCAGCGGTGTCTACAGTCACAGCCTTTCACAGCTGCATCTGTTTCTGGACTTAGCTAAGCCCAGAGAAGGGCCCAGAGAGACAGCCCAGCTTCATAAGGTCAAGATCTCCTCTGCAGAACCAGACTTCAATAAATTAAAATATCATGGCAAAGATGAAACAAAAAACAAACAAATTCAGGCCAGGGGAACTGATGTGTAAGGAAGAAGGAAATGCAGAGATGTAGATTTCAAAGTTCTGCCAGCCTTGGCATCATTCAAGATGCTCACTAACTTGCTCTGTAGGAGTGGATATGTGGCACGGCGCCGCCTCTCTAAGGTTAACATTGGTCACGTTGCATGACTGCAAGGTGAGATCACTGCCTTCATAATGTTTTCATTTGGCAGGTGGATGAAAGTGACTAGAAGTAATACTTTTCTAATACTTCAAAGCATGTTAGGGCTTTTGAGGCCCTGGACTCCGCTGCTGAATGACAGTAACTGTGGGTTGAGAGCTCTTTAAGTGCCAATGATAAGGTGCAGAAATCAGACCCTGAAGAAATCAGGTGCCTGGCTTGAGGTCCGGGGTTATACCAATCTCCTAAACTCTATCAGAGGCATTCTAGACAAATTCCATCAAGAAAGTTAAATTAAAAAAAGAATCCAAGTAGAGGAAGTTAATGGAAGATAAACAGTCCAGATAAAACTTGGAGTGAGTGAGGCAAAAAGTGGTTTAAAAAAGCAGCACATTGTACATTTCACTCGGCTGTAATCTACAACAAAAACGTAACATTCTAGTAAAGCAACATGAAAAATCATGCCCAGAGTTCTACTGAAAAGCTGGCCTCTGAATTCCTAAGGGCTCACTGAAATTTGCAAAGTTTTCTTAACAGGAAGGAATACACTGAGCCAAAAAATGCTGACCACAGCAAACAAATACAACACAAAACAATGAACTCTCTCTTAAATGTGCAATGGAAATCTACAAAAAAGCAATGCTGACGGACTGGCTTGGCATACAGTCAAGATAGAAGGCTACTGGACACACAACACGGACACATCCTTCTCGAGGCTATGTGGTTACGTATCTCAGGGACTGCTCTTCGTATTAGCAAAGCCCACATATACTGGACTTTAAAAATATTAGTACTTGCTCATTTAATTAAGATATACACTTTGAGCTGTTTTGCTAATACTAGGGATGGGTCACATCAGATCATCTGTAATATTCTGTTCCTCTTATAACCATTGTTATAAAAGCAGGCATCTGTGAGACTCCTAGATAACTAATTGTGGCAACATAACTGTGGCTTTCTGTACTCAGTTGATTGGTTTGTACGAGGATGCTGCTATCTAGGGCAGACACTGCTGGTTAGGTGAACGGACACATATTTCCAATTCTCCCCTGCTCCCTCTGCTAGAGACTCCGGAAAGCTAAATGCTTGCATTCCTAGCCTTGCTTGTAGCTAGAGGAGGCCAAGTGTCACTATCTGCCCAATGACCTTGAAATGGATTATTCAGTGGCAACTTAATCTAACCCTGGACTAATTCTGCAACTCATCTTTTGACTGGGAAACAAAAGTATGGATCGTTGCCACAAAAAAATTTCTGGATTTTCATCTCAAGAATGCCTTCCATGCCACTTGTCCTTTCTTCACCAGTGCTTGGTTAGCCCCTTTCCCCTTCTCAGCAGCCTCCCCAAATTTGTGCTGCTTTGTCCTTCCTATTCTCTCCTCACCCCTCTCTTAAGGACCTCAGATTCTCATGAAGACTTCAAAGGAATTGTCAACCCGTGTTTTCTCCGTGGTCTTGCCTTCTATTAACCCTTCCAGGTGTCATAATCCTTCTGCCTTCACCTCTTTATTAAATCATTATTCTGATAATCCTCACCGATGATACCCTAACTGCCAAATCCAATGGGTGCTTTTCAGTCCTGATTTCAGAAAGGCTCTCTGTTACATTCAATGTGACTGGCCATTTCTCTTTTAAATTTCTGTTTTGGCTTAGATGGCACCTTACTCCTCTGGATGTCCTTTTCCTCCTCTAACATTGTTTTCATCGTCTCCTTCCCTGGATCCTCTCCCTGTAGCCCACCCATGAGTGCTGCTGTTCCCAAGATTTTGTTTTTTCTCTATTGGTCTCCCTTACTCGTCATTCTGGGTGTTCTGTCTGGGTGAGCTCATCCCTTTTCATAGTTTTTGCTATTCTCTAGGGACTGGTGACTCCTAAACTTCAGTGATCAACTGTGTGCAGGCTAGGTTTACCTGTACATCCTGCAGGCATCTCAAATGCAGTGTGTTCCAAAACTAAACTCATTCTCTATCTTCAGCATCTACTCTTTATCCTGAATTCCCTTTCCATCAGTGGTGTGGCGATCTAGGAATCTCAGCTGCAGACCTGAGAGTGATTTTTGAGCCTCTCTTTTCCCTCACTCTCCTCGGCAAAGGCTAATTTCTGCCAATTCCATTTCCTAATGTCTCTTAATATCTTTTGTCTCTTCTGGATCTGCTGTGACTTTCTTGGTTCAGCCCTCATCTCTTCCATGGACTACTGCAATAGTAGACCTCATGACTGGCCTCTATCTTGATTCAATCCTCCATATTGAGCTCACTAAATATAAGTTAGAGAAGCAGAGTTATTTATCTAAAACACAAATCAGACTTTATCAGCTTCTTGTAAAAATAACATCAGTGTTTCCCATTGCTTATATGATGAAGTCCAAGCTCCTTAAGCAAGGCTTTCCATGGTTTTTGGTTTCTGTCCAACACGTTAGTATTTCTCCATCTTTCACCCTTTTCTCCTTCCTCTCCAATTTATCTCCCTTCCTTCCCATCCTGGCCCTTTAATCTGACACCATTTAAAAGCAAGTTCTAGAAACGTATCTCACTGTTTCAGGATTCTATACCTTCCATGGTTCTTAATCCCCTTTCTAAACTATTCATGCTTTCTGGCTCAGGAAGTGTTTCCTGATTCTCTAAGAAGGGTCACTGGCTCCTCTGGGGATTTTCTTCTCACACAATTCTATTACAGTACTTATCATATTCCACTGACATTATCTGTTTATCAGTATGTCCCCCTAGCAGATCATTAACTCCTTCAGGGCAGAGATGATCTATATATCTATATCTATCTATATCTGCTGGAGGCATTACAGGAGCTCAATCAATGCTTTTTTAATTAAACAGAAAAAATGATTTAATTGACCAATGTGACAGGATACATAATTCACATAATAACAGACTGATAAAAATCAGGAAAGAGAAGGCAGAACTTGCCAATTATAACTTTTCCCTTAGTTTCTTGAGTATACTTTGGGTGCCAAGTGGGGATATGGAAGTAGCTCATTATGGCTGGTGTTCTGGGCTATTCAGGAAATTTTGCAGAAGCACAGTCTAAAGGCTTTCTGGTCAATCCCTACCGCCCAAACACTTTCCTTATAAATTGTGCTGCCTTTAGAAGTCACTTTATTTTCCACCTTGTGGCAGCCAAGACTTGGGGGTCCTCTCTTTTTGACTGACTTAAGGTCCCTGGCATATCAAATAACCAATCAAATAACCAGTATCTTTCAGGGAAAACCAACATGCTGTCATGGAGGAGCAATCAGCCTAGGGCATTAGGATGTCTCAAGTGGTTCCACATCCTAATATTAACCAGACTGAAATGTGTTTAAGTCTTAAAATTAGTCAAAATTGGACTCATTCAGAGACAGAAGAGCATCTGTTTTCAAGGATGCAGCTGGCTACACTTTCAATGGCAACTTACCGTGACTTCTTTAATTGATTCATGTGAGGATGTCCTTGTGCATCTGCAATATTATCTAAAATTGCCACAATATTAGCTTAGACTGGTATCAGCTGTCACGAAAGTGATATATTGAACAGGGAAAGATGGTTATCATGGCAGGAAAAGAAAGGATAACTCTGTGAACTCAAACTTTTTAGAAGATGGTAAAAAGACAATGAAGAACGGTCCCATGAGATTTGCTGGATGGGAAACCTTTTAGAGGATCAAATTTTGGTACAATCATTATTTCTGACTCCTCTTGCTATTTGTATGGCGATGACAGACACCACATAATGATGTCTGCTTGAAACCGGGATAAATTCACTTAATTTCCAATCTTCAGTTTGCCTGTTTAGAAAATTGTGGTAATAGCATCTTCCTCACTCCCAGAGCAATGAATTATTAGGTTCTGTAAATAATTTTGAGATCCTATGATGTTGTTACCTGGCTGACATTTTTAAAAAATAAAAATAGGAATGCTGATTAGGGCTGTGACATTAAGGACTCATGGGGCTTACGGAATCTAAGGGGGCTGTGACAGGAGGCCCTCTACCTAACTCTTTCCCCTCCTTAAATGCCCGAGGGATGTGCTACTATGGAGTCTAACCCTGGGGTAGGATTTAAAGGTGTCAGACACTATGATGCTGTGGCTCCAAGCTGGAATGTCAATGACAATGAGAGCTAGCTCTGTCCTCAGTCTTCTCAATTTTTCTGTGCCACCATCCCTACTTTATTCATTCCTCGAATTATTTGCAAGCCTCTACAAGCTAATCTCCCCTTACCCCAGTGTTTTGTACACAGTGGTCGCTTTTTAAAGTGTTTGCTAAATACATCACTTATCTGTTTGTGAAACCTATTGGCTTCTGGAAACCATCTTCACGAGCTGAAGGATCTGCCGTCTTATTCGCGTCTAATTTGAACTTTCTCAGGATAGTGATGTCCTTTCTTTATCTGCCAACTACTCCAAACTAACGTTTCATGGTGATTCTTTTTCATCATTCATTCTTTTTCCTGAATGAAAACACATTTTTAACCCCTCGCTATTCTTTGCCAGCAGTCCTAGCTTTTGCTACTGTTATCAAATCATTTGTTTTGTCACTCCTGGCCACCCACCGAACAATCCAGAACCTGGTTCGAAGTTCTTTTGCTACACTTTTCTATAAGGACAGGCCTTATCTAAGAATCATGTTTGGTAGCTTCTCTCCATTTTGCTTCCTATTTCAGGAGCAATGGTTCTTCTGTCCCTAAATAATAACTAGTTCTTTTCAGCCCAGATTTCCCTAGAAATTTTGGCTTTGCATGAATAAAGTCAATTGATTTTGAAAACCAAAATGTTGACTCAGGTTGTTCCTCGGCTATAGAATTCCAATGGCAAGGGACAGGGACGTATACGTTATTCGTATTAGGCCATGCACATGTCTATAACAACATGTGTATAACCAATTCTGGAAATACAGCCTACTCTGTGAGACGTAACACCCAACCAAGTGAATTCTTTTACATCTAATAGCTATACGGCAAGAATGCCAAACCTTTTCACTGTTGCTTCTGGAAGGAAGCTCTCTTTTGTCTACTCTTAGAGGGGAAGAAGGACAAATGGAAGGGATTTTTTATTTTTTAATTGGGTTGGGAAAACACGGAAGAAATTCATTACCAGGAAGGAAAAGAGAGATTAAGAATGGAGGAAATGGAGCACAAAGTGAATGTATCCTATTTATATTTGCTTTTCTAGGGTCTAATCACCTAATTGAGAATATGTTTACGGTTAAAAAAAAATGTTTCGAGTGGGTACAGAAGGCAAAGACCTACTTTCCACCCTGTGCTATTCTTTGTAATTTAAATGATGATGTGTTACACCTTTTTCCCTGTTAGTCATAGACTTATGGGCAACATAGCTTTGCGTTCTTTGGAACATCCCTCTATCACCCATCTCTCTGCCCTCTGAAATGCCTTACATAGCCTAACTAGAGGCAGTAATGTTCTGGGGAAGAAAAGGTGTGTTTGTCCCATGCACCAAGCAGCCTAACGATGCAGATGTTCAGTAACATTTATTTAAGAATGTATTATAAGGCAAAAATAAAATTAAACAAAGCCCAAAAATGAGAACCAAGATTTAAAAAAGGACAGTTATTCTCTTAGGCTAACACAGAATAAGAGGCTGATTCGGAGCCAACAGGTTTAAACCATGCACTGCAGCTCTGTAAAGGGAAGATCCTATCTGCTGCTACTCACGAAACAGCGCTTGATGATAACAGGCCTGAGCAAGCCCCAGGTCCTCCAACACGGTTGCGGAAGACTCCTCCTTCCATACAAGGCAAACCAGCACAGACACACTGATTTTTACACCTCGTGAGTGACAGTACAGACCTTAGTCCCCTTCAGTCCTGGTTGGGGGGGGGGGGTGGAGGGAACATGAAGATTGATTTTTCCTTTATTCCAAATAATCCTCCCTGAGGCCTGGTAAAAACCTAATCATCAACACTAAAATGGCGTGTGGTGTGGCCAATTCAGCTCCAGCAGGATATGAAAGAGAAATGGGGGAAAAGCTAATGAAGAGCTCCTGTCCTTGTGGCTGAAAGGCACTATTGTGGGACTCTATTAGATTTCCGTGGACTTTGTAAGCCTTTTGTATTTCTGTAAAACCCTGAATCAAAAAGCATCTTGAGGTGTTAACAAATACTTAGGCAGATATTTTACATGAATAAGCGACACAGATGTAAGTTTCAAGGGAATTTCAGAGGCAAAAATATTATATGGCAAAGAGATAACATTTATTCATGTGTCAACGGGATCCTTCCGGCTTTAGCATTTGTAAATTCTTCCAAAAAGCCTACAGGGATGGCTTGTTCACAGCATAAATCAGAAACGTGAGGTCCATCTATGGATGGTGAAACTGAACCACGCAGAATGCAAGCACGTGGCCCGAGAGGACATGGCAAGCAAGTGCCACAAATGAAGACAGAGATGAAGGGGTTAAACGGAACATCCTGCACAGGGTCTCTCTTGCATTGGAGTTTTCCTCCCAGGGGCCTTTTCATCAGGACTTTCCTATTCAGGTAGCTACATCATCCATACATTTGGACCGGAGTTGAAAAATAATCATTATCTCCTTGACCTAGAGCAGATACAGCTTCACTTTTATCTCTGTATCCCTGTAAAAGGGGGGTCATGTACCCACCTTGCAGGAGTCTGATTAAATGAAAACATATACAAAGGCTTAGAATAGTGTTTGACACATAAGCGCTTAATATACGTCAATTACTATTTCCAGCACAATGACTACTGTTATTTATTCAAATAATGAATAATATTGAAATAAATATTCACATAATGAATTCAGACAATGAATAAATAACAAAAATGCAGGATCCTTCTTCTCCATCCATAGCTTTAAGTAGGCTTTGGAACAATTAGCCTAGCTTTATATAGTGAACGGCAAAACCCTCATGAACTACTGTTAGCGCAGAATGAAATAGGCAGAATCCTAGATGCACTGGTCACTCCGATCCCATTGCTGAGAGGACAACACACAGGCAACTGACTCATCTGGAAGACAGAGTTGTCCCTGCCACCAAGCACAGACAGTCACGGAGACTAGCTGTGTAGTCGGTGACAGCTCCCTGTGAAACATGCCAGAAGTAACAAATACAGAGAGAGAATGAACTCACTAACACACCGCTGTGCAAGATCTGCTGGTGTAAATCCTGCTGAGAGAATTTCTACTCAGTGAGGACAAGTGTGGCCACTTCTCCAGTCTGCAGTCAAGATAACAGTTAGCCAAGTACCTCCCTTTCACTCTCCCGTGTCAGATATTCCCATGCAGGCTGAAGTGATGAGTTGGTGCCACATACCCATTAACTAATGTCTTGTGAAGGTTAATAATATACAGCCCCATTTCTGTCTGTCTACACTAGTGACACACGAATACTGTTCTCATATGCATTCCAGTCTTGCCATATAATCCCTAGGATAATTAACAGTTCATATAGATGCTTCCAGAATCTGCTTTCCTAAATATCGAAAGATTCATAATCTGTTTTTTTAAAAAAATGTTTTTTGATTTATTCTTGAGAGAGGAAGACGGAGGATCTGAAGCAGGCTCGGTGCTGATAGCAGAGAGCCCCATGTGGGGCTCGAACTCATTAGCCATGACATCATGACCGGAGCCAAAGTCAGATGTATGGCTGAGCTACCCAGGTACCCCCTAATCTGTTTTTAGGCCAATTAAGGGTATGATACACCAAGCAGCAATCATTTACCTAACAGGCAATTCTATAATCTGAGGATATGTATTACCTCACTCAAAATCAAAGTAACTTTCCTTCTCTAAGTAAAAGGACATGAGTGTTCTCATATTAACTATGAACTCCATTTTTCTTTTTTTATATGTTTATTTCTTTTTGAGAGACAGAAAGAGGCTGGAGGAGGAGTAGAGTGAGGGAGACACAGGATCTGAAGCAGGCCCTGCATTGACAGCAGAGAGCCTGACATGGGGCTCAAACTCACGAACTGTGAGATCACGACCTGAGCTGAAGTTGGGCACTTAACTGACTGAGCCACCCAGGTGCCACTGAATCCCATTTTTCTACCAATAACAGCACTTCTCTTGGATTGACCAAGTTTAGGCTCAGCAAGTACTGGCTAAATTATGACTCAACCACTTACTAAGTGAATAACTTTGGGCAAAATTATGAAGACCTTCAACTGGAGTGGTTAACAGTTTCAGCCTCTGAGAGTCATAAGAACTCAGTGTACGTAACGGATGGAAAGCATTTAGAACAATGCACGGCACGCAGTAAGTGCTCAGTAAATCTGTTATTATTGTCGGACCTCTTGGTGGGAACCATGGAAGAATGAACTCCGAGACTCGTCTCCTTACTCATCCAAACACCTTGCCGAACACCGGAACGCTGTGGCCTTAGCTGTTCATGCAGCGAATGGACAGAAAGAAAACGCTGTAGTAAGACATTTTTACATGTGTAAACTCAGGACATTCTGACCCTAAAATGAGGAATCACAAAAGTAAGAGAACACTACAGAATTCTGGCAATGTTCAAAGCAGCAGAGGCAAACAGCAGAAAAAGGGACTGAAAGTGGCAGGTTTAAATTTTACCTTTTAATCTATAAAGTGAGGAGCCTGACTTTCTCCAGAGTTGTCAATTCAATAAAAGAGGCAGCGTTTCAGGCAGACATGAGGAAGTGGAGATGGCGGGAAAGCAAGGAATGAGACTGAGAAGCAGCTTGGGAGGAGATGAGGAGATACAGTAGTGTTTCTTGCATTACTTTGAGGGAGGAATGACAGGGATCTTTCTTTTCAAGGAAAGGATGTCTGGAGCGCTTGGTTCTTCAGCAAAGTGAACTTAGGCGTTATCTTAGGAATTCGAAAGGATATTCAGCAAAGCTTGGAAATTGTGTTTTTGAGAGAACAGGCCTGCCTTATTCAAACAGTGCTTGGAAGGTCAAATTTGTATTTTGAATCGGCATTTACTTCACGGTCACAGATGATTTTCACACGGCCAAAGCGGCTATGAGGAGACAGGAGAAAAGATGCACATGGGTGTGTGTGTGCGTGTGCTAGAGCGATGGGAGTAGTGATCATGAATCTATATATAGCCATAACATTTGGACCGGAAATGATCGAAACTGTTATTTTCACAAGAGTACTATAAATTATTTCAATATGTACATAAAGACACTGACAAGTTAGGTCTTCTATTAAAGCTTAACACAGCTGAACTGGGCTTATTTTGAAAAGATGTGGGTTTTTCAAATGTTTATTTATTTTTGAGAGAGGCAGAGAGCGAGTGGGGCGGGGGAGGCAGGGAGTGGCCGAGAGAGAGGGAGACAGATTCCCAAGCAGGTTCCGCACTGTTAGCACGGAGGCTGATGTGGGGCTTGAACTCACAAACTGTGAGATTATGACCTGAGCTGAAACCAAGAGTTGGACGCTCAATCAAGCGAGCCACCCAGGTGCCCGTGTGTGTGTGTGTGTGTGTGTGTGTGTGGGTGTGAGATTACTACCATAGGAGACTTGTTATTTCATTTTCTCTTGGGAATGTTTGCCTTGACATCACCCTAGACTGTATGCACTGTAGAAAGTGAGAGGAGATGATACACTTGTGCCCTTGTCTGTTGTCAGCTCGGTACCATCCCCAGCCCTTCCCTGGAAGCTCTCGAGCTGTGTTTTCCAACTCGTTGCCGGCAGGGTGTTGGGTTTAGATCCTGCCAGCAAGAGGCACTCCCCAAAGCTGTGGAAGGCCCAGAGAGAGGGAAGGCACGATCTTCCCCTTGCAGCGGCGGAACGATGCCCGGGCAGATGGTGAATAAGAGGGTTGCAGATGCTTCTAGGAGAGCTCTGCTGACAGCTGCTTCCTCACGGCAGTTGGTGAAACCTCCTGGCACACTTCCTGTATTTCCTCATTTCCTGCAAGCCAGCAGCAACTTTCCTTGTCTTTGCTTCCTTCCGACTGTTTTCTAAGCTTTTTGAGCAATTTTTAAAACATCTCATTCCTTCTATTAAATTTCCTCTTGCTTGAAATACCAAAAATGGCTTCTGTCTTCCTGAGTCTAGATGAATAAATGGAAACTTCTATTCCCGAGATCCTCTTGAGCTACGGCACCTCACCTCTGAGCACATCTGGAGCAGGAAGGAGTGGGATGAAGAGTCACCAAGAATCCCTGGGCTCCCCTTTCACAGACACTTGTGACCTCTAAGGCGATGACGTCTGGATTGTGCTCAGCAGGGCTGCTGGCCTCTCCATCTCCATTCTCTCGGTTTTGCGTCCCCATCACCTTAATCGGAAAAGCTCTACTTTTATTTGTTACCTTTCAAATCTGGCAGTAAAAATCTGCTAAAAGAGCCATTTGCTAACCACTGCCCTTGAAGAGGAGGATTTGGTCACGAGCAAACCATTTTCCACTACAGTCCAGCCTCCAGATACCAGCCAAAGCAGGGATAAAAGTCAAAACGTTTAAATTATGGGAAACTCCTGAAGACTGAGAATGGATGGCAGGAAAGTCTACATAAATATGGACTTGAAAACAAGTGATCAGCTTTCTCTTTGTTATCTTAGGCACATGGATTTTAGTATCTTTAAAAAAATGTGTTTACTGAATACTGAACAAATTATGAATTGCTCTCATTTTGAGTAACACACGCCAAGACTCCTTTGCAAAGGAGATTCAAGCTTTCCTTTGGAAAATGTTTCATGGAACCAATGACCAGTCTAATGTTTTAGGAAAGTGTACCGTGCGCTTCTCTATTGTTTTCTAATGAAATCCCAGGTCAAAGATGGAGATCACCACAGAGCTGGCTTCTTAGGGAGGTGATTCGCTTTGGAGCTGTTTGTCAATGATTATATAAAAAGCTTTAGCTTAACACTGAATTTATCTTCCCAAAACAATCCCATGTTTGTCAGGGCACATTAAGCGTGTAACAACTTCCAGGCTCCACAGTTTGGATCACTGGCCCTTCGACTGGTGAAAATCGCGAAATTTAGAAGGAACCACCTATTGGTCCCTAAAAGCTTTGATCTCTTCGTTCTTAGGCTCATCCATCAGAACATTTGGTTTTAAAGAGTAGGTACCATCTCTGCTGGACTAAGTAGAATTTTATTTTCAGAGGAACAATAAAATGATATCGGTAAATCTTGGTTGGATTAAGGCACAAGATTGGGGCGCCTGGGTGGCTCAGTCGGTTAAGCATTCAACTTTGGCTCAGGTTATGAACTCGTGGTTTGTGAGTTCGAGCCCCGCATCGGGCTCTTTGCTCACAGCTCAGAGCCTGGAGCCTCCTTCAGATTCTGTGTCTCCCCCTCTCTCTGCCCTTCCCCCACTCGTGCTCCGTCTCTCTCTCTCAATAAAAGTGTTAAAAAAAAAAAAAAGACACAAGATCTAAATGGAAAATATATTCATATTCATTTGGAAATGAAACACACACATAGAGATATGGTAAAACGTGGTCTCTGCCCGCTGATTTTATGGATATATGCATAGTGCCCCTGTTTCCTCCACTATATATCTGGTTCAGTATCTCCCAGTGGTCCTTGGGAAGTGAGGACATTTTTTTCTTCTCGTGAACCCATGGTGGCTCCTGCCTCTCCCCCACATTTCTTTCTGGGTGCTACCAATCATGTTGGTTCTTGGGATTAGGGCAAAATAGTTTCTAGAATTTCTTCACATTTCACTCTTCTGAGAATAGGACTATCTGCTTTAATCCAGCGTTAAGTTGTCTTCTACATGTTCTAGATTTTCTCAAGTTTAGTAAATTTCCTGAATAACCCAAGATAATCTGTTTGAATCGTACTTAAAAAAAGCCACATGCCATCTGAGGCTTTCTCCACGCTTGTTTCTTACTCTGCCTTCTCATTAACATTACCTTCACCACTTCACCAATTGCAGGCCCATCCATTTCCTGTTCCTTCTGTGCCTAAACACAGCTAAATTTTACTGTCTTCAGCATCTCTAATGACCATCAAGTGATTCTGGGTATTGGCCGCCCTGATATTTTACCTAAGGCTTAATTTTCTGTCCTCACTATGTACTCGTTCTTCTTTCATTCTTGTATCCTTTCACGTGGGCCCCTCAAAGAGCTCTATAGATGCTAGGCAGTCGTGTGGAGATTAAAAGTCTATACTGGAAGCAAACTGGGTAGGTTCTAATCCTGGCTCCACCACTGACTGCTTAATGGCTATGCGTCCTCGGGTAAGTTATTTTACTTCTGTGTGTCTCAGTTTCTCAGTATGAAAAAATACAGATAATCATGGTATTTACTTCATGGGAGTACCGTCAGGATTAAATGAGAGAGAAGGAGTGTGTGTGTGTGTGTGTGTGTGTGTGTGTGTGTTTAATAATACACACTAGCATACAGCATGTATGATATTATTTCTTGTTGAAATTACTTAGCCTTCTATGATGCACATTTTATGTTGTATAATCTCCCACAAACATCAACTATATTCTCTTTGACAGGTTCTAACCATGGGATCACTGCAATATTTTTTCTCAATGTCTGCAAATTTAACTATCTGAAAATGATACATCCAGCCATGCCTGGTGTTTACTTTGCTGTGTGAACTCCAATACGATATGGTAACATTCTCAAAAGACTAATATAACTTTCACTTTCCCACCGATTCCTCCTTTCGGTCAGAATTAAGTACAGAATATTGAGTCTCTACATTTTTTCCCTCTTGGGAAGAAAGATCACTCAAAAGACAACTCAAGAACTTAATTCTCATCCTATTTGAGCCCAATTAGACTTCAGGAAACGACCTGAAACCTCTCATCACTGCTGCCACCATGTCAGTTTCATCATTATATCAAGAAAGCATCATTAACAGCCTATATTTCACTCAGTGGTCAGTAGTATACTTTTATAACAGTATCAACTGCTTTTATAGAACTCACAATAAACACGGAGGAATGTCTACATAGTTTGCATTTCCTGTGGTGCTACAAATGGTCCATTTTGCACTTGGCCCTTATTTTGGGTGAAAGCATTGCATATGCAACAAAGATGTTGATAAAGTCATTGCAAAATCAGCAGTATGGTCAATTCTCAATGAAATTTGCACAGGATCTCATATTTTAATTTTAGTTTTGCATCATCCTCTTTCTTCACGAAACCATTCGCAAGAAGTACCAATAGGTTGAGTTACTTTAGGGGCATTCAGATGCCGACTGCCCAGTGTGGGTATTACCTCTGAATCCTTCTTGGTTATTTATCTTATAATTATATAACATGTTTATAGTTCCCATATGCTAACCCACAAACAGAATTCCAGTTTCTCTGTCTCCCAACATGGACAAATGCAGGGTGCAAAATCAATCACATTTGAATGAGTCCATTTTGCTACTTCTAGACTAATATCTAAAGTTAGATTTATGTATTAGGGATCAAATACCATGAATAGAAATGTCTCTACAATGAAAGATATTTCTTGGAATCAGTCAGTTGAGTATATACCCTAAGGAGAATTTTTTTTTACGATAACGTTCTAGTTCAACTAATTCACTTGGATAGTTTCCTTTATTTGCTTGTATTTATGTTCGAGCTGTACCACACATCTGTGATGTGCAGGTACTATTTCATTTAAATGAGTGTCACTTCAGCATATGGCTCTATTGGCAGAGCTAATTCCTTATCCCAGCACAGGGCCTGGCGCAGTCACAGTCCACCAGTTGCATAGACGAGGAATCTGGAAAGGCCTTTGACGTCTGTATCCTGTCCTTCCGATGTTGAATTAGCGATGAATGTCTGCTGATCATTCTTCCTTAATATCCCGGAATCCATCCCCCCGCCTCCACCTTGGTGCAGTCCTCCAGCATTCATCACCCATGTTAGCGTAGCAGGTTTCTAACTAATCTCTTCGTCTCAAGAATCATTCCTCTCCAATTTATCCCCCTGGATAGTCTTGCTGAAGGAATCCCTTCAAATCACCATTTGATCATGTTTCTCTTATGTCTAAAATCTTTCAATAGCTTGGCATTACCTTTCAAATAACATCTCAACTGGTCTGTGCCCACATGTCCAGCTTAACTGCTTGCTGCTCCCCTACAGCAAACCTTATGTTCCAGCCCCAAGGAACACATATATGACCTTGAATTCACTCTATTTTCTTTCACTTCATACCTTTCTCTCCTTCCCTCCCCTTCCCTTTTTTGGTTTCTCCTCCATAAAATGCCCTTCTATCCTCTCTTTGCCTGGTGAATTACTAGTGATCCTTTAAGACCCAGATCAGCTGCCCCCTTCTGCAGAAAGCCTTCTCTTATACTTATATTCTCCTTTAAAAATGTGCTTCCTATATTTCCATTGCATGCTGGGTTTACTCCATGGTTGCCCAATCCCAATATGGCGCAGTTACTTTCATGCCTGTCTTTTCCATGACCTATAAATCCCCTGCAGGAAGAAGTTGGGCCTTATGTACTCCTGTCCCTAAGGCCTGGCACATAGCAGGTGCTGTGCTATTTGTGAAGCCAAGGTGATCCACATATATTTACTGAATGAGTAGCTTCTCTGATGGCCCCATGAGACAGCGCTTCACTGAGCTAGTTTAATTTCTATTGGGGAAAGTCAATGGAACACGTGATTTATGAATTCCTATCTGTGCCTATTGCCACTGTGGCTCTCCAGCTGATTGACCATGTGTCTTTTTGTCTCCTCAGTAGGGGATGCCTACTGGAGAAGACGGGTGGAGAGGGAACCAGCTGGCTAAGCGGAAGAATAAAACAGGTCAGAGGGCAAAGGCAAAAACAGAGAAAAGCCAAATTACCTTTTCTAGTACCACTTTCAGCACTTGCTCATTCTCTGCAACTCAAAGAATCCATAACACAGAAAATTACCCCAAAATTCCCCTAATAATACAGACTGTGTAAATCTCTATGCTCACCTGAGATGCTTTATGTAAACATAAAGACATGTAAACAATGCTCTCTCCGCACATCCTACCACAATGTGTTTTCAAACATGCTTTGAATTGAATGAGGCAAGTCTTGTATTTCAAAGTTTGTGGAAGTGTCATATCTGTTTTTATTAGATAAGGAAGCAACTTCAGTGATAAGGAAGAGGAGTAAAGGACTTTCTAATCAAGAAAATAGGAAGCCTACCCATGAGTCACCCAAACAGATTTTTAGAGAGAAACAAATAAAGCACTTCACATGAACAGCTGGTAAAAACTGTCACACGAGAAAGTAGAAATCATCAATTGAGTGGACAGGCTAGAATGAGGGGTGTTGAAAGAATGTAAAGTACAGAATGTAAGAAGGCGAAAGCTAGAGGAGCAGAGTAAAATGTCTTTTCAGTTTAATGAAAAGTAACATGGCTCCCAGATCAATGTCTCAGCTCTGTTACTGGCTCAGCCTAGGTCATACTTTCCACGCTTCAGTTTTCCCCATCTGTAAAATGGGAATAAAGATGCTGGCTTTATTATTATTACTTATGTTATACATTATCTATTTATGTAGAGAAGGGTGGCCATGGCTGTGGGGATTAACCAAAGGGTGACTATAGTGTGAGTTACAGATGTATAGCGCTAGAGGGCTTTGGCTGTGGATGCACCAGGAAAGGGGAAAGGAAGTCAATAAAAAATCGATGGAGTAACTTCTTTGGTACCCCGAGACTGCTCATTTCAATGATGAGAGGAGGGATGCCTAACAAAGCTCAGGAAGGGATGTGAACTCATCTGAGATGAGCTGTGATGAGCAGGTCTAACTACTTCCCCCCATCAGCTCAGTAAACACTAATGACGCACCACTGGTGATACAGAGCCAGCTGAACACTCTCTTAGTTTTTTATTTTGTGAATTAACGTCCTTCATGGCGGGTGTACACTACCCGGTAATGAATTGAGTCCTTAGAACTGCCTGGGGTACTCCTCTCTGCCTCTGCAAGAAGGCATAAATTTCACACGGAATCAGCACTTTTAAGGAGGCAGTAACTCCTTTAAAAGAAGTTTGTTTTCAATTAGTTTCTACACACATCCTGCTTGAATTAAATTAGCTTCTTCCATCCTTCCCTATAAAAATTAAAGAAAAAAGAGGCACAACAGTCTTCCATAAGATTTGATAGATGGATAGATAGACAGATAGATAGATAGGAAGCTGGGAATATTTAAGGAAACCAACAAGTCTCAAGCCCATTAGTCTTCTAGAACAATAAAGAGAAATCAGTCTCTTACTAGTCAAGTCTTGCACATTAAGCTTGATGATTAGGTTTTCCCCATTCACCAGGGCCCTTTGAACCTTATCTACCCCTGCAGAATTAGAAAGTCAGGCCTGGGCCTCTGAGACACATAATCATATTTCATTTCTTTAGGTTTAAAACCGCTGTATAGTTCACGAAGGACTATGTGGTTAGGGTTGAGGCTCTCTTTCCGGCCTTTAGCCAGCCTCTCTGTGAGTTCTTCAACTAGAAGACATTTCTCTAAAAAGAGGGTCTGGGCAAGGCCCTAGGAACCTTCTGGTGGTGGGTGTGTACTCTGTGGTTGGCAATTTTGAACCAGTGAACGTGTACTCATACAACAAAACTGAGTAAAAGGCTGAGAGAAAAATACAGCTGTTTCTTCTACTTAGCTGGCTTTCTTTTTTAATATAAAAAGTTCATGGGGGCACCTGGCTGGCTCAGTTGGTTAAGCATCCATTCTTGGATTCAGCTCAGGCCATGATCTCATGATAGTAAGATAGAGCCCTGCATTGGGCTCTGAGCTGACAGGGGTGAGTCTATTTGAGATTCTCTCTCTCTCCCGTCTCTCTACCCCTTCCCCACTCACATGTGCACTGCAGGCATGGTCTCCCTCAAAATAAATAAACAAACACTAAAAAAAAGAGTTTGTATCAAGGAGATTGTATACTGACCTAAAGAACTAGATGATTCTTTCATCTAGAGCCAGAAGGTCTGAGTTCCATGACTGGTTCTTCTGCTGATTTTTTAAAGAGGGCTTTGGATTTATTTTCTTCTCTAAGATTTCTATACTGCCTGCTTTCCTAAGAACTTTCTTCTCATATATTACCTCATATTACCCTTGCAGATTTTAATTAAAAAGATATATTACATACATAATAAAAACAACCTCCTAAAATACACATTGCTGTTTCTTTCTTTTTTTTTTTTAAAGTTTATTTATTTTGAGAGAGAGAACGAGCGAGAGAGCAGGCAAGAACAAGTTGGGGAGGGGCAGAGAAAAAGGGAGAGACAGAATTCCAAGCCGAGGTCACGAGTCAGATGCTCAAGTGGCTGAGCCACCCAGGTGTCCCTATATTGCTATTTCTAAACTAACATATTCTCTCTCTCTCTCTCTCTCTCTCTCTCTCTCTTTATGTTTATTTTGAGAGAGAGAGAGAGCACAAGTGGGGTGGGGGCAGAGAGAGAGGGAGACACAGAATCTGAAGCAGGCTCCAGGCTCTGAGCTGTCCGCACAGAGGCCGACGCAAGGCTGGAACTCATGAACTGTGAGATCATGACCTGAGCTGAAGTTGGACGCTTAAATGACTGAGCCACCAGGCGCCCCTAAACTAACATTCTTAACGTTCATCCCTTTAATTCGACTACCCCTTTGTTTTCTCCATAATCTTCACTATTTCCTAGATAACTGTGTTAAATACAAAACAGAAAGCCCTGCATTGATTTGACTGTGTGTCTCTATTCATGTCCGATGTAGGTAATGGCCCCACTAGGCTATAAGGCTCCAAACAGCCTGAATCGCCATGCCTAACTCAGTCCTGGGCACAGAGCAGGTTGAATGAGTGAAGTAACAGAATGAATGAAGGGACACATAACTTTTCCTGCTTGGTGTCAATTTCATTCTCCTCTTTCCTTTCATGGGAGTTCTCTCTCTCTCTCTCTCTCTCTCTTTCTCTCCCTCTTCTGATGCTTTAGTATCATGGATTTCTCTCTAATAATTTAAGTATAAAACCAGTTCCCCCAAATCCTTGACAGTAATTATCCCACAGTTTGGTGCTTACAACATTTATTATTTGTCCCTTTTTTTCACACCTCACCTTATTTGATAGGCAATACTCCTGAGCTCTGGAATTTCTTGGCCCCTGGACTATCTCTAGTTTGAAAAGAACTAAGTTCTTCTCAACTAAGTTCTTAGTACCTAAGAGCTCAAAATCTCTGTGTTCTACTGTGGAATATATGTTATAGTTTACTGTATCACAATGGTACTTAAGTGAGGCTGATGGTTTTCTTGTTGCTCAATTAGCATTTATTAAACACTCACAGTATACTCTTAAAATGTCCTCTAAAGTTAAATGGCATTCACGGAGTTGGTTTTTTTTTTTTTTAAAATGCCTGAGCTCTTCAAAGTTATGAGCCCTTTAAACACGGAAGTCGGTCCCCCACCAAAAACGGGAGCCCCATGCCAGCCTTTCCGTGATAGCTGATCTAGAGGAGGTACAAATGCAGAGAGCCACGGGCTGCTGGGCTCCTTCCCCTGGGAGCCGTCTCCTTGTTTTTATAATGCCTGCTACCCTAGCATCTCAGAGCCATCCCTACATGGACAGCATGTGAAAACATATTGAAATCCTCCTCAGATCACAATACATCTGTTCTAAGAGGCTGCATGAGAGATGCCAGGGGAACATTAACTCAGAATTTCCTAACTCAAGTGCAATTAAAATCTCAGCCACAGTGAAGAATTAATGTAGCCCTTTGCATTTTAAATACATATTTTAATTAAATGACACCCATCTGTAGAATATGAGACTGCAATTTTATTGAGGATTTCAAATGATATAATCTGTTCCTATGAAGCATAAATGGCTTGGTTCATGTTTTCAGAAACCTCGGAAGAATTATACAGATCTGGCATAAGCACATGTGGTGACACTCAATTTTGCTTAAATTTAAAATCTGTTTAACTTGCATGATAAGTGTTGTTTGTGTGATAAGATTCAGATTGTGTATAAAAGTGACAGAAAATAAGAGCACAGCCCTTTAAGCGTCTTGGATCATTTCTCCGGAGAGTCTGTCCCAGGGAACGCCAGGGTCAAGGGTGGTGTGTCTCTGCCCTGGCTAGAGCTGTGTAGCCACGGTGATAAGCTTTTTCACTCATTTCACCTAAGAGAAGCTTCCTCTAAGGTGAAAGATATGCTAATGGGCCGAACGACTGAAAAACAGACCTGCCGGCTACCTGGGAGCACAGTTCCATGTGACAGAAACGATCTGGGGATTTGGGGCCGTTGTAAACTTTCTCAGGAAACCAACTACCCTAACAAGTAGAGAGCAAACGCATCCCTTTCTCTCCAGGGCTATTATTTAGTATCTCTGCCCCATGCGACTTTCCACTTGTATTTCTACATGAAGTACCTTCTTCAAGACAAAGCCCTAGAAAGGGTAGGATGGAACCTGGGTTCTGGATCCATGTGCAGCACCACATTGATGTGTGACCTTGGGAGTGTCAGACATTTGGCTTTCGGTTTTCTCGTCTGTGAACTGCCTTGTATCTGGCTGGTGATCAACGATTTACTGCAGGTCAGACTCAGGTCTGGGACTCACACTGGCCTGGATTCTAGTCCTGGCCTTGCCACTCCCTGTGTGATTTTACAGAGGTTTCTCAATCTTTTGAATTTGACTTTTGTCGTTGAAAAATTGAGATGATAATGCTTATTGTACTAGTTTCCTAGTACTGCTTTGACAAATTACTACAGAGGTTGTGGTTTAAAACAACACAAGTGTATTACCTTATAGTTCTGCAGATCAGAAGTCTGATGTGGATCTCACTGGGCTAAGACTGAGATGTGAGAGGCTCTAGGGTGAATTCATTTCCTGGTCTGTGCTAGCTTCTAGAAGCTGTCCACATTCTGTGGCTTGTGGCCCCTTCCTCCATCCTTAAAGCCAGCAAAGGAGGGGTGGGTCCTCACAGGGCATCTCTCTTACCTTTCATCTGTCTCCCCTTCCACTTAAAAAAAATTTTTTTAAGTTTATTTCTTTACTTAAAAAAACTTTTTTTCTTTCACAAATTTATTTATTATTGAGAGACAGAGAGAGACAGAGCATGATCAGGGGAGCGGCAGAGAGAGAGGGAGACACAGAATCTGAAGCAGACTCCAGGCTCTGAGCTGTTAGCACAGAGCCTGATGTGGGACTCAAACTCACAAATCTCGAGATCATGGCCTGACCCGAAGCTGGACGCTTAACTGACTGAGCCACCCAGGTGCCCCTATTTACTTACTTTGAGAGAGAACGAGCACAAGTGGAGGAGGAGCAGAGAAGAGAGACAGAATCCCAAGCAGGCTCTGCACCACTGGCGCACAGCCCAATGCGGGGGTTGAACTCACGAACCATGAGATCATGACCTGAGCTGAGATCAAGAGTCAGACACTTAACTAACTGTGCCATCCAGGCGCCGCTCCCCTTCCACTTTTAAGGACCCCTGTTGTGACACTGGGCCAACCTGGATTACCCAGAATCATTTCCTTACCACAAACTAAGCTGAGTAGCAATTTTAATTCCCCTTTGCTGAACATTTTTGCAGGTTTTGGGGATTAAGACGCCGACACCTCCTGGGGGCTACATTCTGCCTACCACACTTACACTCATAGCATTCTAACAGGGAGAACACTCTAAAACCTGTGTAGTGTCACGTGCCTAGTCAAGTCCTCAATAAATGGCAGCGTTCATTACTGGAGCTGACTAGTGACTAAGGTCCCGTCAATCTTGGAAGTTCTGTGATCTTATAATCCTACAGTGAAATGTTTTGCTAATAGCTTTATGCTTTGATCATAAAGAAAGTAGGTTCCAATTCTGATCATATATCCATAGACATCTGTCTTTTAATGGCCAGAATATTGTAAGAGCACAGTATCTTTCTAATCTGTTGGTAGAGATTTAAGGCAAGTTAAATCTTCTAGCGTGATCATTGTACTCCCAGGGAGATTTGTCTCAAAAACTCTGTCAGATAGCTTGCGGAAATAGCATAATAGTGAAACGCTTATATTATTGCTACTGGGGGGATAATGTTATAGCTCCAATATTAAACATACTTGAATTATTTTACCAATTTGTCTGTGTATTATGCGGGTATATCTACTACAAAGCCTTAAAATTTCATTACAGCTGAAACGTAAATTATCGGGGTTCTGCTGTTTCTTATGGAAACAGCTGAGAAACAGAATCCAGTTCTATTTTGTGTTGGGGTCTGTTGGTTGTACCTATCCGAAAGCCCTTATGAAATCAGAAAACATCTTGATTAAGACAGCGTGTCCGTAAGCAAGGCAGAATACAGAGAAGCCACCTGAGATCTTACTAAATATTAGATAGGAGAGCTCTTATTATCTCAGCCAAACACAAGCAAATAAATTATTCTGGTGTGATCTGGGTTTGGCGGTCAGTCCGAGGAATGAGGGCAGACGATAGTTACTCTTGTCATCAGTTTCATGGGAGAAACTGTAAAGGTCCAGATTGCACCTGACATTTGGAAGGTCCCTTTTTCTCTAGTTCCTGGATCTCAGGAAGATGGGCTGGATCTTCATGGAAAACAGGGTCTTCCTTGACTGGGTCTACCTAACGTTTTCATGCAGTGGTGTAATTATTCATTACAACTGATCATAAACTTAAAAGTAAAGACCCAGGGAGGATTTCATCTGCATAATCACTTTTCAGTTCACTTTTTAATTTTAATCAAAGCTAACGATATCCATAAAGAGTCATTTTTATAAGCTTTTTCACCAGGGGCGCCACTTTTAACTCTTTCGGCTGATTTTCACAGTACTTACCCCTCTACAGTTAATGAACTTGCCCGTTTCTCTACTCTTTGATTTTCCAGTTCTCGGTATTTGTTGCCCCTCCCAACCAGGCAAGATGAGGACTCAGCTCCCTCCACTGATGCACACTCTTCCTGCTGCTTTCTTGCTACAAGTGCCTCTTTATTTTGGTGAGATCGATATGTGGTGTTTATGTTACTCTAAGTGCCATTGACGTCTAAGGCCGTGTGGGATTCCCTAGTTTCCGCCCCCCCCCCATCCCCACCCCACAGCACCACCGGTTTTCTCTGGTGCTAACAACAGCCTTGTTATTTATTTGTTTGCTTAGTTTTTTATGTACTCCAGGATCATTCAACTCTGAACACTTCCCTGATTGAATACTTCTTCTCTTCATAAATTCAAACACACTTGACATTTTCTCAGTATCATCTTCCTGCACAGACCTCTCCCGAGACCTTGGGAATCTGTCATCTCTGGGCCAGTTATTCGCTATGCCTGGTGCACTGCTGCCCTCTTGGCATTTCCTGTCACTACCATTTTGGGGTTCTTTCTCTGTGTTATGATCTCCATTTCTTCTCACCATGCCTTCCTATTTTTATGTCAATTCTTTCAGTTTGGTAGATTCTGAAGAAGACTGCGTGGAAAATATGGTTTTTGAGATCTTAGATATGCCTGAAATGTTTCTGTTTTTCCTTCATACTGAACTGATAGTTTGGTTAGGTATATGATTCTAGGTTAGAAATTGTTTTTCGTAGAATCTAAAAGGTATCATTTTTCCTATTGTTTTCTAGCTTCCAGTGTTACTTCTAAGGAGTCAATGCTTTTCTGCTTCTTGATTTTTTTTATCTTACCACCACATGCCTTCTTTTTTTCCTGGACAGTGTAGGGTTTTCTCTTTATCCTGAGGGTTCTGCAATTTTGTGATAACTGCTTTGGTAGGAGGAATTTAGCTCTGTTTTCATCCATTATGCTGGGTGCTCTGGTCTCTTCCAATTGGAAAATCGATGTATTTTTTGCTTTGGTAGGTTTTCTTCATTTTTCTCTGATGTTTCTCTTTCTCTCTTTTCTCTTTGGGCCCTATTATTCAGGTATTGGACATGCTGGACTGCTCCTTGGATCCTCTACTTTTATGTTTGTCTAGTTTCTATTTGTCTTTATGTTCTCCTTTTTTTTTTTTTTTTTGGATATTTCTTCAACTCTATCTTCTAGCTTTTCTTCTGGTTAGAGATTTCAATTTTCACTTATTTTTATTTCCACGAGTTCTTGTATGTTCTCTGAATGTTCCTTTCATATACAATACTATTCTTATCATGGATGCAGTATCTTCTCTTCCTTCTTCTTCTAGGGATAATAAGATAAGGGGTGTTTTTAAAGTGCTTTTTTTTTCCTGGATAGTCCTTATTTCCTCTGAGTCATGTTTCTGTTTATTTTGGTCTCTGTGTTTCATATTATCTGGTTTCTTCAAATGTCTACTGTCCCTGGCTGTCCGATCACATTGAAGTGGGGCTGACTGAAGTCTGTGTCTGTGCAGACAGAGCTTGTAGACTGTGGTCATCATGGTAGGTCATCTTCTGAGCCACAGAAGTCAGTGCCTTTGGGTTTTGTTTTTGTTTTTCTTCTCTTGGGGTGCTCAGATTCTTCAAAGACTTTCCAGTCTCTTGTCTGAAGACATACACCTGGCTGCCAGCCAATCGGGGAAAGAAGACAGGTCTCAACTGTCGTTAATGTGAATTCTGAATTAGCTGCCCTAATTTCAGTATGGTAGTCCCACACTCAACTATGACTTCTGTCTGCAGTCCAAGGAATCTCGGTTTTACCATTTTTTTAAATGTTCATTTAGTTTTGAGAGAGAAAGAGAGAGACAGAGTATGACTGGGAAGGGGCAGAGAGAGAGGGAGACACAGAATCTGAAGCAGGCTCCAGGCTCTGAGCTGTCAGCACAGAGCCAGACGTGGTGCTCGAACTTGTGAAGTGCGAGAGCATGACCTGAGCCAAAGTCAGATGCCTAACTGACTGAGCCACCCAGGCATCCCTTTGTTTTACCATTTTTAGAGAACAAGACTCCAGTGCTCTGTTATGATTTGATAGGAGAAAAGCCACAGCTATAGGAAGTATGGGAGAAAATCTGAGAGTGAATGTCTCACAAACAGCTTTCAACAAGTCTTCCTGTTTTGAGCCCCACCCTCATACTCTCTTTCAGAGGTAGTTAGCTATGCCGTTTTTTTTTTTTTTTTTAATGTAAGTTGGATAACTTTTTGGTGTATACACTACTGGTTCAGATATTAGCTTTCTTGGATTTTCTCTTCTCCTGTAGTCTTTGTTTCTGTGGATTCATACTTTTAAAATTTCCTTTTGTCTGGTTTCAGTGGGGTTAATGGAAGAAGCACAGATAAAAGTGTATATTCACCATTGCATTTGTTTTACAATTATTTAAGGTTTATACTAAGTGATAATCGCTTATCCTTATTAACTTTATGGTTATATTATCATGTGGTTGGACCTGAGGTGTATTTTACTCAAAATGGTGTTCTTCTACTTTTCCCAATCTATAGATCCGTCACATTTGCTGAATATCCCTCCTAAATTCTTTTTTTTTAAATGTTTATTTATCTTGAGAGAGTGAGCCAGAGAGTGTGTGCACGTGGGAGGAGCAGGGAGAGAGGGAGAGTGAATTCCGAGCAGGCTCCATGCTGTTGGCACAGAGCCCCATGCAGGGCTCGGTCCCATGAACCATGAGATCATGACCTGAACCCATACCAAGAGTCAGACACTTAACTGACTGAGCCATCCAAGTGCCCCATATCCCTCCTAAATTCTATGCCAGTGTCTTCCTTGGCAAACTACATGCCTGGGTGTGTCAAAGCAATATTTTATGTAAGAAACAGGTAGGCTTCAGGCATCACAGGTGATCACTGTTATCCTTCTTACCTCAATGTCTTGAAAAGAAATCTGCTAGGAACAACATAAAAGATGGAGGTGGTAACTTTTACTGGTTCTGACTTTGTGGACATGAACGATTCATAAGACTATGCGTTGAGTTCAACACTAATCTCCAGTTACTGTCATCAAGTTCAGAAGGTGCTCTGGCTAAAGTAGAAAGTAGAAAGCATAGGACTACGCTGGCTCCGGATGCCTCGGAACTGTATGGAAACAACTGCTTGATGGCAAAAAGATCGAGGGGCCTAAATCAACAACTTATTAATCTACTGGAATGAATGTAGAATTGTTTTTTGAGGAAGATTTTGACCCAGCCTATAGCTTCTCCTTTAGCCCAACTTCAGACAGGCTTTCTTCATTTGCTTTCAAAAATGTTTGCTAGGTCTATGCCAGAATCTTGCCCTGGTGAAGAGAGGCTATTCTTGTTTATATTACAGCATTAACTATAGTCCATATCACATTATTTCAGATGTACTCTCATGGTAAGTAACAGTTGTTAGAAATAACAACTAGGGAGGTATTAGGCTTGTAGGGGTAGTAGGTGGGAAGGAACATTCTCTCTGAGACTGTTGCATAGGGGATTGTGTTCTTGGAGACATCCAGACAGAGATATATATTTCCCCACTGGAATAATAATATTAACGGAGGTTAGGGTCAATTTGTTTGTCCATTTATGCTAATTGATACAATCCACAGTTTTTCAGCCCCTTTTATGTACTAGGTACCATATTACTTGGTGTAAACAGGAAAGAGACCAAGTGCATACTTTCCAAGTTGTTACAGTCTGGTTGGCAAGGCAGATACAGAAAGAGATACAGAGATACATACAATACGGTATGTAAAATGTTAGAGATAGCACTTGGGTATTCTAGAGCTCAGATGGAGATTACTTAATTCAGTCTGAAAGGGTCCAAAAAAGTTTCTTGGAAGTGGTGATGCTTAAAAAAGGAGGAATGGGTGAAGGAGAATGAGAAAAGGTAGGAGAATGGGCATTAGGCTCAGAAGAGACAGCTTGAATAAAGGTAAGGGGCGGTGAGAAATGGCATGGCATTGTAGGAGAACTAAGGGCAGTTCAATGTCCTTAAAAACAGAGATATGGAGGGGTGCCTGGGTGGCTCGGTCAGTTAAATGTCCAACTTCAGCTCAGGTCACGATCTCACAGTTTGTGGGCTCAAGCCCCACATCGGGCTCAGTGCTGACAGCGCAGAGCCTGGAGCCTGCTTCAGATTTTGTGTCTCCCTCTCTGTCTACCCTTCCCCTGTTCATGCTCGCTTTCAAAAATAAATAAATGTTGAAAAAATTAAAAAAAAACCCCACAGATATAGATTGTGAAGAATATTCTAGGTCATGTTAAGGATCTTGGACCTTGCCCACGGGATGATGAGAAGCCACTGTAACAAGTTGTATGGTCAGATTTGCATTTAGACAGATCACTTTGGTATGGTAGTTGTATCAGAAGAGAAGAAAAGTGGAAACAGGCTAATCAGTAGGAGGCTACTGAGATGATTCAGGTGAGAAACAATGAAGGTGTAAGTTAGGGCAGCGACAGTAGGGATGAAGAAGAAATGACAGATGTAGAAATATTTAAGAAGTAAAATCAGTGGATCTTCAGAGAAACTATCAAAAAGAGGCATTATTATTATACCTAATTTATAGATGAAAAAATTGAGGCTTCTAGAAATTAGGTATCATGTTGCATAGCCTACAGCCAGAAAGAACGAACAATGTTTCTCTGGAAGAAATGCATTCAGAGTTTTAAAAAAAGAACTTTTGGATCACAACACACTCCTCAGTTGGTGACTGAATATTTGGGACAAAACCAGCACCGAAGGAAGGATTGAGGAAAGGAGGTAGTCAAAGTAGAAGTCTACAAGTCAAAGTAGAAGGTCAGAAGGAACATTTTCAGTAAGTAAAATCTGCATTTAGCAAAGGATAAAATAGGTATGTAATTAAATGTATTGCTTTAAATAAGGACATTGGAGGCTAAAAATACTGTGAAAATCCAAAGGTAATTATACTGTTTAATCTTAGGAGAAATTCTTAATGGAGATAAATAGAGGACTTGAAGGGAACCTTCCTATGCTCTATAAGGTAATTGTTACTATCGGTGCTTGCAATGAGAGAAAAGAAGAAAGGGAATGGGAGTACCTACGGAAATAAGAAAAAAAGGGTTGGCTCATTTGCAGACACCGTTTCACCAGCTGGTTCAGCAAATGGAAAGGTAGCAGATTTCAGGCTCTTATTGCAAGCACTTTGTTAATTTAATTTAATTTGATGAAATATTTACTGAGTACCTGCTGTGTTCAAGGAGTTATGCCTTAAACTGGTTCTATTATTGATACTGATAATTACACTGGCCTCGCTCACCTCTGTATCAGCACAAAGAACTCCCTAGGTCCTGTGTGGCACACCCAGGTTGGCTGTGGTTTTTCCACCTGGTGCTTTGGTTTACACCACAAGCCAGTGCGGAGGGCTGATGGGGGAAGGCAGTGTTAGTGCTAGCTGATGTGGCAGTGGTGGCTGGGTTGTTAACTAATTCACATAACTAATTCGGTGTGGAAAGTGGGAAATTAAGTGAATTGCAACACGGGTAATTGACCCCTAATGAATTCAAGCTAAATAGCTATTTTCACTATTCTTGTTTCTCAGTATATTACCAGGATGCACTTTTCAACTGTTTAGAGGTTTCAAATGGTTCTGCGGAAACTAAAAGAAGCTATCTGATAATGAAGCCTTTTTGTCATTTCATGATGCATGTGAAACCTTAAGCAATCCTTAGTAAGAGACTGGTCTACAAAGAAAATCAACGAACAATCAGATACCAGATAGTGGACACAGAAAATACCATCTTAGCACGTAAGACTCTTAACTTCATAATCTAAAGACCAGAATGGCTTGAACTCCTTATTCTTTTAGACTAAATTATACTTTGCCATCAGGATTTTATTGAGGACTAAAGACTATAGTTAATAAAAATGTAGTAGTTTAAAGTTATGGTAGATGTTTTAAATTAATGGATATATATATTTATTTATTTTAAAAATTCCTGTATATATGGCATCGATGAAGTGCCCATATCCAGTATACCTTCCGAGGGATATTCAGGACTACTCAAACATTAACAGTCTATACTTTTTCTGCTTTTAAGAAATAAAACAATTTAGGGGTGCTTGGGTGGCTCAGTCGGTTAAGCATCTGACTTTGGCTCAGGTCATGATCTCATGACTCTGCTGTCAGTGCGAAGCCCGCTTCAGACCTCTTTCTCCCTCTCTCTTGCCCCTCCCCTGCTCTCTCTCTTTCTCAATAATAAATAAACATTAAAAAAAAAGAGAGATTATTTGCGGTCCCAAAGTTTAAAAAAAAAAGAAATGAAACAATTTAGGGGAGCCTGGGTGTCTCAGTTGGTTAAGGTTCCAACTTTTGATCCCGGCTCAGGTCACGATCTCACCGTTCATGGGTTTAGGGACCATGTCGGGCTCTGTGCTGTCAGCATGAATTCTGTCTCTTCCTTTCTCTGCCCTTTCCCTGTTTGTACTTTCTCTCCCTCTCAAAATGAATAAACTTTTAAAAAAATATTAAAAAATAAAAAATAAAACAATTTATAAGACGTCTAACTGACTTCTTATAAAAACCCATATGAACAATCAAGTCAATGAAACATGTTATAAGTTAATCCCTAATGAGACAGAGAATGCAGCTGAGCACAGACAGAAGTCCTTGAAACTAAAAGGGCTCTGGGGCTGGATGGTCTGTCATTTTTGTTCCTGTTTTCACTAAAACCACCAAGCGGCAGCTTTTTCATTTCCACGCCCCCCCCCCCGACACACTCAACTGCACGTTTACAGAGAAGTCACTTAATGAGAGCTGAGGTTTAACCTGAAGTTTTGCTCACTGTGACCCTGAATAAATACGCCTTTATCCTATGCCCGAGTCTAATTTCAAAGTGCAACACATCACAGGTCCCTTGACGGTGAAATTAAATTATCAGGTGGAATGGCGCAGCTATCCACAGGTAGGACAGGGGGACAGGGAGACAACTGGACAGAGACCTGGGCATTTCACATTGAGTACCACGATGGGCAAACACTGGCAGCAAAATGGAAGAGTCAGAAATAAAATACCCTCAAGATGACTAAGAATGGGGAAACAGGCTTTAAAGAGAAGCAGCAGCAGAAGGACAAACACCCGCTTTTTACAAAGCGATCACTGTTTGCTAGGCAGTAGGTCTGATATCGGGTACATATTAATTGACTTGATCCTATGAGAAATGGATAATACAGACAATTGCATGGATGATATTAAACGTGCCTTGCCCCAGGCCAAGCCCATGCTTGTCTACTGAGTTACACTGGTGCCAGAGAACAGAAACAAGGCAGGAGTATAACATCAGATGTAGGTCTTGCTCACTGTTCCATGGGTGGGACTGGGTCAAGAGAGAGAAGGGCTGGGCACCGCGTTGAAGAAAAGCACCTCTCCCCACTTGTTTAGGGGAGGAGTTTCTGGCCACTGGGGGTGCGTGGGGCAGCCATCTGTCCCTCAGTGACCCATGCTCTGGAACGAGGCAGATAGCAGCATATGCAAGAGTCTTTTGTGGGGGCGTTTCTCTAGCACACTTCCAAGATTTCTGTGAAAAGTCCCAAGGCTGCTGGCATGAGCAAATGTGGTAATTGGGCTGTGGTACCTTTAAACAAATAACACGAAGGAGTTTTCCTCACACTCCCTCTTTTAGAAGCAGACATGACAGAAGTTCTGAACATCTCCGCTCTCTGGGTAAAGTTTGAGCAAATATTTTTCTTCATAAAGCCAACCCTGAAGGATGGTCTTTATAATTCCTGTATGAAGAAAGACTCTGATGCTATTTCTGTGTTGATGCTTACAATAATAATCCATAAATATTAAAATTAATACTGTGGTAAGAATTTCTTTCTGCACTTTCTCCGTAGTCTGATATCACTATTTAAAGACTGTACCATAAAAGGCCAATTGTCACCACAGTTCTTAAGTTTTTTAAAAATTTTTTTAATGTTTTATTTATTTTTGAGACAGACAGAGCAAGAGTGAGGGGAGGGGCAGAGAGAGGGGGAGACACAGAATCCGAAGCAGGCTCCGGGCTCTGAGCTGTCAGCCCAGAGCCCGACGCAGGGCTCGAACCCACGAACTGCGAGATCATGACCTGAGCCAAAGTTGGACACTTAACCTACTGAGCCACCCAGGCACCCTTCTTGACTGAAGTTTTATATTGCCATAAAAATTGGGCAAGTGACTCTCTTAGAGGAAATGGACAGGTCAGTGGACCCATAGAGTTTCCAATGAAGAAAGAGGAAATGTGGCCACCGTATTCTGATCCTTTGTTCAGGCTGCCTCACCTAAATCTCCCAGGGATTCCTCACTATAAAGAGAACAGTCCCAGTCTTCTTTAGAAAATAGCCCTATTTCAGGAGAGTGTCCAAGATAAAACCTGGAGTAAAAGGTAAACACCGAAAACTACGTGTTACAGATCTTGGAGAAAGTATACACTTCTTTTAAAAAGAATTCACTAAGAACCACAGAGAACTGAATTTTTTCAGACTTAGAATGTTAAGAGTCTCAATAATGAGCTACATATAGAAAGCGATATTGTCTGAACTGGCACTCCCCCCCCCCCACCCCGGTATTAGGTTAATGACTTTATCATTTTCCTTTCCGGAAGTTTCTCACATAAAGACAATCTTTATATACCGAGACCCACTTACATAGCTTATCATCACCTTTACCGAGGTTCTATAATACAATAATTCCGATAATGCCTCGTCTTGTCTTCTAACAACATCAAGCTTCATAATACCTCATCTTCACTATATACTGTGTGTTTTAGAAGACTTAGGCTCCAAAGAGATCCAGAATACACACACATTGGAAAATAAAAAGAACAAAAAAGAAGAGAGGCAACCCTCAGTTGCAATTAAAATCAGCAGTCCTCCATGACAATGTCCCAACGCTAGTTAATACAGACATTTCCAATAACTTTAATCTTTAAGTGGCGATTGTCAAAAAAAAAAAAAAAGAAATCAAGTTTGCGTTTCTTAAAAGACAAGAGGGAAGAAAATGACTTGTCATATCTGACTGGTTCGGAAATATAAAATCCAATTCTGAAGAAGGAGAGATAAGAAAAGCACTGCAGAAGTGCTATCAGCTTAGCAAACACTAAATAATGAACAATGCAGAGACTGTCCAGCACGATAAAATACTCTATTAGAGGGACTGTTTTTAAATGAGTGATAATTGTGGCACATCCACAGTGAAAGGTTATTGAATTTTTATCTGTAGCAAGAAGCTTTTGACAGACTTGCTGAAAAGTCACCTACAAATAGTACCTTCTTTAGATGAATTTGACCAAAGGGGTTTTCCAGCATGTGACATCTTTCTGACATTTACAGGAGTTTTGCTTCCTTGAAGAATCTGATCAGATGTTCTTGGTTTCTAGAAAGACACTTGGGTCTCTTATCAGTCTTATAGAAAAGTCCTCATTATGCTTCCTTTCAGAAAAATGGGATTAAGTTGTTAGTTAAGGACTGCAGTCAAATCCACCCAGGATTCAATGGCCAGAGCTCAAAGATGTTAGTACACAGAATTAACTGCTGTTAATAAACAACACTGTGCCTTGGAGACCTGCACCTGACATGTACCTATATTTCCTGTGAAGAAAGAGGTCTTTTACATTTTTCTTGTATGATTTCTAATACTGGATATAAACTATAGTTCTCAATTTAGGACAATAAATTCCCTAAAAGGGAACCTTTCCCTAAATACACGACTACAAAATTTGCTTCCAAAACAGATCCTCGTTGGGGGTGGTGGGAGCACAGCTTTTAAGCTTCAGCTTCTTAAAATGGGTGAAATGTCAAGATCATTTATCCCATGCCCCCTTTCAAAGCACACTCAATGCCACTCACACCGGGGATGCAGCATCACATCCATCTTACTGTAATTTAGGGAGACGCCAAAGAGGAAACTATCTCTGTGGGGAAACAAAGGCACACTGGCTTGGTGTTCTGAGGCACACCAGTAACAGGTGATTGTGTTGTTTTTCTAGGCACTGTGGTCTGCACTCTGACAACAGTCAGGCTTCAGTCTAGATTTTGTCACTGTCCCATTTTGACCTTGGGCCAATGGTCAAACTTCTGTTTCATGATCATTCTTGGTAAAACTGAGAGAATGAGGATTGGTTTGTCAACGACAGCTTGAGGCAGGGATAAGGGATTAAGAATTAATGATTACAAAGGACCTTGAAAGTATGAAATGCAATCTAAATGTTGAGTCCATTACTGTCAGTGTGACACCCTTTGGGACTGTCTCATGCACACACAATTAGCACATAGCGCCCCGTTGCTACACTTAACTGGGGGTGGCAGTCTGGAAAGGGTCCGTATGCACTACCGATTAATAAGTAAGCTGTCTGAAAAAGCATATCCAGTTTACATTTAGAACATTTTTCTAAATTCAATCTCCACAGATGGTGATTTCTTCCATTAAATCTGGGCCAGCCCTCTATTCTCTTTGTTTTTCCTGTCAGGATTCGTCTCTCCTACCCACCCGATGCTGCAGCCTACCTAAACTCGGTTTCAAGGGTGAAGAAATTAAGAGACATACTCTTTTTCTAGTGAGGAGTTCATTAAGTCATGGTTAGTGGGCTTATCCCAAGTTTTAAAGCACCCAACAATCTCAGGGTTTTTCTAGATAAGAGCTCAGAATGAATAGTACAATCAGTGCCTTCAGGTACAATCTTTCACTCTATTCTCATTATAAGAGGTTTTCTGCTTGGCAGCCAAATCAGTCCCTTTAGGATTATTTTTTGCTCCAGCCCTTCTGCCCTCACAGCTGCTCCTCGCCTCAGCTCGGGTGTGGGCTCAGGTAATCCTGAGTTTCCACCATTCTTCTCAGTCTCGCTCTGTCATTTCGGGAGGCCATTTTACAGCCCTCCCTTTGTTTTCCAATGTCTTCCGGCCTCCCCCTTTTCCCAAAGATTTTCAATTTTATTTTTTCTTCCTGTTTCCATTTTACAGTTTTGTTTGAAGATACAATCATTCAGCTGGAAGTTCCCAGTCACCATACTTAAGACTCCATGATATTATCATATTTTAATAAAATATTTCCCTTATGGATACAAATGTTGGCATTTTCAAAGAAATAGCCACATAATTCTTTATGGAGAGATACTTAGAGCTCCATAATTACATTGAAATGCCCACAGCACTGGCCTTCGATAGCCTCACAATTGATAATCACCTCTTAGCTGAGGGAGGTCGGGTACTGTTTCCTAATCGGTATGCATGACAGGACCATGAACTCTACAGATGACCAGCTGATTGACAAGAAGGGAATTGTTTCTGGTTCTGTCTTTAAATAATAACCGAGTCCTCTTTTCGTAGTTTTGAAGAATACAATGGGTATCTTTTTTTTGAGATTCAGCTCTGGCTTCTCCGATGGGCACTTGTAGACAGAGGTGACTTTCAGATGCAGGTCCATTCTCAGACACATTCCCATGACCTCTGAAACACTGGGGGACTCTGTGGACTGAGAGCCATGATTTACTAGAAATGATTCGGGAGCACAGATGTTAGAGTTTTAAAAGCAACCATAGGACTTGAGATCAAAGAGAAGCCGGAGGGGGTGGGAGGAAAATCAAGACCCAGCACTAAGGGAGGTGAGCAATGAGTGAGAGCTTTAGTGAGAAGCCTGAGAGCAGGCACCCTGGGAACCCCATACAGAGTTCCCATGACATCCTGCTAACAACTCCCAAGTTCATCATCTCATTTAATGGCTACAGCAACCCAATGAGTGTGTATCATGGTTTCTATTTAACAGGCAAAGAGATCTTTTTAGCTAAGAGAGGCTACATAATTTCCCTGTGGTGATAGAACTTGCCTCACGTGTCCGCAAGTGTACCTGACTTCAAAGTCACATACATGCCGTACGCCTCCTAGACCAGGAGAAGTACAGGAAAGAGTTTATGAATTAAAAGAGTATCATAGGTGTTCAGGGAGAGGCAAAGATGGCCACAGGATTTAGGAGCCACGTGAAGGTACTCAATGAGAGGAAAGGGAACAACAGGGTAGAAATGTTAAGAGGACTGACCATTGTGTATCAGTGTTTAAAACGTATTGAAAGCAAAGAAACATGGGTCAGCCTGAAGCTGGGATGATAATTAGCAGTAATAGTGCAAAGCACATCAATGTGGACAAAGAGCTGGAGGGGTCCAGATGGTCTTCCTCGTAAAATGAGAGAGGCACCAGCGTCTCTACTGTGAGTAACAACAGGGTTTCAAAAGAGTCCTATGAATTGGGTGAGCACCCTGAGCACAGGCACTTTTCACACAATTCCTCCTTAGGATGAATTTCAATCAGCTTATAAACAACAGAGTGCAATTAAGACTGAAAGTGAACAAAATGGAATCATCGTCAAATCGTCATTTGGTGTTTTCATTCCTACAAAACATATGATTAGTTGTGAGACGGGGTACAACATGGAAACGGACTTGGACATTATTTTAAAAAGTGAGAAAAGCACATACAGAAGTAGAAGCAGCGTCAATTAGGTAAGATCAAAATAAATTCAGAGTTGGACAAGGGACAGGAAACTCATGAACAAGATGTAAGACCAGTGGTAATTGAATTTTCTCAGTGAAAATGAAATTAACCAAAGGCAGTGAATGCGGGCGGCAACACCATGAGAGGAAGGAAGGTAAAAGTGAGGCCGGTTTAGGAAAATGACAACTCGTAAGACCAAAAACTATTATGGCACAGAAAGCCTAACCTCAGAAAGATGATTAGGGAAATGAAATATGCAGCCTGACGAGGAGCTGTCTGATAACAGTCTACAAATATTTGAAACTTGTAAATACCGAAGCAAGAGAGGCATTAGCGTGCGTGGAGTTTTAATTAAAAATAATCAGATGGAATTATGACAGGGAAAACTCTGGCTTAATAGTTTGACAAACTCAAAGCTGACACAGGATGGTGTCCCATGAGATCTTGGCTAGGGACAATTTAATTCTCATTTGTGTCAAGACAGAAAAACAAACAGCAGTCGGTATGTGTGTGTGGAGAGGTCTGCATTTTATCTTATACATTTGCCAGTAAGGCAGAATAAGCCCACAATAGTGAGCTCTAGCATGGGAGGATTCATAGTCCATCTTCTAGAAAATGTTAAATTATAGTAGGCAATGCATAAAGGCCTCCTGGGATGCCATAAAACCACGTATGTGAAGAAAGGGAGTATATAGACACCTGGACCTTTTTCATCTTTATTTTCAGTGATACAGTTGACTTGGAAACACTTCCATATTCATTCCATTGGTTTGGCAATTGTGGTCTTTTGTGTTAAGAGAGACAGGGATTCCTTGTACCCTTCTCCTTTGGCTGGCTAGAGAAGGGTAGGAGGAATGGTTATGTTTTTAACCCCATTTGACACACAGTTTGACTAACTAAACGCTGCTAAGCAGAAAGTGGGTTGTTGTCCTGACTCCGGCATAGACTCAAAGTACAACATTTTGTGCCTAGTGTTCTTGTCCATGAAATGGGAAGTCATGTTAATCCCAAGCTTTTGAGAACAGAACTAGCAAAGTAACTACACAAAATTTCCCCAATATAAAGAGGAAGAGAAATTAAAGAAGACATTGCGGGGGGGGGGGAGGGGCTCTAAACCAGTGTTCCTCCATCCTGGCTAGTTGTTGAGTCGCCCGAGGAGATGATAAAAAGCACAGTAGTCTGGGCATCTCTCCCAGGGTGTCTGAGCAAAAGCTCCCTAGGTCATTCTAATATAAGCCAAGGTTGAGGAGCAACTCTTTAAAACAGTGGTTCTCGACCTCTGATATGACTGGTTTGGGGGCGCTCAGGCCACACCTTGGAACAATTAAATGAAAAATCTCTGAGAGTGGGGCCCAGCATCAGGATGAGAAAAGCTCCCAACTGATTACAACTGATGTGAGGCCAACTTTGAGAACTGCTACTTTACAAGTACATTTCTCCGGAAGCCAGTGTCATGGGTTTTGAGTTAACATTGCACATTAGAATCCAATGAAAATGGGTTAAGACATTTTAATAAAGAAAATTCAGATAACTCTTTGAATCTCAGCATGGCTTTGTCTCAAATAGGATTGTGTCAGTTTATTAAGGACTGTTTAGCACATATGGCAACTAAGAAGTAGCTATAGGTCCTCATCAAGTGGCTCAGGTAGAAAAAACATCTCCTCTCACAGAGACTTTCAGACCCACAAGATTATATAATCTATATCAACTGCATAATTGTTTAAGGTAGATAACTATTTTTTTTTTTAGCGGCGATGCAACTTGTCCAAACACCAAGCTTATAATAGATGCATTCATTCATCATGTTAAAAAAAATAGTCACCACGAAGATACACAGAGCAATCTGTGGTGGAAAAGTGGAAGTCCACCCAGAATTCAGAAGGAACTGTCTAGAGAGGACTACATGAATTGGAGGCATAAAAATCAATCCCAGAACATCATCAGTGATAAGTCACATTGATAGGAGTTATTCTTGAAACGATTTGATGAGAATAGCGCTTTATCTCTGTGGTTTTCCTTCCCCAAACCCATAAGCCCAGTCTAATCATAAAAAGAGATTAGGCAAACCCATACTGAAGGACATTCTGCTAAATACCGGATCAGTTTTCCTCCCAAAGCGGTCAAGGTCATCAAAAGCAAAGAAAGTCTAGGAAGCTGTCACAGTCTAGATGCACTTAAAGAGACACAATGACTAAATATATTATATCCTAGATGGGATCCTGGAACGCAAAAAAGGTAAAAACTAAGTAAAAACTAAGAAAGATTCTAATGAAGACATTAGTTACTCATAATAATGTATCAATACTGGTTCGTTAGTTGTGATGACTGTCCCAACACTAATGTGAGACGTAAACAGTAGGGGAAAATGGGTGTGAGATACAAGGAAACTCTGACATTTTTCTAACTTTACTTTGAATCTAAAACTCTTCCAAAATAAAAATTCTAACAAAAATTCTATGCCTGGATCCCCACAGTGGACTTCCTAGCATTCAACGACGGGCGGAGGTGTGGGATTATATTAGCAGCTGGAGTCTTCTGGAACTGTGAGGAAAGCAAAGCTACTGGAGAAGGGTCACTGTAGCGGCCCAGTTGGAGACAAACAAAAAGGAAACCACAGTCTTTCATAGCGGTTGACACGAACATTTCTACAAATGTTTAAACAAATCAAATCATCAACCAAATTGTAACAGAAATCATCTGATGGTGTGCGTGTTTGCCAATTATACAAAATGACATTCCTGCGACAGTAAAACATCTGTCCTGTCCTGTGCCTGACTGTGTTGGGAGAAATGAAAGATGCTGAACCAGTTATATAAATAATAGCATAGGGCAGTGTTTCCCAGAAGTTGTTCCCTGGAAGAAAAGTCCTGGGAGATGCTTTGTGGTGAGAGAATCCACTGCTAAGTTTGGGAAACACTGCACTGCTGTCAGCGTAGCTAGTGTGACTGAGGAGCAGAAGTTTTAGTTTTATTTAATTTAAATTTAATTCACCACACAAGGGTAGGGGCTACCGTATAGGACAGTGCAGTATCTAGAATATATTACATAACGTGGTAACAAAACGGGTGGAGCTTCTAAGGTAGAGAATACTTGTAGAGCAAAAATAGAGAGTGACAAATTTGAGAAATGTTCTACTACAATGATGATGACATTCACAAGGGATAAGTATGATAATCCTGTATATTTCAGGACTAGAAACGCTGGTTACACACTGAGAATGATGATCAGAAATGATCACAGGTGGAATGTTGGCATTAAAGGGCTTGCTTGCGTTAAAATAATATGATGACCCTCTGGGGGTGCTTTAATAGAAATATGGCATGAATGGCCCTGCTGGCACTGCCAGTACTTAATCTCGGTCCCGGTCAAGACAATGATGTAGTGGAGAGAAAATTCAAGTGGGAATTTGAAGACCGGCTTCTGTCCCAGTTCAGGCACAGACATGCAGTGTGACCATTCTGAAGCCTTGATTTCCTCATGTGCAAAATAAGTGAGTTGGACCAGATGGTTTCTAAGATCCCTAGCAATAATTTCACTTCCAGAGAGAAGCATAATTTCACACACACGTTCGCTATAGTGTTATTTGCAACAGCCAAGAGTTGGAAGCAACCCAAGCGTCCACTGACAGATGAATGGATTTTTAAAAGGTGGTATACGCATACAATGAAATATTTTTCAGCCATAAAAAAGAAGGAAATCCTATCACATGCTACAACATGGATGACTCTTGAAGGCGTTATGTTAAGTGAAATAAAAGTCATGAGAAGATAAATTCTGTATGATTCCAAATATGTAAGGGTATCTAAAGTCAAACTCCTAGAAACAGGAAGTAGAGTGGTTATCGGGGCTGGAGGGAGGGGAAATGGAGAATTGTTCAATGGGTATGAGTTTCAGTTGTGCAAGATGAAAAAGTTCTAGTGATCCGCTGTATAATATATTTAATACTACTGTACTGTATGCTTAAACATGGTTAAGATGGCATACTTAATACGATGTAGTTTTTACAATTAAAAAAGAAGTGGATAAATAATTGTATAACTAATAGTATAATTCCAGAACCAATTCCAGGAACCAGAATTATGACATTTACTCACCCTGGAGGTTTAGAGGGATATTTTAACCTTTTGGTTTCTTAGACTGGAAAAGACTACGGTCTGGCATTTTATTGCTTATCATCGTGAATGTGGGCTCAGCAAAACTTCATAATGAGCACTGTGAGCAGATGTGGAGAAGACCGGGTCAAAGTCACCTACAGAAGGGCCCACATTCACAAACAGCCAAGTCACCATCCAAGAGAGTGTCAGTAAACTTGGGCCAGGTCTGGACTCCTAATTCTCCCACATTTGGTTGCTCTTAATTCAGAGACTGGGATCCTCAGGCCAGAAGTCTTATTCTATCTAACCTGTAGAGATGGGCAGGTAGGGGCCAGGGAAATATTTTACAGAGAAAATAGTCAACATTTAATTTCTGAAGAATAAGATAAAAGAAAGAGATTTATATTGAAGCAAAGGGACTTTGAATAAAATAAAGAAAGGAGGAAAGGAAGAAAGAAAGAAAGAAAGAAAGAAAGGAAGAAAGAAAGAAAGAAATGACCTCCCAGATGGTAAGGTTACTCAAAGAGCAGAATGAGTAATCAAGGAAGTTTTAGAATCTCTAATCCTAGAGATTTTTTTTTTTTTTTTTTTACAGAATCCAAGCCAGAGAGGAGGCCCCTTGAGGAAGCAATGCAGACAAAATAAGCCCTTGAGCCCTTTCCAGTCCTCTGTAGTCTATTTTTAAAAGCAACACATCCCTAAAACAAAAGGATACAATACAAAAGAACGGCATTAATGTTCAAGTTGAATGCACTCCAACAGTTTTTATGTGGGTCACATTTACTGAGAATTTTCTTAACCATAACAGTTAATCTCAGAGTCTTTGGTTAGGATTCTTACACACAGCAGATATTACAAAGCGCAGACGCTATCCGGAGTCTGTACTACAAGGCTGAAATTATGATCAATGAGAGAAAATATGTATAAACCTAGATCATGAACGTCCAATGCTAACTATGATCCCACTCAACTTCTTTGCACCAAAAACATAAAGGAGTTCTGGGAGTGAGAGACTGAGGTACAGGTGGGGAGAAAAACGGAGTCAGAAAACAAGGTTTATACAAGGAGAATCAGAGAAACTCATGAGAGAAGGTCAAGCTGGGTCAATCCAAGACGTTTCTGGAACTCTTGGCAAAAATGCTCTTTTTGTCTGGGATCAAATAAATCCTGGGACTGCTGGTGGCCAACGATGTTGCCATGTAGAAAGTGCTTGCCTGAGATGGAAAGCACTAAAGAGAAAATACCAAGAGACAGAAGAAGGGAGACAGAAAAGGGGAGGGAGAGAGAGTACAAAAGAGCATGAAGAGGTGTGTAAGCATGTCTTGTAAACCTGGATCCAGCCATGCCTGAAGTCTTCTGACTGACCAGTTTTGTGAGTCAAGACATTATTTTTTCCCTTCAATTAGTTTGTTTCTTTCACTGGAAAGAATCCTAAGTAGAACAGGCATAAGGAAGATGAGGGTGGTGGGGGATACCAGATGAAATGGAGTAGGAACTGAGGACTGCCTTTGATGTAGACAGGAACTATTTGAGGTGAGGAGACCCTTTAAGTATAAAGAGACAGAGTGACATTTAAGCAAACACCAAAAGAGACCAAAAAATTCTTCGAAGAAATGGTCAACTTTGACCTCTTGGACAAATGGGCAACCATGTCCTACCTCTAAAAGGCAATACTCTCTTCTTTTTATTTGATTTTTTTTTTTTAAAAATATTTATTTGAGAGAGAGAGAGAGAGAGAGCACGTGAGTGGGGAGAGGAGCAGAGGGAGAAAGAGATAGAGAATCCCAAGCGGGCAACACATTCAGCATGGAACCAAACATGGGGCTTGATCCCAGGACCCTAGGATCATGACCTGAGCTAAAACCAGGAGTCAGATGCTCAACTGACTGAGCTGCCCAAGCGCCCCACAATACTCTCTTCTGTATGACATGGAATGTTCTGGGAGGATGAGAGTCCTGCTGTAATGTTTGGAGAAATATTCTACTATGAAAATAATTTTCTTTCAACTTGCTCTACTCCCTCACATTAATAGCTTCTTCATTATACCGAAGCGTGGTATTTACCATACCAAACAATTAACAGAATGCGGAATAAGAGATAACCTAAAATCTTTTCGGGATTTCTTCCCATCCTGCTGAGGATCCGTGAGTGCTAGATAAAAGGCTGGCATTTTCTTCATGTTATCCAATCTCCAGATTCGGAAACACTTTTGTGGAGGTAATCATTTGGTTCACTTTTCAAAAGAATAATAAAGACCTGTCCCTTATTCCTTTTCTAGAGTCACACTGGCACGGAACCATCAAAGTAACCCATTATCAGAGAATTCCCTGCTTTGCTCAAATTATAAACATCAATGGGCATCTCTCCTGGGAATTCAAAGAACAGACAAGTGTGGGTGAGTGAGGCTTGTTGTTATAAGAATAAACCAGGTTTGCTTGATGCTTTGTTTTAGCAAAGACAACCTAAGTAGTGATTATAGTTCACTTGGGTTTTGTACTGATCGTCAAAATGCTGACAGTCACTTAAATCACTCACTGGGTGGAATAATCACCCTGAAAGGAGCTAAGAGAGTATAACTTATATTATAAAAGGGAACTGAGCACAGGAGATGAAGTATTAATGGGTGTGGTAGAAGAGATCTTTGTCAGAATAACAGAGATGATTAAAGACAAGAATTAGACATCAAGTGTTCTGGGGACTCTCCATGATATGAAGACAACAGCTAAATTGTGCAATTACAAAGTTGAGCATAACTCAGAGAACATCTTTCTCTTTTTTGCAAACAGCTGATGACAGGTTAGCCTGGCCGTGGCTTGCTGTAGAGGTTAGGTACTACCTTGCTTTGTAAAAACCCTTTTCAAATGGACAGAACAGAAATCTGGAATGCTGCGCCACTGGAAGTAAGCAATTGCACTGTTCAACATTAGATGCTGATGGCCCACCAAACGAGGGGACCCCTTCCAGTCATCACTAATGAGCCAACCCAAGCAGCCCGGCATTTGTAAGGATCAAAGAAAAAACCGGGAAAAGAAGCGTGTGGTCCCTTTCCAGGACAGTTTATTAGGCAATTATCAAAAGGGCAATTAGCTCTGACTTTTCTTTTTGGTGGAGTGGGGTGGGCCTGGGAGATAAAATGGATAATTTAGACAACCGCTTGTGACAGATTGCCTGATAATGACCGGATTAGAAAGCTGAGGGCCTTTCAAGGATATCTACAGATCTGCTCAGGCCCAACACTGGGCCCAACTATCCAATGCTTATGGATTCTGAGAATAAACATGCATAATTTTATCCCCAGACAAAAAGTAATGCTAAATAATAAAAAGTATAGAATAAAAGTATAGATAAAAAGTAGTATTTCAAGAGGATTTCTAAAGCAGAGTTTAGAATCTTGCTCAAAGCCCCTTCCTTCTGTCCATTTTCCCCACCTGCTACTGACCTTCAGGATAGCTACACAATCAGCATGAGACCAGTTAAGCAGTGAGCATTCCAGGGACTCCGAGACTCTCTGGGTCCATATTTCAGGGGAGAATTTGTCCCTGTGAGTTTCAGCCACACATCTTCCATCTCTAGGCTGGAAACTACGGTTAATCAAATAATGACTTTTCAAAAGACAATGATAATAAATTACTTACTCTGAAGTTCAGTTCGAAAATGCAAGCATTTTCCTTCTAATTATCTCCTAACATTAACTCTAATATTAAATTCAAAGCCGAGTTCGTTTCTTTCATGTTATTGCTGTTATTTTACTTTTTTCTGTTTATTTATGCACTCAAATCTGTCAATGCCTTTATTCCTTCTTCCTATCATTTTTTCTTTGCTTCTATTTTTAACTGCCTAACACATACTTCTGAACTAATACCTTTAAAAAAGGTATTTTTTGGGGTGTTTGGGTGGCTCAATCGGTTACGTGTCTGATTCTTGATTTCAGCTCAGCTCATGATCTCATAGTTTGTGGGTTCAAGCCCTGCGTCTGGCTCTGTGCTGACAGTGCAGAGCCTGCTTGGGATTCTCTCTCTCTCTCTCTCTCTCTCTCTCTCTCTCTCTCTCTGTCCTCCCTCTCCCTCTCTCTCTCTCTCTCTCAAAATAAAAAAATAAGGGGTGCCTGGGTGGCTCAGTAAGTTAGGCGTCCGACTTCGGCTCAGATCATGATCTCATGGTTTGTGAGTTTGCGCCTCACAATGGGCTCTCTGCTGTCAGTGTATAACCTATTTCGGATCCTCTGTCCCCCTCGCTCTCTGCCCCTCCCCCACTCATGCTCACTCGCTCTCTCTCAAAAATAAATGAACATTAAAAATCTTAGAAAAATAAACAAAATTTTAAAAATACTTATTTTATAGCTATTGAATAAAGTTTATGGGCCCTAAAGTTTTCAAATTATTTCTCTCGGAGTCAATGGTCCTCAGTGGAAAAAAGTTTCCTATTTTTATTTCATATCCTATACCTTCTTTTCCTTCAATTCTATAATTAAGTTATCTCTCAGCCATCTCTTTTTGGGAATAACTGTTTTTCTCATTGTCTATATTTCCTAGCATCTTTGTTCTTTCTATTATTCTCTTGTTAGACACTTTTTCATTAAAATGAAAACATCAGCTGTGTGATACAGCTTCTATCCTTGAGAAGTTATTATGAGGAAGGGAAAGGTATTATTTTCTGTTCCTGTGACCCAATGGTGTATTCTTACACAATGTTATGTTTCGAAGGTGTAACATCAAGCTATGTGAACATGAACCTTTCTTGGCCTTCCGTGTCCCACACAGGAAAGCCAAGATTACATCTTTTAGAAGAACCACAAAGTATGAGAGGTACAACCCAACCAGATCTAGCACGGACCTTCCAACAACAACCTGACATTCCCTCATATGGGTCATGTATACGCACTCCCATTTCCAATGAAATTACTCAGTCTCGTTCCTCCGCTATCCCCACAACCGCCGCCATAATAGGTACTTACTCTGAGATGTAGAAAGATTGGAGAAAGCTGACTTTGTCCGACCTGCTAACCATTCCAGGCTTTCATGCATGTTGGCCAAAGCTTTGAGGTCACTGACATCATGGAGGATGTCTTGCGGAGGGATTAATTTATCACCCAGGTTCCCAATAAGAACTTCTGACTCCTTGCCAAAGGCTGCCCTGAAAAACAAATCAGGAACATACTTCACACACAGCACGGAAAACAGAGGGGCGGGCAGTGCTTTTTAAGGCACGTCTGGCACACTGTTGTTATTTGTTACAGTCACGATTTCACAGCATGCTATCTTCCCTATAGGTTTAATGTTGTGAGAAAACTACCATGTCCCTGCTTAAAAATTTCTCTAATGGGAGAAATATTGTTCTTAGAACAATGAAGTTACCCTGAAGCTTACACCTTCAACAGGAACCAGCATGGACCCGACCTAGACAGTGACGGTCGCTGGGTATGGCTTTGATGGCTGCTCTCTTGTGGGTTTTGTCCTTGCCTCTTCTGCTATGGATGTTGATGAACAGCTTAGGGCATTAAAAAGGTACATGGTTGAAGGTTATTGTAATAAATAAAACCACCAAGTTAATCAGCTAGAAAATATTTTAAAATGTTCAAAAGCAAAGAGGGTCCAGCCTCTTTAAGAGAGCAGATTATAGCTGAGATGGATGACAGGCCTCGTTCATTCACTCATTTACTTGGCTTAAAAGGGATCTGAAGCGAATGAACTACAAAGCATTAAGCTATGTGTTATTCGAAAAGAGAAGCCAGTAAAAATCAATGCCGGATCCTTTGACTGGAAAAATAGAGTCAGGGGGTCTTCGAACAAATCCCAGTGTCCTCATAATGTTTTGGGGGGGGGATGCTGAAAAACCAAATTCTGAGGGGTCACAGAAGGAGGGGGTGGAGGGCCCCCTAGAGACCATACAGCACTGCCCTTGCACATGTGCAGAAATGGAGGCTCAGAGGTAAATCGTTTTGCCCACATGACACACGAGTGGCAGAGCTGGGACTCAGTCTAATTCCCACAGTGCCCTTTCTTTCAAAAAGACAGAGGGCTGATGTGACAGAAGAAGCCTGAGGATGCTAGGGAGAAAAATCTTGTCTTTCAGGGAAAGTTCTACGCAGGTGGGTAAGCAGAGTTGCGGCGGGCGGAGTTTGAAACAGGCACCCGGAGAGTTTTCTGTAAGTCCCAAGGCTTTTTAAAACTCAGAACACCTTAAGTGAGCTGGAGCAAAGGCTTTATTTAAGTAGAACAAACCAAATTAAGTGCCAAGCAAGCAGTGATTAGTATCAGCTGACATACAGTCAGAAGGATGCTTAATCAACACATAGGCATGTAGTGCCCAGCACTAAAGCAGACACTCCACGTTGAAAGAAACAACTGCTGTGAATTAAATGCTTAGTAAAAAATGTTTATGCTACCAAGTAGTGATGCTCCATCAGCCTTCTTGTTTCAACGAAGGGTTACATTTTTTAAGGAGGTCATAAGTGATTGACTGAGTTGGGTAAGCTGTGGTCACGGAGGCAATACGCACCCAGCATGGGAAGGAGTGTGTGTAAAACTTTACTCAGAGGTCATGTAAAAAGGTCTTGGGGTGGGACCCACAAGCTTGCATTTCTAACTAGTTTCAGGCTATTGTCTGGGAAGCATGGGTTCGTTGGAGCACAGGCTTCAAAGTCCAACGAAAGAAAAACCTGGGGCCAAATCCCAAATCTATCATTTACTGTGTGAATTGGCTTCACTTCTCAGAGCACTGTTAGCTAGGGGTGGTAGTAGTGACCTCACAGGAGGTAACGGAAAAATAGGAGGGGATTTAAAACGTCTTTACTGGGAAAATTTCAGTAATTACACACGCAGAGAGAAGTGTAGGATACCCCCCATGTAGCCAATGCTCAACTTCAATTATTAGCAACTCATGGTAAGTCTTATTTCATCTATCCTTATCCACGCCCCATCTGCTGTGGAGTATTTTTGTTTGTTTTGTTTCTGAGAGAGAGATTGAGGGAGAGAGCAAGGGTCAGGGGTGGGGAGAATCTTAAGGAGGCTCAGTGCTCAGCGTGGAGCCTGAAATGGGGCTCAATCCCATGACTCTGTGATTATGACCCGAGCCGGAATCAAGAGATGGACACCTCGGTGGCTTTGTAGGTTAAGCATGTGACTCTTGATTTTGGCTCGGGTCGTGACCTCAGGGCTCGTGAGTTCGAGCCCCAGGTCGGGCTCCATTCTGATAGTGCAGAGCCTGGTTGGGATTTGCTCTCTCTCTCTCTCTCTCAAAATAAATAAATAAATAAATAAACTTAAAAAAAAAAAAAAAGAGTCGGACACTCAGCCAGCTGGGCCACCCAGGCACCCTTTCTCCTTGTCTTAAGAGTATTTTGAAACAAATCATTCAGGTGACGCATGGAACTTGGTGAAGGTTAACAAGTTATAGTTATTACCACTCTGGCCTGTTGAGATGGCTGGTTTATTGAGTGTCAACCCAGGGTGTGCTATGATGAATGAATTGGAATAGATGAGTGATCAGAAGTACATAAATTAGATCACAAGGGCTAGTTTTACAAATGGGACCTTGTAACATCACAGCAAATGTCACTGTGTCTCAGAGTCCAGGCTTGCCAGAATCTTCAAGAGGTAAATTATTGTGAAAGAAACCCTTGGTTGCCTAGCCAGTGTCCATTATCCCCTACGCATTCCTGGTAAAAGGGCCCTGGTATTGTTGGGGTCGGCAATGTATTCAGCTTAAGAACAAAACAAAACAAAATAAAACCCACTCTCAATTTTCCAGCCCTTTTGGCAGATGGAGCTTTAAGCCGAAATCAGCAGGTGGGTTCCCAGGAAAGGTCTTTTAAGTCTTTTAAGCAGTCTTAGCTGGCAGGGTCCTCTTTTGCCTTCTCCCTTTCTGGAATGCAGTAGTGCATCTTTGAACATCAGGTGACTCTGAGTAAGAAAATGACGCTCAGAATACTGGAGCCCAAGAGAGGGGGTGTGTGTGCCCCAATGCCACCACGGAGCTGTAATACGGCCGGACACAAGGCACTTCTGGGCTTCAAGTTATAGGAGGGACGACGAAACCCTATTTGTTTAAGCCACCGCTGTCCAAGTTTCTGCTACCAGCAGCTAAATGCAATATCTAACTGACACAATGATCTAATTAGCATAAATGATGTCACCCTCAGAAAACTTATCTCTGAATTTAGATATACCTAAAATCAAGTTATGGGGAAAAGCAAAACAATGTCTCCTCCTTGATTTGAGCCCAGCAGACAGTTATAATATCTTCCCTGTGGCTGTCACTCAGTCAAGTTGTAAATATTTAGTTTTCTTCCTCTGTCCTTATGTATCAACTCTCCCAGCCCCTTAATCATCTTTGATAGATATAACACAAAAAATGCCTCTGAGCTGGGTGGTTAAAAAGCAACAGGGGAGGCAAACAGCTTTGAAAAACAGGCTTGGAGGCATTTTCATGCATGGAGGTGTAACCCTGGGTGCAATGTGACAATCAAGACAAATGTATTTATGTAGAAGTCTAATCTGCTTGGGTGGGGATCTCTGGGCCCCCGGCACGTCTGTGGTGCGCATTCAGCCCTGGATGCCTATCCCATTTCCCTTTGGCTCACTCAGATTTGCTTAACCTCCTCCGACGGGAGAGCAACAGACTGAGAAAAATACAAACTGCCTCATGTTGAATACATAGAAGACATCTCATTTGACAGGAATCCATAATCACCCCCTAACAACCTGGAGAGAGCACAGAAAGCATGACATCGAGGATAAATGATTGACAGCTATAACTATTTCACACAAAAAAATCATTCCTTCGAGGATTTGTGTGTGTGTCAAAAAGCTTGGGGGATGGTTTATATGTGTTACAATAACCTTAAGGGGATCGCTTTAGTTGCTCAACTGTGGATCTTTTTCTAAAGCCTCTAATTTATTAAATAAATTATGGTATATCCACACTACGGAAAGCTATGCAGTCATTAGAAATTATATAGTAGAAAATACTTGAGCCACATAAAAATGTTTCCTCTGGCTTATTTTTAACCATGATCTATCTACAGCTGAGTAAAACAAGCTGTTACAAAACTCTATGATATTACAAAAGAAAATGATTATATATCTATATGAACTAAAATAGATTGGATATCTACATACCAAAATGTTCACTGTGGAACAAGATCACGCTTTGTGCTTCTCTGTATTTTCTATATTTTCTCCAGAGAACATGTATATTTTTTAATTAAAAACAAAACTTGGAGGGTCCCCTGGTGGCTCAGTTGGTTGAATGTCCGACTTCAGCTCGGGTCATGATCTCTCGGCTCGTGGGTTCGGGCCCCGCATTGGGCTCTGTGCTGACAGCTCAGAGCCTGGAGCCTGCTTCCGATTCTGTGTCTCCCTTTCTCTGCCTCTCCCCTGCTCAGGCTCTGTCTTTCTCTCTCAAAAATAACATTAAAACAACAACAACAACAACAACAACAAAACAACAACAACCCCAAACCAAAACAAACCAAAACAAAAAAACATACCGAAGTTGGAAACCCTACCATGAATGAATGAGAAAATCTTTCTAAGGGCCATATCAAGGATTTTAGCATGGAAAATTGGAGGACTCGGATACTATAGTTACTTTAGCCAAATTGGGAGACAATGACTGGTCAGGTGGTCTGAAGGCTGGTTTGGACTGTGGCTCCAGGCTTGCTCAAGATGAGTCACTGTCCCCTGCAAGAGGGTCTCACTGCCAGAATGAGTACCACCCAGCATCTGGGCTGATATTTCCAGATCTGAATTTCTACTCACTCTTCATCTTCTGCTTATTATGCAAGCACATTAATTAAGGAACACATTACACATATTTGAGTGAAATGGCAACAGAGCAATCATTATCTTGCGAAGGTGAAGTAACAGAAATTCAGAAGTAGCAGGCACTCGTTAATTGCCCACAGATCATCTGCCAGAGCCGGGAAAAGGAATCAGAACTCAAAGCTGTGTGTTTTAGGTGCTGAGGCCTGTGTGAGGTGCCACCTTCATCATCAGTAGCCCAACATGCTCGCGTTGGAGCCCAGGAAACTACAGAAGTGTCAAGCCTGTTAAGCTTAATTTTAGCACACAATTATAATCTTTAAAAGCTTGATCTGACAAGAATTCATTTAAGAGATTTTGCCAAGAGTGTAAAACCTGTTTAATTTAATTTTACCACACAATTATAATCTTTAAGGGGGTCTATCTGACAAGAATTCATTTAGGAGAATTTTGCCGGAGATGCTGAAAATTGTCTCCATTTAGTCTTTAAATATTCTGTTATCCGCTGAAATCTTAGAAAGGCCAAAAAAAAAAAAATCTGCATTTTTCAGCAGACTAAATGCATTTCTGAAAGAAACATTGCAAATAGTTTCAAAGTGACTGACCTGCAGATCTGGGCTATATTTGATCACATGACATGTATACTCAGACTCACTGCTTGCTCTCCATGCAAATCTCCCCCAGTGTCCCACGGAAGTTTCACCCCAGGAGCCCGGGAAACTCTGCCTGAGCACCCTCCTCTCTGACCCAGGACAGGGCAGGGAGGAACCAGGACTGGCTGAAACAGCGAACCGGACTCACACAGACTTCCTGCACCTTCGAAGGGGCAGTGTCAGACTCGCGCTGTAACAGCCACTACTCTATGTGTCGAATTGCTTTCCTTGCCTGAAATGTTTCCAAGAGCACTGCTGTCACGTTTCCTCAAGGTCTTCGCTGACAATCATACTAATCCTGTTCGACAACGTTTCTGGCCAAGAAACTTATTTTGCAGCAAAAGAAGTAAGGCAGAGGTGATGTTCCCGAATTCCCGTCTTTTTGGGTACCCAGTCCCCCGCGGGGAGCTGGCCTGGCGGAGGGGTTGGCCTATGGAGGATTCAGCTATGGTCCAGCTGGAAGGCAACACCTCTAAGGCTGGAGTGCTGAGGGCCTGAACATACAGTGTTCCTCTTTCCCCCTATGACAAGAAAATATGGATCTGGGGACTAAGGAGTAAAAGTAGGAATGGCCTCTCCTCTCTTGTGGAGGCTCTACTCTTGCCCCTCACCCAGTGTGGGGCTAGGTGGGTTTTCAGGTATTTGGGAAGGAATGTCTCCACCAGATGATACAACAGTGACCACATTAAATAGGTAGCAGGCTGTCCTCTGGTTTTCTGGGCTTCTCACTACTGAGGCAACAGGCAGAGAGGGGTTACTTTGATGCCTGGAATGACTGGCCTCAATTGCCAAGAGGTGGGGGGTGAGGGGTGGGGAGAGGGTGTTGCTTCTGCACAATCAGGGCAGGCAGGACCTTGTCAGATTCACTGGGCTCCATCTCGGTGTTTCCATGTCCATAGTGAAATTAATGGAAAAACCAGGGCAGCCTAATAAAGGCAGAGCTGCTAAGAACTCAGGTCTCTCAGGAACAAAGGCTTCATTCAGCATATCCAGGTGGACCACTCTGACCAGCAGAGGTGCTGGCAGACAGCGAGGGCACAGTGGGATGGGTGGTTAGAAAAAGGAAGTCACAGTATCACCTGCTTCTTCTGACCAGTTACAGGGGCTGTGGCAGCCTGCATACTTAACGCATGTATCAGTCAATGGTTTCTTTTTGTTTTCCACTTCCCCTACTACATTTTATTTAGAGTAAAACATACATAACATGAAACTGACCATTTTAACCATTTTTAAGGATACAGTTCAATGGCATGAAATACATTCACAATGTGCCATCATCGCTCTCTCTTTCCATAACTTTTCCATCATCCCAAACAGAAACTCTATTCCCATTAAACAGTAAACTTTATTACTGGATTGCTGGATCATATGGTAATTCTGGGTTCAGCTTTTTCGGAAACTACCAAAGTGCCTTCCGCAGTGGCTGTACCATTTTACATTCCTACCAGCCATGCACAGGGGGTTCTAAATTTTCCAAATCCTTGCCAAAATGTGCTATTTTCTGGTTTTAACATTTTTTAGAGATTTCTTTTTTATTATTTTTTAATGTTTATTTATTATTGAGACAGAGAGAATCAGGGCATGAGTGGGGGATAGGCAGAGAGAGAGAGGGAGACACAGAATCTGAAGCAGGCTCCAGGCTCTGAGCTGTCAGCACAGAGGCTGACGCAGGGCTCGAACCCACAGACTGTGAGATCATGACCTGAGCCGAAGTTGGACACTTAACCGACTGAGCCACCCAGCCACCCCTGGTTTTAACATTTTAAAGTAATTTTTTAATAATAGCCATCTTAATGGGTGTGAGGGGGTATCTTCCCCACTTGTTTCATATGAAGAGCCAGTAGCGATCAACATTCTAGATTCATGCAGAGGTCACCAGATATGAGATGTCACATCTGACTTGACCAGGGAGGACACCGGAAATCCTAGACTTGAGATGAATACAATGAGTGATGAGACAGACTCTCCTTTGTTGGGGAGAGGGGGAAGGAATGCCTTTATATGATGAATAGCAACCTATATTTAGCAAAAGGAAGAAGTTCTAAAATATAGACATAAAGGTAAGAATGGATACAGAGTAACAAGTCCTAGGCCTGTTTGCCCTAAGATCTATTCTTCATCTTTCCCTTGCTCTGATTTATACTGGGGAGGGGTCAGCAGGGGCTGACCCTTGTAAGCCTCCAGGTTCTCAGCTGGGTTCTGACAATGGGAGGTCCTAGGTAGGGGACACTAATGGGCAAATGGAAAGGAGAAGGCAGGGCATTTATCCCCCTCTCTCTCTGCCTCTTGGGTGATGTCTCTGGCAATAGACACATCTCCCTCCTGACTCCAGATCCTACCATGCCTCAGCTTACTTTGGGTGCCTCTGTGTTCTAGTAAATGCCTCTCTCCTTTGGCATTCTGGCTCACGGGAGATAGTGGCTTCTTGCTGTTGCCAATCTTCTTGCTGTTGGGTTATTGTAATGTCCCTGTTTGATAGATCCTCATTAAAATGTATAACCAATTCCCTACATTAAATTCTCTTGGAGGTAAATAGTTGACATGGTTTCTGTTTTCCCCGTTAGACCTTGACTTATATAAGACCTAATAATGATGTCTTACCATATTCAATGCTACTGGACATTGAGCCAATTATTTGGCTTGGGAATTAATTAGTTCTGTGGGCAGAAAAACTGAGACTGGTTAAGGTGACCTGTAAGAGATCACTTAGCCATTATCTGTCAGAGCCTAAACTGATGAAGGTTATAAAAAGGTCAGGTCATCCACCTAGATTCCTAATAATACTGACTGATTCTATTGAGATGTGACAATGACACATCCATTTATCACTTCTACTTTTTACAACTGCTCAATCTTCAACCCTTTCAAAACTTAATTTGTCTGTGTCAAATATAATGGGGGTAGTACCATTCTGATGGGCTCTTTAATCAGGTTTTCAAAAACGGTTTTTCTAAAATGATCTTAGCTAAATCCTCATAAATAAGAATAAAAGAGCCCAGTTATCTTGATTACAATATTATTTTTTTTCCTCCTAGCAAATGCTAAAACTCATCACTAAGTCTCCCCTTCGATGGTTTTTCATGCATGTTCATTTCATCACACACTCTCACGTGAGTAGCTATTTTTCACATTTAATAAGTAACTGCTCCTCTTTAGAAATTTGTCTCCATCAATAATCACAATCAAGGATTTTTTTTTTGTTTGCTTTCGTGACTACTGTTCCTTCGCCATGTGAAAACTTGCAGTGCTCTGGCCTGGCTAGATGGGGCTGAGAAGTCCACAGTTCTGTGCAGAGACAGAACTGGGAAGGAGTCCGGGAGGGGCCTTGGGGTGTTCTCCGCAATCAAGGTGAATATTTTAAATACTGGCTGCTTTTCTGCTCCTGGGTCCTGCTTGGGGCTTAGAACAGTATTCATTTATTGTTACTTTTTTTTTTTTTTTTGGTTGCAGGGAAATTGTAGTTTCTGGGTTTCTACTCACAGATGATAGTCAAGAAAAATTAATCGTGACCATCGTGGGGGTGGGGGTTTGACTACCAGCTCTTTCTCTTGTTTCTTTAAATCAGCTTGCTCACGGAAACAGGCGCAAAACACTAGACGCATGGATTTCTGATATTCTGGGACTGAGAGGGATCTTGGCAGGTAGTGTAAACCAGTGGTCCCCACTCTGGCTATACATAAAAAGCTGAACTAGAAAAGCATAAACAAAATTCCCCATGCCAAACTCCATCTGCAAAAATTCTGATTTAATTGGTCATGGGTGGGGCTCAGGCATGGACATTTTTAAATCAGTGGCTTTATTGGGATATATTTCCTATGTTATAAAATTTACCCATTTAATATGAGCAGTTCAATAGTTTTTAGTACCTCACAGTAATGTGATCATACCACAATGTGGAATATTTTCATTACCTCAAAGACAAACGCTGTACCCATTAGACTTTATACTTATTCTCAGCCCGGACCCTCGAGCCCTAAGTAAGCACTACTCTACTTTCTGTCTCAAGAGATTTCCCTATTTTGGACTTCATCTATGATTCCTATTCATATAAAAGGGAACACACAGTATGTTGTCTTTTGTGACTGACTTTTTTTTTTATTACATTTATTTATTTTTGAGAGACACACTGAGACCGAGTGTGAATGGGGGAGGGGCAGAAGAGAAGGAGGCAGAATCCAAAGCAGGCTCCAGGCTCTGAGCAAGCGTTCAGCACAGAGCCTGATGTGGGGCTCGAACCCATGAACTGTGAGATCGTGACCTGAGCCAAAGTCGGACACTTAACTGACTGAGCCACCCAGGCACCCCTGTGACTAACTTCTTTTACTGAACGCGTTTTCAAGGTTCATCCATGTTCAAGCATACAGTAGTACTTCATTTCTTTTATTACCAAATACTATTCCATTGTATGGATATACCACATTTTGTTTATCCATTTATCAGTTGATGGACATTAGGGTTGTTTCCATTTCTAGGCTATCATAAGTATTGCTGCTATGAGCTTTCATGTATACATCTTTGCGTGGGTGTGTGTTTTTATTTCTCTTAGGTATATATACCTGGGAGTGCAACTGGTGGGTCATATGGGAACTATCTTTAACCTTTCAAGGAAATACCAAATTGTATTCCAAAATACATGGCTACACCATTTTCCAGCTCTATATATGGGTTCCCATTTCTCTACATCCTTGCCAACTCTTATTATTATCTCTCTTTTTAAAAATTACAGTCATCTTAATGTATGTGAAGAAGTATATATCTCAGTGTAGTTTTGACTTGCATTTTCTTGATGGCTAATGATATTGAGCATCTTTTCATGTGTTTATTGACCATCTGTATATCTTAGAGAAACGTCAGGTGTGATCCTTTGTTCATTTTTTAATTGGGTTATTTGTCTTTTTATTATTGACTCATCCATTTGTTAACAGATACAGACTAGGAATCCACCATTACCCAGGCTCTGTCTTAGATCCTGTGGTGGGACTGAAACCCACTAGAATGATTTCATAGTCTGCTAATATGCCATTACCCAGAGTTTGAAAAATCCTTGACTGGATTTCCCAAAGATGGTAAACACTTATGAACATATTATAGAGAAATTAAACCACACAGAGGAAGATGTGCTCATTTGCACACTGTAGCAAAAATGTGAACAGAGCCAGTTTCTGTTTTTAGTTTACAGATAAGGGCCATAAGCCACATTGCCCCTTACAAGTTCCAGTAGCTTTAGGGTTTCACTTTGCCCAGGGATCCCATAGCCCTCAGTCCTGCTGCCTCAAAACACGCTTCTTATCAAGGAATTGGACTTTCCTGAGTACTTAACTCTCAAAGAGTGCTAAAGCAGGGAGACGTACACACATCTGTCAAATCTCGGAATAGTGTCCTTTCTATTTTTTAAAACCAAGTCTAATCACAGGAGGCCTTAAAAGTGGAGAACCTTTCTTGGCTGTGGTAGGGAGAGAGATGTGATGATGGAAGAAGGTCAGAGAGGTGTTATGTTGCTGCCTTTGAAGAGGGAGGAAGGAGACCAAGAAATGAGGGTGACCTCTAAAAGCTGGAGAAGGCAAGGAAATGGATTCTCCCTTAGAACATCCAGAAATGAATGCTGCCCTGCTTACATCCTGATTTTAGCCCACTGAGTCCTGTGTTAGACTTCTAACCTACAGAAATATAAGAAAATGGATCTGTGTTGTTTTAAGCCACTACCTTTGTGGTAACTTGTTAATGCATGCCTCATAAAACGAATATATCTGGTAATGATGTGCATGTGTAGGAGAATGCCCTTGTCCTTGGGAGATGCATGCTCAAGTGTTTAAGAGTGAAAGGTCACCATGTCTTTAGCCTACTTTTGATGGTTTGGCAAGAGAGAAGTGTGTGTATTTATTTGGAGAGAATAGAGTGGGTACGGCAAGATGTGAATGGTCAGTAAATCTAAGTCAAGGTATACATGCATTTATTGGACTGTTATTTCAACTTTTCTGTGAATTTATCATTCAAAAAAAAGTTTAAGTTCAGGAAAAGAAAAAGAAGTGAGCAACAGATGGGCAATTGTGGTGTTTTTCAAAATCACCGCCTGAAACAGTTCTTAGGAGAGCAATCTCCTCGGAATCACTTCCTAGCGGGATCCCTTGACAAGACTTGTTAAGTTTCTTGCCAGCTCACTGAGTTTCTGAAAACAAAGTTTCAATACAGGGTATAACGGGACATGTACGAGGAGACTTCAACATGCCAAATTAAAACTCGAACAATATTACTAAGGCAATCAGAACTCTTGCGGATTGCCTTTGCCATTCTCATTTCGAATCTGGGGAGAGAAAATGTAGAATGACAGCCAGTTATGTTTTGACATGTTTAATCCACGCCGGCATAAATGCATAATTTCTTCTGTCAGTCCATCTTTCCGTCCTTGTATAAGGATTCTGGAGTAGTTTACGTGTTGTGTTCTTATGGGTGAGCACAGGAAAACTATTCTGCTCAGATAAGTCTCTTCTTGAAAAAAATGGCTTAGAGCCACCGAGGTGACGGCAGGGCAAAGGCACCATTCTGCTCAAGGCAGTCTCACCTCCATGCGGGTTCCCTGGCTAAGAGAGAGCCGTGAAACCATCACCCTTTTCATCATGAAGCCTATAGAGGCTGGGTTGGTAGCAAAACACCGGAGTTCAAATAGTGAGTCTCTGATTAGAGGCCAAGATTTTAAGCACAGGTCAATGTAAGTGACTGGGTGATGGGCCCAAGTACACTATGGGAGATTCATGACGTACAAACAAAATACAATAAAACAAACCTCTGTTTCTATTTGACTCAGAACTGCATTAAGTCATATGACCAAGATTCTCTATATTTATAGTTGTAATTTGTCATTTTTCTTCTCTAGCAGCATGGCTTTTGTTCTTTTGCCTGTATTACTAACGATATATTCTGTACATTAAACAGTTAGCTTTTTTATGTCTGGCTAGTTTCCAATCGCGAATGTAAAATTGCAGCTCGGAATATAGGTGAACAGTTAAGTATTTTCACCCTGCTATGGACTAAAGTGTATTCCCCCCGCTGAAATTCATGTGGTGAAGCCCTAAACCCCAAAGTGATGGTATTTAGAGATGGGATCTTTGGAACGTAATTAAGTCATGAAAATGCCCTCATGGTGGGTTATATGAAGAGACATGAGAGAGCTCTCCCTTTCTCTCTCTGACATGTGAAGACATAGCAAGAAAATGGGCCTCTGCAAGCCAGGAAGAGAGCTCTTATCAGGAACCCAGTTGGCTGATACCTTGAACTTGAACTTCCCAGCTTTAGGACTATTTCTTTTGTTTAAGCCACCCAATCTATGGTGTTCTGTTATGGCAGCCTGAGCTAATACATACCTCCTACACTAAGACTCCTTCTATGGTATCCTTTCTCTTAACCCCATTACTTGTATGTCAAGTAGTACATGAGTACAGACATCCATTCATTCAACAAGCATGTACTGAGCAACTACTGTGTGGCTCACTCTATGTCTGACATTCAATACCCCAATTCTAGAGCAATGATACTAGCTAACTACTCTGGTCATTAATCCTACACCTTTGATATCAGTGTTGAATCCTAATCTGACTAGGAACTGTATTTCAAATGCCTTTCAGTCACCCTCTGTTTTTATGACAACGTTTTTCTGGAAAACAACAGTCACAAAAGAATTGACCAAATTTTCTTATAATTAAAGACTGTGATTCAGAGACATCAAATAAGTGATGAATGTTTGCAAAAAAAAAAAAATGCCATAAATGTAAACATACTAAAACCAGAACCCTAGGTAGCTAAAAAATAGTAAAATTATGCTCAAAATTCTACAAAATGGACAGAATGCACTAGGTGTATTGATTACACATAGGGCCCCATCTATTCTAAAATATAAATTCACAATATGAAAATACGATTCTCCTGAACATTCAACATGACCTAATGTAGTGTGCGCGCGCGCGCGCGCGCGCGCACACACACACACGCTCCCCAGCCTGTAAGTTTAGAATTAAAGGTTGTCATTTACAGAGGGACAGAGGTGCAGAGAAGCAAGGGGAGCTAGCTAAAGACACAGAGAATTAGGGGGCAGGGTGAGGCCAGGACCCAAAGATGAGTCTCAGGGTTTTCCCCACATTCTGTACCCCCTCTTTGGACCCAAGGAGATGAGTACACTGATGTAATGGTGGGTAGAGAGGGTGAAAAACTCCACGGAAATTGATCCTGGGTTCTAACAAGCAAAGAGCTAATTGTGAACAGCACATTATTTTCAGGCTAATGGCACAGAGTTCTGATAAAGAATCCACCTGGAATAAAATTGCATTGAAGTGCTCTGTTAGCTTGGAACAAGAATGTCTCTTTCTTTAGCCAAACAACTCAAATAAGCCTGGCTACTAAGTTTTCTTTGTAGGATGTTGTCAAACAACACTGAAAATAAACAATGAGGTACATGTTTTTTCTATACATGCTAGGACTTCTGAGGTATGCAGTTTAGTTTTCCATTAAGAGCATTTATTAAGCTTCAAAACAGATGATCAAATATAGGATTAAAACAACCAGTAATTAGAAGTTGAACATATACTTTGGCTTTTTTAACTACCAAGAATGATTACAGATTTAGAAATCAAAATTCAGATACCACTGAACTTCCTCACCTAAGTATGTCAGTTCATGGATCATTCTGGTTATTTCTCAAATTGTCATACAATTTCCTTTTGAATAATCCAAACCTACTCAGAGTAGAGACATTAAGCAACTGACCTCCAGCAAAGGCACTGACTCCCAAACTAAGCAATTAGGTGGCACGTCTTCAAGGTAGCTTTCTTGGAACTGAGAAGGGAAAGGAACTGATGAATGAGTGGGGGGATGGGAGTTTTAGGAGGAAGACAAAGAGATGGGAACATCTAGGGCAAAGTGAGATAATACAGAGAAGAGTAAATGCTTTGCACAAAATTGGTAGAAAAGTGAAGATGGTTTAAGATTAGGATATTTTTCAGGGATAAAAAAATGTTGGAATGACAACGTGTTCAGATTAGTGAACTGGCAGTCAACAGTAAGAGGGTTTGAGGATATGTGGATTTTTTTTAGGCAAATAAAAAATTAAAACCTAAGTAACAATCACTCATGGTTAAATAATCTATAATGCTGAGCAGGGATTCCCCTGTCTTACTCCTACCCATCCTTAGTCTTGTGCCCCTGGAAAAAGCACCTACGGCGTAAAAAAAAAAAAAAAAAACAAACCCCAACAACTTCCGTTCCTATTTCTTCCAGGGGTTATATCCACCTCTCTACATAATCTGTGGAAACTGCTACTTGCTGATGTATTCATTTTAGACATTTTGATTCCGACCACCCTTCTTCCCTCCCTCAATTACACCACTCCCCCTTCCTGATGTAGTAATATTATTATTTTTAGTTTTTCTACTGGTTTCTCTTTTATATTTTTACACGGTACTTTACCTCTGGCAGGACTCCCCACACTAGAAGTTGCTTATTTAACTACCCCCCTAGACTGGGAGCTCCTCACCCAGGAGGGAAACAGGATGGGGGGGCAGAGTGGGAGAGGGCTTCCAGGAGGAAATGCTGGGGCAGCGGACCCCTGACCCCTGAGTGTCTTGCAAGCTGAACAGGCCTGGGAGTACAGGAGGGAGGGGTGGGGTGAGCAGAGGGGATTCCAGGAAGAGGGATGCGCATGGCAAAGGCACACAGGTAGGAAAGAGCAAGGTAGACTGGGACCCGGAAAAAGGTTCAACAGGGAAAAGAGATGTGGGCGACCAGGTGAGTGGTCCTCAATCATCTGGGAGGGACGTCAGCCTGCAGCACAGAGCTGGGGAAAGACAACAGCAGGACTTTTCAGCACCGGTTTTAGACTGTCTGCCTGCGGGCCAGCGTCTTAGAACGCCTCTTTCGGTTCCTACCCCAGGCTAGGTAACAGATATCCTTCCCACCACAATGGCACAGAACATCATTCTCAGCCTCTTTTTTGCAGGGGTGTGGGGACTAAATGGGGGAGCTTATTTGTTCTTTAAGATTCTTAAGTGAGAGAGGAGAATGGTGTTAAATGAAATAAAATCTAAGTTTATAAAGTTAAATAATTCTATGATCTGAAACTCTACAAAATACACAACGTAGGAAATGCTCTATTAGTGACTTTTTTAATAATACCAATGAATAATTATAATCGTTAAATAATTGTCTAAATAGATTAGCAGTTATGGAAAATATATAAAGGGGAGATTTTATGTTTTTTTCCGTTTGCTGCCAATCTTATGCTAACAAGAGTGGTATCATTATAATATAATAACAAAGTGCCTAATGCAATCGTCCTGAACATTAATTGATAGGTTTTGTAGCTGAGTCACTAGTTAATTACCTGTCTTTCTTGTTTAATTTTGAGATTTAAGTCTGCTTCTCATCCATTCTTGCCTGGAAGTGCCCTACATCCATCTATGACCTTCATCTTGTTTAAACGAAGGGAGAAAAACATTTTAGCAAAGCATTTTCTACCCTGGTACTTACTTAATATATTCATATTTTCTGATTCATCTTTCCTCTTGTAATTATATTTTTAAAGTCATATTAAGCCTGAAGAGATAGTAGAATACATGTCTCCATTCTAATGAACGTTTTGTTCAAGCTAGCTAGTCTATTTTTCCTGCACTGGATTTTTCTGTGTTCCTTCAAATTCATCTAAAATTCTGCAATAGCTGTAGCTACTGGGAACCTTTTAATAGCTGTTGCTTACACTGTTTTGAGAACTTTTTACATTTCCAAGCAGAATTTTTATGAAAATTATTTATGCTCTGCTTTACTCATACTGTGTTTCATCTAAACATATTCCTAAGCCTACCAAATATCTGCCTGTCTGTCTAATCTGAGCTGGTTGAAGAAACCAAGGAGTTGTAAAGACCTACTGAAGGCAAAAGCAAAATAAAACAGACTAATTAATGGCCGTGCTGAGACTAGAGCCTAGTGAGCTTCTAGAAGGAACACATTCCTACGTGGGCAACTTTTAGAGGAGCCACAGAAGGCGTTTTCTCCCAGTGAAGATACTGGCTTACCTTTCTTCACATTTTATCTTTTCATTCGAAGAGTGGGGGATTCTTCCTATTTTTAAATTCAGCTTCATGCATTCCACATTTATTGAGGATCTGTGAGGTACTATTAGGGTCTCATAGAAGGAAGGTGAATGTGCAAACTTCTTTTCTGCTTTCCCTCTGACTCTCCTTCAGTAACCATTTAATATTGAACTCACACCAAATAAAATGTCAGAAATGGATGGTCCTGCTCTTTGAAAATCCTATTTTGCTATTCTTTAATCACAGTGAGTTCTGAATTTCATAAAACAAAAAAAAGCACCCTTAATGAACATAGCACTCACTTGATTCTCCAGATAAAATCCAAAGTTTATCTTTTAAAGAACTCAGTAACAAAAAATAGCTAAAATATCCTTAGTCTCTCTTCCCTATGAAGGTCTGCATTACATTTATCCAAAACCTACATAATTTCTTTTATATCACTTTTGTATTTTCATCCCCTCTGTGTCCTCTTCTTTTTTGCTTCCACAGTGATTCTTTTTCTTTTTTTTCTTTGATGACAAACATGAAACTCAGAGAATTCATAAAAATATAATATAATGAATACTAATAATTGCAAACTAAATCTAGAGTAAAAGCACCTATATGACAAATGTCTGACATTAGCATACAATGATTAGCAAACCAGTCAAGATTATAATGATCAATGAAAATGAAGGAATAACTTGAAGGTCCCAAACTATCCATTCCTAATGTATTTTTAGGCTGGTGGTTTGTAGTGCAGTAGCTCTGAGAGGCAGACCACCTGTGCTCAAATTTTAGTTCTGTTGCTTAGTAGCTCTGTAAATCTGGGGAAGTGACTTAATTTCTCTGCACCTCAGTCTTCTCATCTATTGAATGGGAATAACGTACCTGAAAACTCACAATATTGCTGTACAGTTCTGGGCACTGTCAACTCTGATTGTTGTGATTGGTGAAACAGATTGTACAGTCTTCTATCATTTGTCTTTCTGCCTGCTATACTTCAAGACTAATTTGTAGGCTTTCTATATTCTTTGACTTCTATCACCTAAAACCTTTGGTTTTGGTCTCACCAAAGACCTTTATCTACTTAAGGATTTTCAAACATAGCTCTAGAGAAATGATTCTTATTGTTGAAATTCAGGGTCCCTGAGTGAAATGGGGGTTAGAGGTTTTGGGGGATAGTCTTTCTAATACATATGGCCTCCCTGACCCCTACACATTCCCTCCCCACCCCTGTTACTTGTCCCAAACCTTACCTCTTTGGTTAATTACATCTCCAGGAAGCAGGACTGCTTTTATTAGTAGATATTCATTGATCTCAAAAGGATAAATATATACATATATATGACAGGTGCAAAGACAATGGGCTAGAAAGCCTGCATTAAGCTTCTTTAGCAACAAAAGGATATTTGCTATTTTTCCTTTTTCTATTAAAGCCTTGGCTTGACCTATTTTTCCCCCTCTATTCAAAGTTAAACCTGGAAATAACACACTTTATTTTTTAGTTAAAATACAAGAATAGAAAAGGGCCTCATTTAGTAATGAAGGGAATATAACCTTTATTCAATGCAAAGGGCACTCGATTCTATATTCATTCATGCGCCAAATAGCCCTCTGAGCTTTAAAAACTAATTATAGGAGGGGAGTGTGACTTTTCAGTCTTTTTGGCTCCCGCCATGCTCTATGGTACCCTAATGTGCTAAATCAAGGCTCTGTCAACTCTACCACATTGGAATATCAACAAAGGGTGTTCATTCTTACTTATCTTTGCTTTCAAATTCTAATCAGAATAGAGAATGTGACAGTTTAAGAGGAAAGAATCATAAATAAAACAAAATATTGATAAATTATTTTTCTATTGTTAAAGTAAATATAATTTGTTTTCAAACTACGTCCAGATGCAGAAGCATGGGCAAATCTCTCAGGCACAATGTTTAGCAAAATAAACCCGATACTATGATTCAGCATATATAAAATTTAGGGACATTCAAAACTGATCTATGCTGATAAAAGTCAGTATTAATAGTGCTTATCTTGAGGGTAGGCCATCCGGGTGCTAGGAAAGTTCTGTATTTTGATCTGGGAGGTGGGCCCATGGGTACAATCACATATAACAACATTTCACTGAATTATATACTGAAGGTTACACTTGACTTTATATATACTGACTTGATGTATATTCAAGTTCACCAAAACAATTTTTAAATGTATGTATAAGTGGTTTTGCCTTCAAATTTAAAATGGAAAGCAACAAGATTCAGTGAGCAAAGCAGGAGTAAGAAAGCCTGGGCCCCAATCTAGCTCTTCTAAATCAGAAGCATGAAGTGGTACACAGATACAGCTCTATGGACTAGCATTCTCTTTTCTGGAATAGGGTTAGAAACTCTTTCTTTTAAGCTACTTAAGATACTAATAAAACTAATTGAAAATCTCTTTGCAACCACAGAAGACAATTAAGGGGTTACATAATAATAAGCTGAGGAAATAGGAAGAAGATTTACATTCATTTAAAGTAACCTGAAAAGTTGAGGAAAAAATAATTTATCCTCCAGAAATTGCTTCTAATAAAACTATCCAGGCTACAGATATGATTAAATGGATACACTTAAAGAGAAGGTGTGGGAATATGCTTACCCAGATCTCTTAAAAATTTGGCAGCAGGAAAATGTGACGGTAATACTAAGACAAAGTGGAGCCTGTGGCCAGACTTCTGTGCTAAGGTCAGTTTGATTATTCTTACTTGAGGCTCCAATTAATCCATGTCTCAATCATTCTTGACCTCTCTGGATGGGAAAAAACAACCCATCATGGGGCTACTCTCTGCTATTATTGCCATGACAATGCAATCTAAAGTAAGGGGAAGTGTATGGACCCCTGGGTGGCTCAGTCAGTTGAGCTTCCGACTTCGGCTCAGGTCATAATCTCACAATTTGTGAGTTTGAGCTTGTTGTTGCCATGCCTGGTTTCTTGGTGCTATTGTTCTGCTTCTCAATTTGGATACAGGTTACACAATTAAAAGTATGAAAATTTACCAAGGTGTACTTTTGATATATGTTCCTATGTAATATATATTTAATAAAAAGTAAACTATCGGTAATGTAAACAAAGAGATAGAAACTCTAAGAATGAATCACAAGGAAATGCTGGAAATCAAACACACTGTCACAGAAATGAAGGGCATCTCTGGCGGACTCTTCAGTAGACTGGGAGTAACCAAGGAAAGAATCAGTGAGATTGAAGAAATGTCAATGGAAACTTCCAAAATTGAAATCCAAAGAGAAAAAAGAATGAAAAGACAGAACAGAATATCCAAGAACTGTGGAACAACTAAAAAGCATGTCATGGATGCACAATGGAAATGCCAGAAGAAGAAAGAGAGAAAAAAAAAAAAAAAAAGGAACAGAAGAAATATTTGAAGCAATAGTGACTGCAAAATTCCTAAAACCAATGACAGACATTGAAACACAGATCCAGGAAGCTCAGAGATCACCATGATAAACACCAGAAAAAAAAAAAATCTACCTCTAAGGCATACAATATTCAAATGGCATAAATTCAAAAACAAAGAATAAAATCTTTAAAGAAGCCTGAGAAAAAAAATTACCTACTGAAGAACAAAGATAAAAATTATATTTACAGAAGCAGGAATAATTGAGTGAAATATTTAAAGTGTTGAAAGAAATCACCAACCTAAAATTTTGTATCCTGAAAACTTATTTTTCAAAAGCAAAGGAGAAATACTTTTCCTGACAACAATAAATTGAGGGAATTTGCGAGCTCCCGTCTACTTGCTAGATGGGATTGGTACCCAAATTACGAATCACTTAATGAAGCCAATTTTAAAAAAAATGGGGGAATTTGTCACTAGTAGACCTGCTTTACAGAAATGTTAAAAGAAGTTCTTTGGGGCGCTGAAGTGGCTCAGTCGGTTAAGCATCTAACTTCAGCTCAGGTCATGATTTCACAGTCTGTGAGTTTGAGCCCCATGTCAGGCTCTGTGCTGACAGCACAGCTTGCCTAGGATTCTGTGTCTCCCTCTCTCTCTGCCCCTCCCCCACCCACAATCTGTTTCTCTGAAAAATAAACATTAAAAAAATAAGTAAATAAAAGAAGGGCTTTAGAGAAAAGGAAAATTATTTAGTTCTGAAACTTGCATCTTCATTAGGTAAGGAAGAGTACTAGAGAAGGAATAAATAAAGGAAAATAAAACTTTTTATTTCTCTTATTCTTAATATATCTCCCAGGTAACAGTTTGTTCAAGAGAATAATAACAATACATACAACGATCATCGCTTATGAGTAAATGAAATTAATGAGGGGCAGCAATGTCATAAGGGATGCAAGGGAGGAGCAGGGAATACTTTGTTATAAGGTACTTGCATTACCCATTTTGTGGTAGAGTGTTATTTGAAAGTGGACTTGAATTAGTTATAAATGTATACTGCAAACTCAAGGGAAACTAATAAAAAAAAGGTAGAAGAAAAGCATAATTTATATGCTAAGAGAGGGGAAAAAGTAGAATCATGAAATACTCAATTAAAACCAGAAAAAAGCAGAAAAGCACGACCCATAAAAGAAAAAAAATCAGTAAGTTGGACTTCATTAAAATGTAAAACTTCGGTTCTACAAAAGAAGCTGTGAAGAAAATGAAAAGCAAGGCACAGATTAGAGGAAGATCTTTGCAAAACGTGTATCAGATAAAAGACAGTGTCCAAAACATGCAAAGAACTCTTAAAACTCAACAATAAGAAAACACGCAACCCAATTAAAACATGAGCAGACATCTCAACAAAAATATACATACAAATATCAAATAAGCATATGAAAAGAGGCCCAACACCATATGTCATTAGGGAAATACAAATCAAAACAATGAGATATCACTCACACACCTATTAGAATGTACCAAGTCCAAAACTTAGCACCAGATGCTAAAGCGGGTGTGGGGCAATGGGAACTCTCATGCATTGCTGATATGGGAATGCAAAATAGTACCACTTTGGAAAACTGATGATTTTTTATAAAACTAAACACACTCATGGTGCACGATCTAGCAATCACATTCCATGGTACTTACCCAAATCAATAAAAAACTTACACCCACACAAAAACCTGTACATAAGTGTTTACAGCATCTTTATTTATAATTACCAAAACTTGGAGGCAATCAAAATGTCCTTCACCAAGTGAACAGATAAAAAAACCCCCAAAACTATAGTACATCCATTCAATGGAATACTACTCTGGGATTAAAAAAAAAGAGAGAGCTATCAAGCCACAAAAAGACATGGAGAAATCTTAAATGCATATTGCTAAGCAAAAGAAGCCAATCTGGAAAGGCTACGTATCAATGATACGATATTCTGGAAAATTATGGAGACAGTAAAAAAAATCAGTGGTTGCCAGAGGTTTGGGAGAGAGAAAGGCAGGGATGCATAAGAGGAACACAGCAGAGATTTAGGGCAGTGCAGCTATAATTCTGAAAGGTACTATAATGGTAGGTACATTCATTTTATATTTGTCAAGACCACTAGAATATACAACATAGAGGGTAAACCCTAACATAAGCTACAGACTTCAATTGATAATGTAAAAATATTAGCTCATCGAATGTAACACATGTACTGCACTAATGCAAGATGTTAAAAAGAGAGGCAAGTGGGGGCAGTGGGTGAGAGCACATAAAGGAACGATGTGCTTTCGGATCAACACTTTGTAAACCTACAACTGCCCCGCCCCCCCAAATAAAGTCGATTAATGTAAAAAGAAAACTATATAGGTAGTTTTCTTATATCAATGTAAGTAGCTGACAGGTATTTCTGAGATGATGTAAATAATGAGGAAGAAAACCTAAATAGGAGGACTTTAGGTTACATTCCAGGTGAATTTTTGACTCTCCTGATTTTGAGAAGGTTTTAAACGGCACCATAGTAAATTTTCACAATAAAAGGTTGGAAAAATGTGGCACTATTATCATGTATAACTTTGTGAGCAGTAAACACCTATTTATCTACAGCTTCAACCCACATTCTGAGAAAAAGATGAATTCACAGTCCTAGGATGAACTAGAAGTAAAATATGGGCCGTTATATCCTTTATTCTTGTTCTAGTCTGTGCTTCTTTAAGGTGCTTTTATTTTATTTTTTTACTGTTTATCCATTTACTTGGATAGGCAAAAACAGCAAGAAGAAACCTAATTTTAACGTGACAAAGTATTACCTCAATTTTTTTTCCTACTTGACGCAGCTCTAAAGTGACAGAGGTGGAGATATTGCACTGTGGCAAGCCAGCCAGGTGAAAATGAGTAGTTTCATCAAATTAGGCCACATTGTCATGGCTAAGTAAATAATTTGAATTGTACAAAGGTAAATGTTGAGTGATAAAGTTGAAAGAGAGACCTTACTTTTTCAAAATAAGTAGGAAACAAAGATAACACAATGTATATGAACAAAATTGAGAAGCCCATTTCCAGAAAGTTCAACCTAACGGTTCTATGAACTGAAGAACATGCTGAGAACAATTTTAACATACCCTGTACGGGCAAGAACTTTACATGGTTAACTGTCACGTTCCCAAGGCACGGCACGTAATAAGGTCAATGCAGCTTTGCTGAATAAATACATGCGTTAATAAAAAAAATTATATGCTTCCCCTGAGAGGGAAAAATGACCTACGAATTAAAAGATGTTTTAACTTGATTTAACAATTCTCCAAATTTGAGTCACGTCAATCCCTTCTAAAATTTTGAGTACACGCCATATTTACATGGCAAATGAGGTGTGTTAGGATAGAAACAGACTGTACTAAGTTCATTTTGTTGCTGCTTGATATTTAGAATTGCCCAAAATTTCATGTAAGAAAGAGTGAGCTACACAGATGTTTTGCTTCCCGATGTGTAATACAACTTAGAAAAGAGATCTTTTACCTTATGAAGTCTTCTTCCTCTTCTCTCTTTGGCCTCAGCTGTTTGGGCTGAGCCATGTTAATCCAGTTTGGTAGAGATTTCAAGAGTCTGCTGATATCATCGTCTTTTGCCCAAGATGCACTGATGACAAGTTTCTCTTCTGACTGGACAATGCCCCTGAACACAATCAATGGAAAAGAGACACTTCAGCACATTGCCTGGTACCCAGTTAGCCTTTTTCATCTACCTCTGTTCCAGAAGGAAAAAAAAAAAAAAAAGATACTACGGTCATCTCTCTTATTAACATAATCCATTAATGTGAGTTAGAGTCATGACATCCATTAACAGGTCACATTACTGGGAAACCATCTCTAGGCTTCATGCTTAGTTTCTTCATTGTTGAGTAACTGCGAAAGGTAATAATAATACTAATTAGTCGTCCTTATCATAGTTAATCCCTTCGGATAAATAAAAATGTATGGTAGGTTTTGGAGGGGGGGATCTTTCAAGAAAAATGTTGAACAAACAGGAAATGGGGTAACTGCTTAATATAAAAGAATATTATTAAGTAACAACATAAATGGTACTGGAAAGGGGTCGAAAGTGTTACAAAAGGTTGTTCTCTGACTTCTTGGTTTAAACCACCAATTAGTTCTACTTGAAGGTACTTTTTGAACCATGGACACCCCTCTATTCAAAGTAAATCTACCATCATAGAGAAACCTTCTGCCCCTGATGTCAGGTAGAAAAAGTCTTTGATTATTGCTCTCTCCAGTGGGCTTTGACTGGTGACCTAGAGTGACAGGCTTCAAGTCCTCTAATAGGGCCCATGGGTTAGCTATTAACTCTGCGCTGACCAGAATGTACCTGTGAAGTCATCTTAACCGTTCAATTTCAACTTAATTAAAAAGCTTCTCCTCCTGTTCAACATTTCTGTCATTATAGCTAATTTCAATGGTCTAAAATTCATCAGCAACTCTAGGTGACAGAAATGACACTTAGTTATGAACGGAGTGCTAATTAGCTGGCTACCCCCTCTCAACATGACCCAGACTCCGAGAGGTTTCCCTCCATCACAGGCAGGAATTTTATGTTGGTGTGAGGATTATACTGGGATACATTATATACTCCTAGATACACATGTATTGTGTGTATGCATGATAAAATCCCCCTAACCAAGAGACTATTTAATGTTTGTCAACAAAAGAAGCTGAAACCTAAAAACCTTGACTCATCACCACTTGACTCAAGGTAATAGGATTTCATGTTGTAGGGAACAATATTCTTCTGGTTCTCTGAAAATAAGCTAGAATAAGAGAACCATAGCTGATTTCTAGAATTCTTCTAATGCACTATAAGCCAAAGTTTTCTAACAGTAACTATAGTCAGTGATACAGAAATTAGACTACAAAACCTTCTTCCTTTGGGTCTCTCAAATTACTCTCACTGGTACCTTCTATTCTCTTTTTTTCCTTGTTATTTTCTTGCCTCTTTTCTGTGATATTTATGAATGAACCCCACAGTCTGACTTTTCCACATTCATGTGTGGGGTGCTAGATACAATCTTACAGAATGGTAGTATTTCACATTTATGATGCTGTATGCTGGGCAGGACCTCAATGTTCTTTGGTATTCCTTTTACCTGTCTCTGGTCAACTTGCCCTCCTGCTCCCTGAATGCCTATATTTTAAACCTTTGCCCTTTGTCTCCTCATTGCTCATCCCCCACATTCTTCCTATCTGATGTAGAAAAGAGGGTTCCTAATTATATACTTTCCAACATTCCATCTCTATCCCCCACAGAAATATCTTCAAATCTGTTTCATTCTCATTTACTTTCAGTAATCCCTCCACCTAGGCTCTTAGGGATCCTCCCTACCTCCCCTCAAATCCCCCTTTCCCTATATATCTAGTATCTCTCTCATTATATTCCCCAACCCATGTTAGTTAAAAAAAAAAAAAAGAATAAGTGATTCAACCTCTTGATCCTGAATTTCCTTCTAGTGAAGCTCCTTTCTCCCCTTCACAGACACTGTCATCAATGAGTGGCATCCCCTCAGAGCCTGGCATAGTGCAGAGCCTGACACAGGGCTCAATCTCACCAACTGTGAGATCATGACCTGAGCCCAAACCAAGAGTCGGACCGCTTAACCAACTGAGCCACCTAGGCACCCCCAGGGTGGACATTTTAAAATGCTTTAAAAAAATGAAAGGAAGACTATTTTGTGAGCTATGAATATTATAGAAAACTTAAACTTCAGCATCTGTATCTAGAAAGAATTTTTGCTCGGTGGTTCAAATCCTCTTAGATCTGTAATACAGGGGAAATTCTGTTCCAGAGTCAGAACTCAACTCAGTTTTCCAGCATCTAAATCTTTGAGCCCATGGATGCTCATAGTTCAAGAAATAGTTTGGGTATATAGATGTGGGGTGGTATGGTACACTACGGAGATCTAGAATTTTTCATTTCAGCACTAGCTGTAATGAAAAAAATATGTCAGTGAAAGACTGCATTAAAAGCACCCACATTGTTTACTTACATATTTTTTAAAGACTGGTTTAATTCAATAATCAATATTTTATTACTGGCTTCACTAATATTCATAGATCCTATTTTATTGAAAAAAACAGTAATCGAAAAGAACTAAGATGCTTACCTGCATACTGTTCTCAATAATAAATTATTAACTCATATTGGAATGAAGATCAATCCCAAATGCCAAAGTATTCTAATTTGAAATACTGGCATTGATTAGCAACACACAATTACCCTGAAGGGAGTTTTTAATTCAAATGGCAGAGTTTCCGTCCTATCCAATTGCATTTATTAGTTTATAATTTTGTGATAAGCTGGATTGTGTGGGCTACGCAATTCTAGGACATATCCAAATAGCCTCAAAAAAGAAGAGCTAAATTTCCAACAATTATTCCACAAGAGGAGTAGGGTTAATCACCACTACCAGAACCATAATCTACTAATTAATTCACAGCTCAATGGGCCACAGACGGAGCCATCTGTGTAACTATCTGTACCAGATCCTGGGAGGAGGAGGAAAATAGGTATACCTCTTGGAGCAGGTGATAAGGCTGTCACGAGAAAGGTCCACCCTCCAGACACAGTTGAGTGACTTTCATTCAGAAAACATCTGCTGGTGTTGACTGGCTCAGATGTGCACTGCTTCTTCTCTGGAACAGTTGGGAAGGGCAAGTGTGGCTGGTCCCTGGACACAGCTGGGATGCTGAGTCTTTCATTAGGTAAACAACTAGGGGCAGGTGGGGCTAATTGGATTCAACTGTTTGGTGACAGCCGGGGCATGATGTTTACTTTCCCAGACTGAATCTTTCACAGACTTCAAAAATTAGGAGCCAAGCTAGACAGATGAACCGTAGACAAAGATGGTTCGAATTGAGATGCTGTCGTGGATTTTCCACTGTGAATGACTGGACCTGTAGCAGGCCACACCATATTGCAATGTCCAGTGACACAGTGATAATGACAATGAAGGATGCAAAAGTAACGGGTAGTGCTATGCCTCTCATTGAAACACACACAAACACAAGACCCTGAGATCCCTTAAGAGAAGGTGGGGCAGAGTAAGTAGGAAAAGAGCAGAGAAATGTTAGGCTATTTTTATATCACACTCAATGCTGGTCAGAGAGCTTTATGACGGTATGGATTTCTACTCAGGAATCACAACTTCAGAAACATCTAGGTACTCTGGAGACTGGCTCATGGGAAACAGAAATAGCTCAGGAAAAGGATTTGAAATTTGAGAGTTTATAGAAGGTACTCTTGGGGATAATTTAGTAACAGCCTTTAAATAGACAAGTTCTCATAGGAAGGGTAATAACTGATATTTTAAAAGATCAAGAAGAAAATAATTATATTGTAACAGAGGACCACAAATTAATATAAAATATGTCTCAACTGTCAGTGTTCAGATTTTTCTTTTGATAAGCAAATTTAAATATGAATAGCCTTAAGATCTTAATGGAAAGACGTCCGACCAGGCAACTGCCCAGTTCAACCCTAAATGCATGTCATCCTATTGCATTTTGAATAAAACTCAAATTCCCTGGCCTTGAGATCCTTTGTCAATGGTCCTTAATTCTGGTGAACATTAAAACACTTGGGACGCATTTTTAAAATATATCAATTACACATTCTCAAGTGGTGCTCAGCATGGATAGCTTCAAGCTCTCACGTGATTCTAACGTGTAGCCAGAGACACCGAAAATGACCTGATCCCTGCGCCTGTCCAACCTTACTCACTATTCACTTCTCTCCCCCTCTGTTCCAATGATGCTAAGCTTAGGCTTTAAGCCTCTTGCCATTTTCATACCTGCTCCCTCCTCTGCCTGGAATGCTCTTCCCCATGTCACCACACGGCTCCTTTTCAACCTTCAGAATTTAGCTCAGACATCAAGGTCCTCGGCAAGGTCTTTCCCTCACGCTTACTTCCGAGAAATTTATTATGTTTGTTACTTGTTTGTATTCTGTGTCCTCCATGTGGGCATAAAATCCATGAAGGCAGGACCTTGCCTGTTTTATTCACTTCTATGCTCTTAGATCCAGAATAATGCTGGCCCCTAAAAGTGCTTCACAAATAACTGTGGAATAAATAAAGCAACGGATGTATGAATGAATGAATGATTCCACCGAAGGACAAAACACCAGGGGTATAACAGACGTTATAAAAATATCTTTCTTTTGCCATCTTATTAGTGAATAACAATATTATCAGTGAATTAATTGAAAAGTAAATAACAAAAACACCAGCAGCAATAATTGTCAGCTGACGCTTCTTGGACATTTATGATGAACTAGGCATTCTTCTATACACTTTACATGTATCAACTCCTGTAATCCTAGTAACAATCCCATGTGATAGGCACTGTGATTATTCCCGTTTGATAGATGAACTACCAAGGTCTGCTCAGGATCAAGTGTCTGGTGAGGGCAGAGGCTGAATTGGGCCAGTGTCGATTGTTCTGGAGCCTGTGCTCCTATTAGAATGTCTCTCTGCACCATCTGAAACATTTCTCAGGTTTCCCATTTCCTTGTTAACTCCACGGTCTCTTCTCTGGGCTTTAGAGCCAAAGAGACTCGGTTTGTAGCTCACAAACAACCACCCGCACACCCCATACCCTTAGCTGAGTCCATTTTCTTATCGGTAGGGTCACGGGAGTCTCATCTCAGGACGGTTGTGACTAAGGAGATGAGTTAATGGCTGACAGTCCCTTGCACAGTGGCGGCGTCCTTCCCTGAGCAGAATTCCTTTGTAGCAAAGTTACTACAAAAGACTCCTATCTGATCATGGGTGACTGAGTTACTTGGGAGAAATTACGATTGGCTGCTTGCTCTGGAATCTGCAGGCCATCCGGCTGCATGGGCAGTATCTGTACCAGCTGATGTGCACTCGGAACGGAGAGGGAAGTCATTCACGTTATTAGGAAACGTGAGGTTGGGGCCTATATACAGACATCATGCTAAAAGTTGGAGATAATTACATGGAAAAAAACATAATAATTTCCTTCTAGATTCTCAAAGTGTAGACCAATAAGACCCATGAGAATCACTTTTGGGACATTAAAATTTTTTTTTAATGTTTATTATTTATTTTCGAGAGAGAGAGAGACAGACAGAGCCTGAGTCGGGGAGGGGCAGAGACAGAAGGAGACACAAAATCCGAAGCAGAATCCGAGCTGTCAGCACAGAGACTGACGTGGGGCTTGAACTCACCAACTGTGAGATCAGGATCTGAGCCAAAGTCACTTAACTGACAGAGCCACCCAGGTGCCCCACTTTTGGGACATTTTAAACAATTCTTGCCCAGGCCCATCACTCAGTTGGACCCTACTGTGGGAAATCCAGTATGGGTGCTTTGAAGTCCCCCCAAATAAGTTTGATGTGAATCCACAATGTTTTTGAGAGAGAAAAGCATGTAAACCAATACTTGATCAGATAATGCATAATAAAAAATGTTTAAGTTGCAATATAATGGGATGCCAGAATAGTTATGCATAATAAATTACAGGAGCAAATAAAAGCTCTCATTTGCTGAGTGCTCTCTATGAACCAGATAGTGCACATATTTTATAAGTGTTCTTTTGTATCTCCTCAATATTTAATACAAATGAAGATATCAGGGCCACATAAGCTAAGGGGGTTGGGGATATAACACAGTTTCAAGAGGCAAACCTGAAGACAAGCTTGAATGGAGTTTGCAGGGTTTCCTTGGCTTGTCTGAGGTTCAAAGTTTAGGTTTTCAAAACTGCCTCTTCTTTGGGCTTTAAGCCAGACAGACTTGGCTTCTAGTGCATGTGCTCCAACCCCCATGCCCTGTGACCTTAGCCAGTTATGAACGCAGCAAGGCAAGTTCAACCAGGCTCTCAGTCCCGCAGAACCCTGGCTTCTGGCCACGCAGGAAACTCTAGGGTTTCAAGACCCACCACAGGCCCTGGTGTCTAGTTTCTGCTATTTAGCACAATGGGGCCACTGAGATCTTAGAACACCACCTTGGTCACAAAGAAGGGAGGTCATCCTCCTCGCCAAAACCTATGATAGCATTCCTTCCCTTAACACGGGAAGTCTTCAGAACTCCCCTATTCTGCCCATTCCTACCCCACCACGTTGTCCACCTGCTCATTGTGATTTTTCAACCTCTCCCCCACACATCACATCCACCTATGCTACCCCACTGCTTGCTTATCCTGTCCAGTCTGTCAGGACGCTGCTCCTTCATTCAGCAAACATACCGAGGGCCAATCCGTCACCGAGCCCTGTGCCAGGCCTGGTTTCTGCCATCAGCGACTGCAAGTTTATCCCCGCATCACTCTTTCTTCATGCTCCGCCATGAGTTTTCGGTTTTCTGTAAACCCTGAGTATGGTTATACCTTCTCCTGATCAAAACATGCTTGTGCCTTATATCGACACAGCCGCAAAGATTCGACGATGTTTTATTTGTATTCTCTACCAGGTCCAAACCAATGCAGAAAGGCCAAAAAAAAATTCTTTTTAATGAACTGACGTTGAATTGGAACAGGCAGAAACTTGAAAAAAAAAAAACTGTGATTTCCAATCTTTAGAGGACTATTTGGGGACACCTAAGTGCTTGTGGTACCCCAGGATGAAGGATGAGCAGAGGGAGAGAGGTGCTCAGCTTGGAAACAGCAGACTAATGGACCAACTGCCTGATTGCGAATACGTGCGGTAGAGAATTCACAGCCGAGTTTTCCTCCAAGCCCCAAGGGGTGTGACTAATTAAGGAAAAGACTTCTAGTCCTCATTACCCTTTTAGGAAACTTCTCTTTATCCAAAGCATGTAATATGACATCATTAGACAGTACAGTCTTTCCAGAGCGAGGTGCTCACAGAAAGGTGAGATGTCTCTGACCTTCCCTCAGATCTCTCAACTCCCAGTGGACGCTCAGGTTCTCACAGTAAACTCAGAAAACAAGCCAGCTCTCAGCAGAGGGCATTGTGAGCTTGTGGATTTGATCATTTCTGTAAAAGATCTCTGCGGAGAAAGAATCAGATTGCCATGCTTCCCCGTTCCCTTCCTCCTTCCCCAATGTTATCATTTTGGATCATTTGAATTGTATATGGCTTTCTATTTAAGTCAGTCATTTGCTGGCAGCAAAACTAGAACATTTCCTGTTTTTCCTCTCACTGTAATCAGGATTTGGCTGTCCAAATTAGGACTGCCCTAATTACTCCTCAGCAGGTGCCAATCGGGGGAGGGCAATAAATGGGAAGGGAGGAAGTAAGGACACTTTGCATCTTCAGAGTCACATAATAAGAAAACACTTTCTCTCTGGTTTGAAAAACCTGATTAAGCAATAGGCAACAGGCATCGCGGGATTATATATGGGGTGTGTATGTGTGTGTGTGTGTGTGTGTGTGTGTGTGTGTGTGTGAAGGAGAGTGTGTGTTGTTGTATAACAGGCATATAAACAATTTTCTATTTTTCCCCCTTTAAAGATTCACAGAATTACTACGCCCATCCCTGAGATAATTCATCCCAAGCCTATAATTCAGCAACGGTGGTAGGTCACTACCAGATTATACCTTCGCATGCGAGGATCTGTTCATGGGCATCAATAAGAGGACACCATTCCATGGAATGTGGCCAGGAGGGATGCCACAGTGGGACAGACTCCTGGGGAAAGGAATCAAGATGCTCTTGATGACCACGATATATCAGGAACCAAAAGCAGTAGCTATGTTCCCAGAAGAAGTAGTATAATGGAGACACAGCTGTACTGTTTGGACAAAATGATGAAACATGAATGACAGAGAAATAATTCAATCCCTAGAAGGCCAGACCACAGGAAACAAAAACCTATCCATGTTCCTGCCTAAAGCCAGTCACTTCACTTGGGTATTATGTCCTGCTTCCACTCACAAGCCAAAACCCAGAATTTCAGCAATTTGCCCCTTTCTCTCCTACATTAGGAATTTTCCGTTCTCTTAACAGTACTCATTTGTAGAGTAATTAAGCATGCACGGATTTCTTCTGTTTATTTACTTTAAAAAATTTTTTTTAGTGTTAATTTATTTTTGAGAGAGAGAAAGAGAGAGAGAGAGAGAGAGAGAGAGAGAGAGAGAGTGAACGAGCAGGGAAGGGGCAGAGAGAGAGGGAGACACAGAATCTGAAGCAGGCTCCAGGCACAGAGCCGGATGTGGGACTCAAACTCATGCCGTGAGATCATGACCTGAGCCAAAGTCAGACACTTAACCTCCTGAGCCACCCAGGCGCCCCTGATTTCTTCTGTTTAAAATAACACATAAAAAGACACACACAAAAAAAACCTTCATATGCCCTTAACCTTCCAGCCACATCACTTCTCCACACCCCATGGCAGCCAAATCTCACTGTAGGCGTTGTGCCTACATTTACAAATTCCCCACTCTTAGTTTCTTTCCTCAGCCCACACCCTTCCAGGTTTCACTCCTACTCATCCTCAGAAACCGCTCTCATGACGATCCCCAACGACCTCCGTGCTGTTAAATCTGTCACTCAGTCACTACTCAGTTCTAATGCTGACTGAATGCTGATCACCCCTCCCACTTCTTTCCTTGGTTTCTGGGACACCCCACTCTCTGGCTTTTCCTCCTACTTCCCTGAGGGCTGCTTCTCAGTTGCCTTTGCTGGCTTCTCTTCTTCTTGCCAACTCCTTCAAATCCATAGTCCTCTTCCCTGTCATGTTTGCACTCACTCCTGTCCAAGGTTTTAAATACCATTTATAGCTACTATTTATATGTTGAAGTCAGACGCTTAACCGACTGAGCCACCCAGGCGCCCCGAGATGCCCTAAATTGAATTCCTCATCTGCTTGCTCCCGCACCTGCAGGGTCCTCCGTCTCAAGTGCCAGCAATGCCATCTTTTCCTCACTCAAAGAAAAAATCCTAGGAGTCATTTTTGACACCTTTCTTTCTCTCGCACTCTCTATCTAATCAGGCAGGGGATCGTGCAGGCTGGCCCTCCCAAATATATTCAGAATTCAACCAGTTCTCACCGTCTCTGCTACTACCGACCAGTATGAGAGGGTCTTCATGTCTCACCTGGATTGCCATAGCAGCCCTCACTGGGTCCCCCTGCTGCCACCCTTGTGTCCCTAAAACTGATTCTCTAAACTTACCTTTTACAACGTAGGTCAGATCATGCTGGCCCTTGGCACAATTCCTGCAGTGGCTCCCCCTTTCACTCAGAGTTGAACTCAGCATCCCTACTGTGGCCTACAAGGCTCTCCAGGGTCTGGCTCTCTTCTCTGTTCTCTTTCGGACATCCTCCTAATAACTCCAACCACAGTGGCCTCCCGGAAAAGTGTCATGCAGAGTCCTGCCTTAGGGCCTTTGTCTTCTGTCAGGGCACTCTTTCCAGATACTTTATCTCACTCCCTAATTCCTTTGAGCCTCTTCTCAAAGCTCAACTTGAGCGGGCCCTCTGGGGCACCCTATTTAAATTACAGGCTCCGTCTCCTATACTCTAGAATCTATTCACCCTATTCCATTCCCCCCCGAATTTTACTGTTTTAAAATTCTTTGTGTTTATGCATTATCCTTAGTGTATCTCCTCTCTTCCAACTCCAACAGACTGTAAACCCCATGAAAGCAGCATTTTGTCTTTTAGTTCATTGCTGTATCTACAAAGTCTTATAAAAGTACTCAATAAACATTTGCCGAATGCATGAAATCCTAGAAATCAACATATTGTTTTAAGGATCGAGTAACCGTGTCAAGTTACTGAAATTAAAGAATTTGATAGGGTTAATACATTTAGGCAAGGACCTTGGGGCACAGAAATAATTCAGAGCAGAGAATTGCAGAACCATTCCTGATAATCTTAGAGGTATCCTGGCAGACAGTGAAAAGTGCCTGAGAGCAAACGCCTTGATGTTCCAAAAAGAAAAGAAGGTAAATGACAGAAATTGGCTGAGTTTAGAGTTACAGGCAAATTCTAGAACAGGTTATTGGAGATGGCTTGTGAACAATTAGGAAGTAGTACTCACGAAGAGCCAAGAAGACCTCAAAATGTACAAGTCACACTGACTTTGTTCCTCTCCTGAGTAACTCATTGACTTGAAGGAAGAAATGGTAAATTTGGCTCAAGGTCAAGAGACCTTGTTTCCAAGGCTACTTTGTAAGCTGTCTAAGACAAGAGTTGTTAACAAAGATTCAGCCGGGCAAGGACCTGTGGGTCCTGAAAGTGAAAGGCTGGGAGGGTTCCTGAATAAATACCTAATATGGTCCTTTGTGGACTTGTATGTGCCCATCTAGGGTACCAAAGCTGGGGTAGCTGCATTATAAAGATTAGGACTGGAAAGACACCAGCAAGAAATCTAACAAGTCTCTTATAGGGCAGATAATAAAATATAGGAGGTACTGCCATGGATAGTGATAAAGGTAATGTGTGTCATCATCAGAATGGCAGCTAATCATCTTGGGGGAAGCTTACTATTTTGCTAAAAACAGGTCTAGAAGACTAACATTTTCAAAACAACCCTACGAGGGAAGAACTATTACGATCTCGTTTTTTTGCAGATGAGAAAAGTAAGGCACAGAGAAGCTGAGTAACTGTTCAAGGTCATATAACTAACAGGTGAAACAGTTGGCATTCCAATGTAGGTTCCAAGCCCTGTTCTTGAGGTATAGTCTGGGTTCACAGTTAAAAAAAGACATGAACTCTTGATGTACTGAGTAACATATATGTGAGAATCTCAAAGGAAATCTCGAGAGGTATGCCCCCTGAATTCTCAACTTAGCCCTGTCCTGTTGAACATTTGTTTTTTCAGATGACATACATAAAGAAAGTGAAAGATTGCTTTCAAAAATCAAGAATGGCATGGAATTTGGGGAAAAGCTAAGATTTTCTGATGACAGAATGAGGATTCAAAAATATCTCCAAAGACTGAAGCGTTGAGCTAAAAATAACATTAAATTTAATGGGTAAATGTGAGCTCTTGAATTCAAGTTAAAAAAAATTCTCTACAAATACAGCATAGGAAAGATAAGGCTAATTTACCCTAGTACTTCTTCCCACATTTCTCTACCCTCTACAGCTACAATGCTACAAATGTACCTCCTAGTATCTCCTGATCTGTTCCTCTCCCTCCATCTCTACACTCTTGCCTTTTCAAGTCCATCTTACACAAAGCTCAGAAAATCTCCCTGACCCACAGGTCTGTGCCTGATACTCCCCATTCACTCCCCTTCAGTGGTTCCCCACTACCTAAAAGTTTACAAGGCCAAGTTCCTTGAGCCTGGCATTCAAGATCTCCATTTTGGCTGAGACTTCCTTTCCCAAAACCCAAACATTCATCATTTGTTCTTTCTTTTCCTACTCTTCCCACCTCCTTGAAATTACTCTTGTTCTTCCCTTTCTTCAGCTCTTTCAGTCCAAATCCTGTCTAACTCCTCCTTATTCTTCACAAGGCCTACTTCATCCCCTTCACTGAGGTGCTCCTGTCCTCAAGTCATTTCTTCCTCCTACAGCATGTCCATCTGTCTTACCATATTTTCTATCACAAATTAATGCTGTGGACATTCAAAGCTTTGTCTCTGTCTTCCCTTTCTATCCTCTCCCAAGGTGGCAAACTCATTAAAGGTATTAACTGGAGACTGATGGACTGACTTCATCCGGGCACACTCAGCTGTCTTGGATCTGATAAATGCTCCAGAAATCTCTGACCAATGCAATGACAGGATGTAATAAGAAGCACTGTGTCCAGCCTCGGGTCCCCCACAAGGAAGGTAACGGTTTTGCTGAAATATCAGGGAACTACGCCGGTGTTTCCACTGCATCCCCGTGATGTCCTTCTTTATTCTGTCTGCCTCCCTCCATCCCATGTCTTTCCGAGATGTAGCACACATCTCACCTGGGAAGTCTTTCCTCACACCAGTCCCCCCTTCTCTCTTTTTCTCTCTCACATTTCATTCCTTCTGCTCTGACGGCCTGTACTATGCAAGTAGTACTTGATTATGTACTGCACTTTCCTATCTATCCTTAATTATACATCACATAAAATTTAGTATTTTATTATACATTCTTTTCTTCCCTAATTGTTTCAGGTCTTGTCAACCAGACCATAATTTGTTCCTATTATTAGCTTGTTACGGCAAGTGCTATGATCTTTTCCATGAGCTCAAAGAGATTGCTGCAGAGGGCAGGCCGAAGGATTTCAAGTTCATTAACAATGGTTCCTCATTTCTGCTGATGCTGAAAGCAGGTGTAACTGTCCTTTCATGACAGTGGGAAGGCTATAGACTAAGCATCAGGAGAAACATATCTTAAGAACTAAGAAGAAATCACATTCTAGATAATAAAGGATACTAAGGGTTTGAACCTGCTTTACTTTAAAGATCTTTTAGGATCCCAAGATCCAAACACGATCTGGCATTTCCTTGAAGAAGACAAATCTTACGGTTCTAGGTTTTCCTGAAAATCAAGGCTGACACTCAATGGCAGTCCTAAGTGGCTCTGCCCTTTGGTCGCTCTCATTCCCTCTGCTGGTTATGACTACATGTGTGTCTAGGAGACTATTTCTGCAGCATGTGCTCTCTCCAGGCTCCTTGACAAACGCAAAATTCGGTCCTTTCCTGTAATGGTGGAAAAGTTAGGCTCTGAAAGCAGCACAACAATGGGCAGGTTCTGACATGACCTTGCTTGGCTCCCACTCCGATCTCTACCTGCAGGCCGCAGTGCAGGTGTCCTTGTACTCCTGGAGCTTCACGCACACCATGTTGAGGAACTGGTCCGAGTACGCACTCAGGTCATGCATCAGGTTCATGAGGTCTTGCACGGTCTTCTCCACGATGATTGTGCTCTGCGAGAGGACACAGAAATTCATGAGGTTTTTGTTTGTTTGTTTGTTTTTTTATGTCAAGTCATGTGTAGGACAAGGAAAGACAACTGAAAGGGAGCACTCATTGAAGACTTGAGCCTTCCTGGAAGGATGCAACACTTGTTACAAGTATCGATTCAAAATGACCCAATATGTTTCTTACATGGTGCTGGTTTCCCAAACACCTGAGAGAGCACTTTCTGTGGAAGGACACAGGACAGGGATTTACAGACTGGTTTCAAAGACTTCTTGGCATCCATAAGACATGGCTATGGCTTTTAAGAAAGAAAATGCATATTCAGTTGGAGAATGCTTTATCTCCTCCAGGGCTCTGCTTTGAGATTAGGGACCTTATGAAACGCAACACAAAGAAAATGCTCTCCATGATTTGTTTTAAAGTTCCAAAACCTCTATCTCTTACGAACAACAACTAACATTTGTATTGTGCCTTACAGCTTGTACAATGTTTTCACATACACAGCATATGTTATCTCATTTGAGACTCACATTAATCATGGGAATCATGAACACTTATTGGGTTCTTACAAGTGGAAAGTCCAGCGCTAAGCACCCTACATATTTTAGCTCACTTAATGCTCTCAATGTACCTACCTGTCAGGTGAGCCCCACCATCATCCCAGTTTAAAGATGAAGAAACAGGCTTAGAGAAGGTAGTGAACAAAGGATGGGCTGCAGGCTTTGCTCGTTTAACTACCCCATTCTGCCTGAGAGCTGGCCTGGAGTTTCCCTGCCTGTGGCCCAACGATTTTCTTGTTACATCAGATATTTCCTATTGTTGTCGCTGCCGCAGAAGCAGTCTGTCCAAACAGACTCAGACATTATTTTAAAAACAGAATTAAAGAAATATCCCAGGGAAACAAAGAATAAGCCCATCTTACAGCCAGAGACTGATGATGGTACCGTGCAGCAAATCAGTGTTCTGAGAAGAGGCATATTCAATCAACTCTAAACCTTGGATTAAGAAAAGACTGGGTTGTTTAAACCATTAGTTCATGCCTCTTTCAAAAGGAGCGGAATGACACTGGAGTAAATACTATCACATGCTTAGCATCTAGGCATCCTTTGGTCAATAACTGGTTTGTTGAAGATGTAGTTATTTACATAGAATTACATAAGCTATGGTTAGACGCAGGCCACAAAAATAAAGGTTAAAGAAATTTTTTTTCTACTCTGATAGTGACCTGTGAAAAAAATCAAGGGCATTTTACTCTGCTTACACTCAGACTAGGGGGTCCCTCTGCTTACACTCAGACTAGGGGGTCCAGGGTCTTGGTTAATTTTTTTTCTTCTAAAAATTAAAAGAATGGATAAAAGTGTACAGCTCTTCTCAATACAACGGAGGATCAGCTTGAGTTACGAGTTCACATGTGCATACTTATTCAAGATAAGTAGAGGTTTCTTTTCTTCTGGTCTTCTCCCCCACCACGTCCCCCTCCCCTAAGGTAAAATACTCAGAAGGTGAAAAGGAAGGAACAGTTGTATTCTGGAAGACAAACCTCATAGGAAACCAAATTACAGTCTCTACAGAATCCCCACAAGTTCAACTTCCTTTTCTGTATTGATTTTAAGATTAAAGTGCTGCCGCTTCACCCTGATCCATAATCCCATTCCTCTGTATTTGTGTGTGAGTGACAGGAATTGATTCTGCTTAGCTACATGTCCCCACGCTGCTCAGAAGAATCTAAAATCCTCATCCTAATTCAGAACACAGGGTATCCTACAACACGTGGAAGGCAATTAATAAAGGAGAATGGAGTTCAGCCATCCTAACAAAGCCCGTGTAAAATGTGAAACACTGTAGGGAAGAGGGGCACTGGGGGATTGCTCGGCTTTATTGAGAGAAAGGGCTTGGTTCTATTTCCAATTAAGCTATTGATAATTAACTCGGGGCAGGTTTGGGTAGTCTCTTCCTTTCTTATGACTCAATTTAGTCTTCTAATAACCAAGGATAATTTGGTGGTTCTTCTAACAGGCCTTCATCAGTCCGGTATTCAATTGGTGCATGGTGCTTTTACACAGAGGAAGAGATGCAGAATTGTTTTCAGGTCATCTCAGGTGTGTTTGGTGTTCTTGAGTAGAACACCAGCTTCTCAAGAGCAAGACTGGCTTTCTTCATTTCCCTTTGTCCACCTAGCATCCTTCCCCTCCCCCACTTGTTTACAATTTCTCAGGACCTGCAGGACAGTGCTACTAATAAAAGAAATAGTGCTGTTAACATTAGCACATGTAAATAAACTTCTCTGAATGGCACAAAGAGGTAAGGGATGCCAGACAGGGCATGCTCACATTCTGCAATCTTGTTGGGTGGGTTCAGTGGGGTGGGTCTTTGTTCGTGTGATGGTCGGAGGGGAAGGGGAAAATGCAAGCACACGGGCATGTCCCCTGGAGAAAGAGGCTTTGGGGTAACTAGGAAGTACCTACAGGGAATGATTAGAATGCCACAGTTTAATTCTAATGATTGTGCTCAACAAAGAGCCTATGTTATGCTGTATGATTACATACAATTTTCCAGCTATTTGGTTGGTTTACCTTGTCATGGTAGCACTCTGGATAATCAATCACCATGTTCTTTCGAAGGAAAATGACACTGTATTTGCCAAATGATGGGTATTTTTTTTTACAGGGGAAAAAGTCCCCATTTTTCAAGAATTTAGTATAATTTCTAAATCAGGGACTCTGACAGATAAATGTTGAAAATATCAAATTTCTAACGAGGTCAATTCTGTTTTTATTTACTGGATCCCATTGGAGTTTCAAATGATGTATTGACTTGTTATTAATTTTGGGATTTGCCAATGTTGAATATAATGACTTTATAATAAGTAAAACCCTGATTATATTCATTATAATTTCTAGTAAACATATCTCAAATGATTGATATTTGTTTAGAAACAACTCAATTCTCATTTCTTGCAACTGATTACCAGGTAATAAAGTCTGGGCATGACGTGAAAAATGAGAAAAGGAAAAAAAAATCCCAAGATAGGAGACACAATAAAAAAAAAAAACATTGCTATGAAAAATAACTAGTTTCTCACAGGGATTCAGTAACAGGCTAAAATAAGAACAGGGTGTATAAGGACCAGTTCTTGAGTTTTGTGCTTTGAAAAACCTTAATGAATGAATGATGATAATTGGACCTTTAAGACCTTGTCCATTGTTTGCCAAAATGGGGCTCTGTGGTATGATGCCCATATTAATATTATAGAAAATTGACTCTAAGTTCAAGTAATTGGAAAATGCTGGAGAATGGAATTGGTTTCTTCACTGGAGGACTCTGGAAACCTTTACTATGCTAATTTCATTGTGAATCTTAAAGAGGCAAATGTGTGTGGTATTCAATCTTCCTCTAATTATTTAAGTAAAGAAAACATTTTCTTTTGCTTATTTATTTTTGAGAGAGAGAGCGTGAGTCGGGAATGGGCAGAGACAGAGGGAGTCAGAATCTGAGGCAGGCTCCAGGCTCTGAGCTCTCAGCACAGAGCCTGATGTGGGGCTCGAATTGACAAACTGTGAGATCATGACCTGAGCCGAAGTCGGATGCTTAACTGACTGAGCCACCCAGGCGCCCCAAGGAAACATTTTTCATAGCACAGCATAGATCATTTCCCATTTTCTGGAACGGTGTTCCTGGAACAAGGTTTCAGAATGACCCTTCCCAGCACTCTGATTATACTAACGAGAACACTATGGCCAGTGACATGCTTGAGGACCTAGAAAAAGTCTAGCTAGGAAAAGGGTGAGAATCTGAGCTTCCTTCTCAGTCCATGTCCTTTCCTACACCCCCAACCTTTGAAGCTCTGGCTCCTGCCTTCTCTAACCTTCTCTCCAGCTCCACTGAGCATGCTAACCCTGTGCTCCAACCACATTAACCTAACAGTTATTCCTTGACTGCACCAGCCTACTTCCTGCCGCTGTGCTTTTGGCTTCCTATCTCTGCCGGGAATGCCTTCCTAGCTCATGTCTGTCATCCTTGAAAAGTCAGCTCAAAGTCTATCTGCTCTGATTTAAATGCCCCTCCTCTGTGCTACCAGAACACCAGGGCACAATTTAGCCCAAGCCCTAAGCTGAATATGGCACCCACTGGTTCACTTGACTGTCTCTTCCGCTAGACTATAAATTCCTTTGATCATGACTATACCTTCCTATCTCTACTACCTCGTAGCAAAATATCTGGCATATCGTAGGTGTTCAATAAATGTCGATTAATTAATGAAAATGCATAGTACATTCAGAATATGATAAAAAGACAGATTTACAGTAAACTTCCAATGCAAAATAGACAGCCAAAAGCATGCTAAGGTGGAGTCAGACCACAGCCTCTTTATTACTATATTACTGTACCTTAATTCCCATGGTCCTAAAGACTAAATATTTATTGTGACTAAAGATTTTAGATTTCTCTAAAGAACGTTCCTAATTTCACTTGACTGCATCATTTTCTGTAATGGCAACCCAGTATATAGAAAACTAAATGTGCTAATTTTAAAGGTTTAAGAAAAATAAATTCACAATTCAGGAAAAACAAAACCAAAACACTTCAGTTTGGCAAACGCAATCTCTATAGGGGTGCTGTTTTAGCTCTTGGAGCAGCGATGGTTCAGAAATTCTACAAAGAACCTAAGGTTCTTGAAAACTGCTTTAGGAAGAATTTGAGAGAAAATAGAGTGAATTCATCTACTGATTCAGACCCCCCCCCACACACACACATATCAGCAATTGTGGAGTGACAGGGCTTCACAAATGTTTGATGATGACAATAATGTTTCTGTACTGGGGGCATTTCAACAATGAGTCAGGAAAGCTTGTGATACCATACTGTCCTTCCAATGATTATCAGCTCCAAGTTATAGCTGGCCATAAACAATTATAACTATAGTAATGACAGTAATGATGGAAGCCATTTTGTAATCTATATTTTGACTTGTGTGATGGTTAAAGTGTTCTGAATGGGCTTGCTCCTTTAATAAGCTATACGGTAAAAGTCTACGCATCCAGGGAGGTGGTACCTGAGGAAATGCCACTTCTACTCTCTTCCAAATCATCCTCCACGTCACAAGCTCAGGGATCTGTTAAAAAGTTTTGTCTCATACAGAAATGAGGAGTCTTACATCCAACAGAAGGCATGAACACACGGATTCAGAGCTGGTTTATTTATAATAGCCAAAAAAAAGGGGGTGATGGTCGTGTGCATCAGTGGTTGAATGGGCAGATACAGCAGAATATACTCACACAGTGGAATACTACAGAGCAAAGAAAAAAGATGTGCCAACACTACATGTGACAGGATGAGTGTATCTCAGAGACCAGGTGCTAAGTGAAAGCAGACACAAAGGAAGACAACTGCATGACTGTTATTACTGTGGTTCAGAAACAAGCAAAAGTAATCTCTGGTGACAGAAGTCAGAATAGAGGCTGCCCTTGGAGGGAAGTGGATTGTGACTGAGAAGGCAAGAGCCTTCTAGGTGTTGGAAATATCTTGATTGGGTGGGTGTTCCGTGAGTAAAAACATATAGAAAAACTTTTCACACTTAAGATTTGTGCACTTTGCAGTTTGTAAGTTTAATGTCAAAAGCAAACATTTAAAGTGGTATCTGATTGTTTCTCTCACCTACTTAAAGCTGTTTAATGTGCCAGGACCCACATTCTTCAAATAACCTGCAAGGTCCTCCTGTCTACTCCCCCAGCCTCACTGGCTACCATTTCCCCTTGCTTCTTTGAGATCCAGCTACAGGGGGCTTGTCGTGTTCTTCATTCCCATTTCAGGGCCTGCCCCTGCCTGCAAAGTTCTGTCCTGTGTCCTCCTTTCTTAGAGTACTTTTCCTTAACTTTCAGATCTCAGCTACAACCTCCCTCCTACAGAAAAACTCTCTCCAACCCCCATTAGAACATCCTTCCCCCTGCCCCTTTGGTTCTATTTCTCTGGAGAACTCAGATGAATAAACCCTTGCTAAGGGGAAAGGGAGGTACTGACTGGGAGGGACTCCCAGGTGGTGGTTTGTGGACATGCATGTTATATCTCAATTTTATTTACTTATTTTTAAAATTGTTTAATGTTTATTTATTTTTGAGAAAGAGAGAGAGAGATAGAGCGTGAGCAGGGAGGGGCAGCGAGAGAGGGAGACACAGAATCTGGAGCAGGTTCCAGGCTCTGCGCTATCAGCACAGAGCCCCACGTGGGGCTCAAACACATAAACCAAACCATGAGCTCATGGCTTGAGCGAAGTCAGAGGCTTTAACCGACTGAGCCACCCAGGTGCCCCAAATCTCAATTTTAAACAACTGTGTCCGACCATTATACAAATGAATGGGTATCCCTTCATCAGCTTGTCTGAGAGTGTGTAAGTATCCTGTGATAGTGGTTTTCACTTACGGTGTATTTTTAAAATGTGAAGATGTAGCAATATGGCTGGCAATACAACTATAGACCACCAGACGACAGCTATTGGGAAGGACCTGACGCTGTTTGGGGATAGGGCAGGGAACTTAATTAATTAAAGAGATGCATGTTTATTAAGTAAATATTTTCTCTGGGCCAAACTGTAGGAGATAAAAAGCCAGATGAATAGAGGTTCCCGCCCTCCAGTGGTCTTAGGTATTAGTAGGAGGAGACAAGTTCAGGAACAAAGACAAAAAGTCTCATAGGTGGGGTGGGGGTGGGGGTGGGGAGTGGTGGGAAAGAGGAAGTTATAACTGAATTGATTTCCAAAAGATAGCAACTTATAGATTGACAAAAATGGGGGGGGGATTTCAGGTAGACAGGGCAGCATGAACGTGAAGCAGTGTGGATTTCAGGGACCTACAGGTTGTTCTTCATGGCTGTGGTGAAGGGTGTGTGTGTGTGTGTGTGTGTGTGTGTGTGCGCGCACGCAGATCAGGAAAGCTGTGAGAACAAGCCAGAGCCAGATGTTGGAGGTCCTTGTAGAACATATATACTTAATACCTAAATATTTTGAATATCCATTTTACCCTCTCCAGCAAGAAAGTACAACGAATTAATCCTGTCTGATGTCATTAATCATTAGATGATCCACTCCAAGGGTAGGAAGATAATTTCAAAAGGTTCTACTCTTGAGAAAAGACAAACTTCTACAACCAACAGGGAAATACATTCTGTTTGGCAGGCTGAAGAGAAGTATAATTTATAAATAGGCTTAAGCGAAGAGAATATGGGGTCAAATGTGGGGCAACCAGAAACACTATATCCCTTTAGAATTCACATAAGTGATTACAAAGTTTATCTGCTAGTTAATAACTTGGAAAATGTATCTGATGTAAATTACTAATAATATTTTCTTAACATTTTGGCTAACAGATCACTTATAGTTGAATGAAATCTGTGCCTAACATCTGATTAGCACAGCTGGTTCTTTACGAGGTTTATTTAGGGGTTTGTGATTTCATATTCAAAACAAAACAATGTAGCAAGAAAGGGGAAAGAAGTATACAACAGTTGTGCTTAATTCCACTGTGGGATCTCAGGGCATATCTTTCTTTCTTTACATGCTTCAAATCAATATGACTCTATGTCCAGTTTATCAATTCCCCCTTGATATGTCATGGAACCCAGGGAATGGAAATATATCAATGGATAGGTGACCATGAGCACTTATAAGAAATATCCTTAACTCCAACACCCCCTACACACACATATACATATACACACACAACTTCAAAAGCACATTAAGGTTGTTATTCTGCAAAAAACAGTGCTACATGTTAGAGGAGACATAGAAGTATAACAACAACATTAGCTTGAGTACTTCTTTTGTACCAGGCAATGCTCTTCATATAAAGCATGGTCTTATTTTCCAGGGGGTGCTAATAATCTAGTTGGGATAACATCATTTAGAACCAGAAACAAGTGATATTCCAAGATGCCAGTTAAGTGCAAAAGACACCGCAGGGGGATAGCAGTAAAAAGGTGGGAAAGACTGAACTGTATCCAGGAGAGGAAGAAGGAAGGCATGTCAGGCTGGGGAGAAAGCTGGTCCTGTGTAGCCAACAGGAGACAAGTGTGGCTGGAGTGGGAGATTCATGTTGAGGAACTGGAGGAGAAAGGGTAGGCTGGACAGAGGAGACTGCGGAAGGCCTAGACGGCAGGCTGGGGGCTTCTTCCTGTGTGGGGACAGCAGCAGGCAGTGTATGAGGTGATGGAGCTCAGATTCCCAATCCTAGAGCTGAAAGCCACCCCTGCTATCCACAGTCCAATTCTCTGGCTTAAAAACAAACAAACAAACAAACAAACAAACAAACCACCAAAACAAAGGGCCTGTCAAAGATACACCACTAGCTTATGATACTTCAAAAATCTAGAATCCAGGTCTCTGAGCTCTCTCTGGCCAAAGCTGATGATTAGAGCATCAAATGGAATAAATTATTGCAGATGATTATTTTTATTGAAAAACATGAAAAATCAATGCAGAAAGAAAGTCAGGAAAAAAAACCTCACTTGTCACCATTTGAGGTGACTATTAAATCAAATTCTTCTTTGAAAATTGATAAAGAGAAAGAATTAGGCATTTATTCTGTCTTTCCAGTAGGGACTATATCTATTTCAGGATTATCAAATAGGGAAAGGCTCTACTTTAATGAAGAATGCCAACCAGGAAATGTAGAAGAAATAACGGAATTAGAAAATCATTTTTGCAGCCTCTGATAAAACAACTGATTTGGGTAAAGATTATCAATTGATACTAAAACAAAGAGACAAAAGTTGACAGGGAAAATGAACATTTTTGTAGTGCCAAACATATGCCTTGTGCACAGATTACTTTCTGGGCACGCGAGGAAAACCATACCTCATGCACAATGGACGGACCAGATGGTCGCAACTCTCACCCAGGGGTGAGATGTTCGCATCACTAATGTTAGAAAGCCAGCTCTTACAGGTCTGAGGATGTAATGGAATATGAAACCTAGCATCATCTATGATATATTCCTACTAAAAACATTTAACCCCAATCTAATCATACTTTTAGATCGAACTTCTAGTAACAGGAAACAGAGGAAGCTATCGGACAAATACAGAACATGGGATATTGTCGAGCACAGGTGATGTTAAACACATCAGCACTGGGAAAAAAATGACTGCTCTAGATGAAAAGAGACTTCAGCCACATGACAATTATGACCCTACATGGAATCCTAGTTTGGACAAACTGGTTGTAAAGAGTATTTTTGCAAAATGTGTGCAAAATTTCAAATTTCTAGGTATTAGAAGACATTAAGAACTTACTGCTGACGTTAAGAACTTACTGCTCATGATAATAACTGTGATAACGTGATTGTGATAATGAAGAAAATCCTCCTGTTTTGTAGAGAAGTAACACTAACGTGTTTTTGTATGAAATAGCTTGAAGCCTTGCTTTAAATGGGAGAAAACCAGATGATGGTGAGCCTGGGTGCCTTGGTACATGGAATGTGCAGGTCTTGATCTTTAGGTTGTGGGTTCAAGCCCCACGTTGGGTGTAGAGATTACTAAGAATAAAATCTTAAAAAAAACAAAATAAGAAAATCAGATGAAATACATGGGGTATCAATTCTCAGACAATGGAGAAGGAAAGTAAATGAGGTGATCCCTGCGAGTGCCGTGGCTGGAGTTTCCGGGCCACCGTGCCATAAAGGGGGGACCCACACGGACTTTTCTGAGTTGGGGAGACAGACTGTGGAGCTTTGGAAGGTTAAGGCAAGTAAGGCTTTGTGGGGTGAAACACTGGAGAGGAGGGGGCTCACAGAGAGAGGGAGGGAGGGAGAAAGAGAGGTCGAGATCTTTCTGGAGATCTTTAGAAGAGCCCCCTCAAATCTTGGGCTGAGTACTGATCTGTGCCTGTGAGGCAGAAATTACTAATGCTGGTGAAAGAAGTACCTGACAAGAGCAGGTAGAATTCCCAGACTTCACTCACACAGGGCCAGGAATGGCTCATGTTCCCATTAGCTAGAGTGGAAAGGCCAACCCACAGAGACAACAGCTGGTACAGTCCCCAGAAAGGAATGGCACCTCAGGCGGCGGGGTCAAATTAGCCTTAGACTAAGGGTTGCCCTGGACATGTCTAACAAAGCCCTTGTTCAAAGCAAACCTTGAAATGATCAGTGTAATTCTATCACTCAAATGTGTCCTAAGACAAAGTTCTAGAATATTTAAAGCACTACAATAAAATCTGGCACCCAACAATGTTAAAAAAAAGAACACACCATGTCTAGCATCTGATGAAAAGTTACCTGGCATGCAAAGAAGTGGGAAAAACAGTTAAGAAAACCAGTCCCAGGATTGACACAGATAACAGAATTAGTAGACAAAGAGGTTAGGGCAGCCATTATAAATATTCTCCTATGTTCACAAAAATACAGCAAAACGTGAACAAGACAAGAAGAAAAATGGAAGACATGGCAATAGAAACTATCCAAAATAAAACAGACAGGAAAGAAATGAAAATGATGAAGCAGAGTCCGTGAACTGTCTGCGGGATACACTCAAGCAACCTAATATATGTAGCTAAAGTTCCCGAAGGAGATGGGGGGGGGCAGGAAAAAATATAAGGGCTGAACACTTAACAAATCTGATGAAAACTATATGCTCACAGATTCAAGAAGCTCAAACACCTCACACAGAAGATGACAAAGACTACAGCAAGACACATTATCATTGAATTGTGGAAAACCAGTGAGATTAATAGAAAAATCTTACCAATAGCAAGAAAAAAAGGAAAGGAGATCTGAATGGAAAAATGAAGAATTCAGTCCCTTTGACTCCCATTACAATGCTCTGTCTAGCGCTCCACACTGTGCCTGGTCTTGGGGAAGGTGGGCCAGGGTGATACACAGAGATGGTTCAGAGGCATGGGGCTCCATGACAAGGAGACTGCCCCCCAAGCCTAAGGTGGCTTGGACAGTGGTGACAGGAGAGGAAGAGGATCCAAGAAAGACAAGAAGAGCCAGGACAAAGATAAAAAAAAAAATGAGGAAAACGAAGTATGCAAAGAACCAAGAAAGAAGAGTTTCAAGGAAGAGAGGTAGTAAGAGCATCTGATCTTTATGAAGCAAACCAACTACTCACAAAACCCTCCCATGGAGAAAGAAAAACCTCCAATGGAAGATAGACTCCATGTAAAAGTGTGCCCTGGAATTTTATTCCCAGTTGTATATTTCTAAATGTTTTCTTTCTGCCCCAAGGGCCCATATTATTCCATGCTCTACTGTTTAGTTATATACACATTAAAAAAAAGTCCTTCATTCTTTTCCTTAACCCAAGTTCACCCAGAATGGATACCTAGGGCAAAAGCATTGGACTATCCACTGTAAGACTGCCACACAGGCTCAGGCTAACAATCCAACCTATCTTAAAGTGATCTTTCTGAAATTACGTTTTTGCATAATTTTCCAAGCCCTGCTAACAACATCACCATAGCGTTTTCTAACACCCTTCTTCCTGAGAACTCAGAGTACTTCGCAAATATCTCAATCAATATCCCAACAGATTGTGAGAAAGTAGAGCAGTCATTATCATCCCTATTTTTTAGCAAGTCTAACACTTAAAGTAGTTTCAAGGACCAAGTATAACACTTAGAGAGACGTTTTTAAAGAACTCCAGAACATCAAGCTGCCACCGAAGGTAGTCTTAAACGCTGGCATTTCTTTATATTTCTTGAATTCTCATTCCACTCTGATTGGTTTCTATCATGTCGCAAAGCGTCTGTGTTCACAGAAACCATTCTCTTGAGGTAACAGGTATTATTCAAGCGTTTATGTGATTGTTTTGTCCTTTTAAAGATTTCATGTCCTTGGCCACTCCACTTAGTCCCAACAAACAAACAAACAAACCCGGAGATTCACAGAGCGGGACCTTTACATTTCTTCTTTCTGCTAGCAAAGGCAAGGTCTCTTCGGCAGGAGATTCGATGGCCCACAATGGGGCACGATTCACTAGGGAAGAGTTACAAATATATAAATCAACATGTCAGAGGAGAAAGTCCGGCTGGACCCAGTGGGAGATGCATCCCATACACACATTTGTTCCACACTGTGTGGGCTCACCTGCCTTTGGTGGCTCATTCCATACAATAATCAATTATGCTGACAAGTTTCCCTACACATTGTTTCAGCCTCAGTTACTCGTGTGCCTCAGAGGTGATATCTGGAGCCCTCTTAGGAGAAGAATGAGCAGGGAGCTTGGCTTCCAGGAAAACAGAACATATGGAACTGTGTGGGGAAGAGAGCGTTCGAGCAAGCATGCAAGTACGCACACACAAGGGAAAATTTGTTCAAGGGTAGAGATACAACTCAGATATGCCTCCGTGAAGCGCTAATACAGTTTGAAAAGGTCTTGTTTTTGACCAAACCGGCTGTTGCAAAGCCAGCGTTCTAGCCCATTCTAGGAAGAAAGGAAAAAGCTCCATAGGATCTTTGCAGGTTGAACAAAACAGTATGTGCCACTGGGCAAAAGTCAGGTGACTAGTCCAGAGGAGACCTGGGCTCTGAATATGGCTTTAACGCTAACTTTGAGATATTGAACAAGTTACTCTCCCTTCCTTCATTCACAGGAAGTAGGAGTGTCATATTCTTTGTGAACCATGGTGACATCTCCAGCCTGCCCACTGTAATGTCATCTTGGCTTTTAACTCATTTTCCCAGGTTTAGGATATGAGTCATTCATATTTATCCTTCCTAGATATTAGATATCAAAACACATGATTTATGAAGGGAGAGGCCTACATGAGATTAGAGATGACCACGAAACACATCCTGATGAACTAAATCAATGGCATCCCGCCAAAGTTTGTGCGACAGGAACAGTAATAAAATAGGGCCACTCACATACGGCCCAGGGAAGCAGCTTTGCTCCTGGCTCCCAGAGCAGTTAGTGGTTAAAAATCGGAATATTGGAGCTTTGATGTATTTCCTTCTCAGACAATCTCTTCACACAGCAAACACCCACGCCCCTGGGGAGGATACAGCCGACACATGTACAATAATTTCCAGACTTTAAGCTTTCACCAACGAGGAAAAATAAATGAACCAACAGAGATCCCACTTTTGATTTTGCCAAGTGATGATGCTTAAAATAAAACAAAACAAAAACAGATCACTTACAATACCACTGCTTTTATAAAAGGATGATAAAAACATGAATATTTTAACACCAAGAAAATGGAGGAAAATACTAGAAAAAAGTACTTCCTGAGAAAGTAAACTGGAAAACACACACCCACACACATCCCACTTACAGTGACCTTACTTAACCTATTTCCTGTGCATCCCACCGTAGACTGGCTGGCCCAGGATGGACTGGACAGGGGACCAGTGCAGTAGATGTTAGGTATCACCAAGAGAGTACATGCTTTACAGACCCCCATGCCTGATGAGACACAAATGCCAAAGGGCAATGTTCAACTCTTGTGATTGTTTTCAGCCTTGGGGTAGGGTGGGAAGTCATCATTCCACCTAACCAGGGCTCCATATTTATTCTAGAGTCTCTTATGAGACCAGGGGTGAGAACACGAAACAGGCTCATCTGTTTGTAAAAGCAGAAGAAATAAAGTTCAGCTGTCACAATGTTATCTTTGGATTTTAAGTATAAATTTGTTTAAAATATAAAATTAATACAAAACTCAAAGGTACTAAATGGAATAATAAAATTGCTCAGTGGTCTCCTCCTGTGGGTAATGTAGAAGGCACTTTAAGAGCACACATATAATTTGGAAAGAAAACTCTAATGATTCATAAAATTACCACAGTTCCTGTGTAACAGAAAACAATAGAGCCTACTGCAAAATACAGACAGAGCATTCAATTCATTTTAATGGTTTCTCATTTTTTTCTTTTAAACTCTCTGCTCCTTTTATCACTAAGATTTTTTTTTAAATGAAAAGTAGAATGTCCCTGCTGCCCATTTTCTTCTTGTATTGTTTCCCTTTTGTTCTAAAAATGAGGGTAAAATTAAGTGCTTAGATCACTAGAGATTTCCAGATGGTCAGACAAATGAGTCCTGAGGCTCCTGGGCTCGTGTTGTTCATAGGCACGGACAGTCATCTCTCACTCGGTCTCCATGGCTCTAGCTCAATACAAATTTGATTTAGCCTAAGTACCTTCTGCGTGTGACAACCAGATTCCTGCCTAGAATGAGGATCCAAATTGGCTTAATCACTTAAATCAAAATGGGAATTTTCTATGTTATTTCTAAAGTATCCCTTTAGTTTCCTGGTATATATATTTGCAATAAAATATAAAAAGTTTATATTAACATATATCCTAATCTTTGCAGGGTTATTCTGAAATGCAGCCATTTTTTTTCTTATTTATTTTCTCCTTTCCTGATCTTGACCCCGCCTCTGGTTTATTTTGTTAACCTTTTTGCTGGTTCCCTAGAGCCACTGTTCCAATGTCACAAGCCCAGGCCATGCCGTCTCTTCCTTATTTTCGCCTGTTTCTTTTGCTAGTCTAGAATGAAGAACATGAACTCTCCACCACGTAGTAAGGTGCTGGATGACAACTGGAAGCATCTTATTAAATAAGTATGCATATATAGGGTGCCCGGGTGGCTCAGTCGATTAAGTGTCTGACTTTGGCTCGGGTCATGCTCTTACAGTTCATGGGTTCAAGCCTGCTTTGGATTTGATGTCTCCCTCTCTCTCTGCCCTTCCCCTGCTTCCATTCTGTCTGTCTGTCTGTCTCTCTCTCAAAAATAAACATTAAAAACAAGTTAAAAAGTAAGAAAGTATGCATATATTGCTTACTGTATGCCATACATTATTCTAAAGGTGCTTATAAACTGTTAACTCACTGATTTATGAGGTAGATACTATTATTATCTCTGCTTGACAGATGATAAAACTGAGGCCTAAAACGCTCAGTAACAAGCCTCAGGTAACACAGAACAGTGGCTGGTACAGTCTGAGGAAAAGCCAGTCAGTCCGGCTCCAAAATCCTTGCTTTTAAGAAGAAGAAGGAGAAGAAGGAAGGAGAAGGGAGGGGAGGTAGAAAATGGAGAAAGACTGAGGATGAGAAGGAGGAAGGGAAGGGCAGTCTAGGAGTAGCCATGGATCCATTATAAGAATCTGCACTGGGCAGTCACTAGGGCTCTGGGTAAAGAAATACAAGGCAGGCTTGGCCACGCCGGAGGAAGAGTTTTGTCACTTTGAAGACAGATATAACTGATGTGGCTAAAGATCATTAGTGACTGCAATACTGGCAGAGGTAGAAGAGAGTCACGTGACTGGCAATGTGCTGGGGACTGTGTGACAGCTGGCTCTCCGGGGAGATGTGGGAGTCCCGATTTGCAGTGTTTGCTGGTTTCCATGTGTGGATGCTCCCACCGTGGCCAATTTCACTACCAGTGTAACATCACTGAACTCAGAGCTGCGAAGTGATGCCCAGTTCACACCCATGTAGTGTTTCTGGCATTAGTTACAACAGATACAAAAACCCAAGAGCATAGATAATAGTAAACGGTGGTAAAATAATCAAGAAGTGATGAGTTTGAGAATATCTTGCCTTTGTTTTTGGTCTTTTATAACTTACTTTTTAATAATGGCTATGTTTAGTAGCCAGCTCACAAAAGTTGTGAAAATTTCACAACCAGGTCTTAGAAGCCTGTAGGAATCAGCCACCAACCAAAAATCACTGAGTGTGACTAACTAAACACATCTACTTTCAAATAAATGGATGGACAGGGGTCCGGTGACTTGAACTTCATCAAGTGCCAAATTCACCACAACGAGGAAATAAATGCAGGAAGAGGGAGACAAACAAAAATGACAGAGCTTACGAAAAACAGAAACGTCCAAATTTGATGAAGAAAGAAGTCAAGTGTGAAAAAGAGAGTTTGAGAAGGTACGTTCAGAGAAGGCCTGGGTCTGTGTTCTCTAAGACGCTATAGACCATGCATGGTAAAGCACAGAACGGTGTGGAATCCTGCCACCTCCATGCTCCCTAAGTGAAGTCTCACATCGGTGTTCTCGGTTCTACGTAGCTTCTTTATTTATGGGCATCAAACGGATGTTAAGCAGGAATTAGAGGACACTGCATGAACTGGCAAGCTTTAGATGAAGAATGATAAACTGTGCAAAAAGAACATGAGATCAGGAATTTATCAAACACTGTCTGTACATATATCTAGACATGGCACAGAAAAAAGTGTGCGTGGAAAGCTCTGAAAGAGAGAGAAGCAAAGATCAAATACCACAGGGAACTAGCAACCTTTGGAGAAAGCCAGTCTGTTTCACTCACCAAGGTTTCCCCAGAGTTAAGCACCGAGTCTAGTGCAATCATATTCAGTAAGTACATTTTTCAGTAAATGAATTTCCATTATATCTGTTCCAGGAGGTAACTGTCTTTGAAATCCTTGTCACTTGAATACAAAGGGACACTGTGTACTGAGAACTATTTTTATGGAAAACTTTCTGCCTTTTTCTTTGTTGCTCAAGATTCTTGAATATTCACGAATATTTGAAATTTCGTGAGCTCACAAAGGAAAGCACCTTTATAATTTCTGACCTCCAGCTCTTCATATGCCCTTACTAGGTACAGCACGATATAGAATTTTATGTATACGGCACTCATCAAATGCTCGTTGAATTGAAAGATTAGCGCAAGATTCATCTCATTACTCCAAACTGCCCAAGAATGGGCTATTTTGCTAATTGACACCTGAACATATAATTATAACTGGCAAGCTGACACAGCAGAGCACCTTGGGTCAAAAAATCAGCTAGCTTCCAGATCCCAAGTGGCAGAGTGTGGACTGAATTGGAAGTTAGTTAACAGTTCTCACTTTTATAACTGCAAAAAGGAAACACAGCTGCAAGCCCCAGGTTGGCTTTGGTAAAACCGATACTGAGACTGAGATCCTCTCACTGTTATTGAGTATTGTGTTTCTGCTCCCCTGGCCCCCCCTTACTTAAGCAGTAAGGATTTCCTGCCATAAACTTCTGGGGGATGTGGTACAACTTGGATGCAGAAAAGTATAATGTCCAATGAATAACCTTGATCAACTTCTTCTTCCAGAGCAATCATTTAGGGAATGTTCTTGAGCCTCTACTGTAAGGTAAAGGCTGTGCTCAGGAAATGTGAAAACAGAAGTGAGGGGTGGGGGTCGGGGAAGTAACCTTTATTAAATACCTTCTGTTTGCCGGGGATTATGCTACGCAGTGCCACATGTGTCATCTCATCTCGTCCTCACATAACTCATGTTACAGAGAAGATACGGAGCTCCAGAAAGGTTAAGTTCCCTCTCCCAGGTAACACAGTAAGTGGTGGGGCCCAGAGCTGCCCTCAGACTGATCCTACTCCAAGCCTGTGCTCTTTCCACCATTCTCTTTGGCAACATAAATCCCCAATTCTCAGGCAACGCGTGGCATGAGGGAGACTGCAGTCTAGTTTTAGTCTACTCGGAGAGGATGGGAGAGAAGTATACACAGCAATTTAGCTTCCCACATGAGATACATACAAGTGCGTTTCATCATGGCCTGAGATACTCTTGAAGGTTTTACAGACAAGTCACAAGCTGAGTTGGGCCTTCAGGGAAGGCGGGTAGAAAAGATGGACCTCACGGGCATGGGGAGGTAGAAAAGAAAGGGACCAGGTATTCCATATTCCTCCCGTTACCATAGAGGAGAGGCAGGGCAGGGCCTTCTGAGGAAAGACACACCAGGAGTGAGAATGAAGTCCCTAGAGGAGAATTTACTTCTGGGTAAGGAAAGCATTTAAAATACACATCTATTCTTGCTCGCTCCCCGAATCTCTGAAGTGACAGTAAAGAGATTATTTTTGTACAAGAAATAAACCTCTAAGGATTAAGAAGAACAGGAGGGGAGAGGACAAAAGTAACACAATTTTGGAAGCTGGAAGGCCCATCAGAGTGGTAAATGTCTCTAACAGACTCAAGAAAAGTACAATCCTATATCAGAAAGTGGAAAGCTGAAAAGCAAATCAATCTCTACTGGGAATTTCCAACAGCCCCAGGTACATTTGGATGTGGGGGAAAAGGGAAAGGGTGGTTACAATAAGGATTAGTTGAAAGTCTATTTAGGAGGTAGTCAGATTCCCAAGATCCCTTTCCCCGCTGGGAAACAGGATGGTCTCTCCTCCACCCTGGGAAAAACCTGAAGGTTTATTCTCTGGAAAACAGAGGATCTCTGGACTAGGAGACAGAATAAACAATTAAGAATGGGGAACCAACAACAACAACAAACAGGAGAGTTGAATGAATTTATGCATTTTGGATACCAAGAATCCCTAGCCCTTTCTTCCTTCCTCTTGCCATTTGGTTTCCTGGATGCTGGCAGGGAGGCCTTCAATCACCAGAGAGCAGATCAGAGAATCCTTTTCTGTGGAGTCAGGTCCAAGAATGACCTAAAGATACTGACATTGGAAGTTTCCCAAACAAATGGCCTAATCGAGTCTTCATGGCTTTATGACCCCAGCCTGAGTCAGGAAGTTAAGATCAGAAGAATAAATAAAAGTTAGAGAGCTTGTGCCCTTAATATTTGAAATATAGGATCTCTTTCCATCAAACTCCATATAGAATTATTATGAAAAACAGGGACACCTGGGTGGCTCAGTCGGTTAAGCGTCCGACTTCAGCTCAGGTCATGATCTCATAGTTTGTGAGTTCGAGCCTCGCGTTGGGCTCTGTGCTGACAGCTCAGAGCCTGCAGCCTGCTTCAGATTCTGTGTCTCCCCCTTTCTCTGCCCCTCCCATGCTCATTCTCTGTCTCTTTCTGTCTCTCAATAATAAATAAAAGCATTTAAAAAATTTAAAAATAGAATTATTATGAAAGATGGTTTAAAATATGGTAATTTACTTATAAGAGAAAATTCCCGTTTTTTACCTTCTGTGTTCTTGGCAATTATTTGATTACCAAATTGATGAGATAACCTCACATTCACGCTGGTTTAAATGAGAAGGCCATTAACACACATGCTTTAAAGATCCCTTGGAATCATATAGTTAGATAACTCACAGAGTGCAGTGCACAAGCTATAATCTTCCTTTAATTAAGTTAATCAATACACATTTGCTCAGGGTTCTAGTGAGAGGACTTGGTCTCTTTCAATATGCACACCTACCTCTGAGGCTTCTACAAATTAGTCTTTGGGAGGTATAAGTAAGTGATTAGAGTCTTCCACGGGTACCCTACAGGTCATCCCATGCATCGCATTTAAGTGGATGTGGCAGGATAATCTTCTGAGAGACTAATTTTGGTCTAACTGTCACAGGAAATGCAGGAGGGCAGGTGGGGGGGGGGTGACGGACTCCAAAAAGATTCTTCTCCTTCCCTGCTCCCCCTCGCAAAAAAAGAACCACATCTTTGGTTCCCCAGGAAAGGATAAAGCACTTCCCTTTGCTTCAAGGAGCTCCCCACAAGAAAATCTACCATCTTGGTCTCTGGGAAAGAAAACTGGGCTTCCTGACTGAGAAGGGGCAGGAGGTCCACGGGCTTCAAGAGGATGACAGTGATGGTGGTGGTAACAACAGCAAATTTCCTGAGTGCTGACTCCCGTGTTAGGAAGTGTGCATATTAATATGCAAGTTAGAAACTGACACGGTCATTTACTTAATCCTTTGTGACAACCCTGGGACGAAGGTACTGTTATTGCCATTTTACAGGCGTGATAATGCTTTGCTGTTCACTTTCATTTTTCAGACCAGGATTTCTCAAATAAAATACAAATTCCTAACAGGTGGCTCACTTATTTCAAAATAAGATTCAATAAAACAAAATTCCAGTACAATGATACAAGTTAGAGAGTTTTTTATACTCCCATCTCGGATGACTTTTCTAAAATATATTCAATATGGAAAAAAAAAAAGGTGAATAGAGACACAACCTTTCACCAAACACATAAATCCACTCCAAAAAGTTCAAATACTTACATGTTAATGCAAAACTTTAAAAATCCTATTAAAAACATTGAAGAAAATCTCCATCAGTTTTGGGTTGACTGACAGACAACTTCAAAAGCTCAAACCCTGATAAAAATAATAATGTGAAGTTCATGAGATCTCCCCATTTGCAACAACATGGATGAACCTAAAGGGAATTAACGCTGAGTGAAGTCAGTCAGAGAAAGACAACTACCGTACGATTTCACTCAAATTTGGAACCTAAAAAGCAAAATAAGGGCACCTGCGTGGCTTAGTCAGTTAAGCGTCCGACTCTTGATTTCGCCTCAGGTCATGATCTCATGGTTAATGAGTTCGAGCCCCACACTGGGCTCTGCTCTCACAGCGCAGAGCCTGGTTGGGATTCCCTCTATCCCTCCCTTTCTGCCCCTCCCCTGCTCTCTCTTTCTTTCTCTGTCTCTCTCTCAAAAAGGAATAAACTAAAAAAAATTAACAAAATAAATTAAAAAAACAGAAACAGACCCCTAAACAGAGAGAACTGGTAGTTGCTAGAGGAGAGGGCAGTTGGGGGATGGGCAAAATGGGTGATGAAGGGGAGCTGACATACAGGCTTCCAGTTAAGGGATGAATAAGTCATAGGGATGAAAGGTACAGCATGGGGAATACAGTCAATGACATTGTAATGGCGCTGTATGGTGACAGATGGTAGCCACATGGTGAACACAGTGTAACGTGTAGGCTTGTTGAATTACGAGGTTGTACATCTGAAACCCGTGTAACATTGTGTGGCAACTATACTTCAATTAAAAGTAAAGGAGCAAATGAATAAAATACTTCCCTGCCTACTGGAGGTAGAATCCACAGGTCTTAATGTAACCTCATAATGACTCATTATAAATTAATGATTCACCATTATTATCAACCTTTCTGTTTAGCAATAAACCATGCCCTTAAAGGCTACATCATGGCAGGGAAAGCAGTTTGCAACCTACTTAAATGGCTCCAAACTACTACATCATTTTATGATTTTATATGGTTTTTCTTATAGAGACTAGCAGCTATTAATTCTCAGTGCTTTGAATAAAAAGTAGCAGTAGACTTACTGGTGTCGGTTTCTGCAACTGCTCTTTTGCTGCTTAAAAAATATCATGAACCAGAAAACCAGACAAACTTTTCTAGAATAGGCTTTGACTAAGGGTCTGTGGGTAAAGCCTATGGGCTCTGGTACATAGGTTTATTAGGACCACTATTTATGTAACTCAGAAGCTTTCAGTTTTGCTTATACTAATCAACTTTTGGTGCTTATTTCCTCAATCAGTCAAGTACTTAGAGGAAGCAAAATCAAAGGATATCTCTATTCTCTCCCACAATCAGGTGTGCAAAAGCCAAGTGTGCAAAAAGTACTATAAATACTTTGATGAATGAGAGAGAATTCACGATAAAGACCTATTTTTCAAATCCTTGTGTGAAAATTTAAATTTCTTTTAAGTTTCTCAAGATCCACATGTGAGTGAAAACATATGATATCTGTCTTAACAGAAGACCATGCGGGGAGGGAAGGGGGAAAATAGTTACAAACAGAGAGGGAGGCAAACCATAAGAGACTCTTAAATACAGAGAACAAACTGAGGATTGATGGGAGGGCGGGGGAGAGGGAAAGTGGATGATGGGCACCGAGGAGGGTACTTGCTGGGATGAGCACTGGGTGTTGTACGGGAGCCAATTTGACAACAAATGATATTTAAAAAATTTAAATTTCTTGAAAGCAAAGCAATGTTACTCATTTCTTTGTATCTCAGAGCACCTAATAATGTGCCCTATCCATAGTTAGCTATCGATTATTATTTATTTCTTGAAATAACCACTGCCTTACGAAAGAGGTGACAGTTGTGCTGGTAATATTTAGATATTTGAAGATGGGTGGAAAGGCATCCCAGTAGAGAAAAGTGAAGAAGTAAGAACATGAAAGAATGCTCTCAGCACATCAGGGGAACAGGGAAGAGCTGAGTTTGGCTGAGGTGCCTGAATTATTTCTAGCGATACAGAGAAAAAAATATATATATACATGTTGACACCATATATGGCAATGCCTAAAATGCAATTAGGTAGATAATGAGATTATATACATATGTGGAAGCTCTTTTAAAAGTTTAAAGTGCTTGTGCAGGGTTTTAGTACTCTTGCAGGACCTAAAGAATTTAAATGTCATGCCTCAAACATGGAAATACAGAGGAAAAAGAGAAATAACATCTGTTAAGCATTTATGAGCATTGACTCTATACTAGATACTTTACTATTTGATCTTCAATTCACTAACATGTCTCTGAAACATTATTTTCCTTAGTTCGCAACCAAAACTATTAGACACTAAGATGTCTGCCCAAGGTCACACACAGCAGCTCTGGGGGAAAGGGGGAGTTTCGCTTTTAATTTGTTTTGCACAGTTCCTTCTTCCCTCTCACAAATGGCCAAACGCCTCCTGGGAGACCCCAGAACTGAAGTTCCCCATTGTAAGAAGCACTTTTTAGGAATGAGGAATTGCTGGCTCGCTTCCTTTCTTCCTCAGAACTTCTAGTTTGATGGGCTCTCATGCTCCGTTAGCCTGACTGCAGCGAGCAGAAGCGCTGTGGAAGACGAGGCCTAGCGAGGGGGCGTGAGCTGGCCAACGTTCGCCAGTCTGCGTGACCAGCTGTTCCCATAACACTGCAATTTGGAGGCCTATTTCTGACTCCCACGGTTTACAGCTTAGAATTGGGCTCCTCTGAAGGACATATGGGCGCTGGCCTGCAGGCTTTGGATTTTTTCAAAGAGGAAAAACCTATCTACGGTGCGGCTGGCCTTCAGAATTCTACCAAAAAAGCCAGCATAGTGTAGCCTGGGCTACATGAAATTGCCAGTATGTGACCTTGTTGGACCTCCAATGTTACAACTTAGATGCATTCCAGATACGTTCTAAGGAATTTCTAGTCGGCTTCTGGCTCTGCTTTTGGGATGATCATGCAACCACTTGTTACAAAACTTCCTGCATTTTAGAAAGCTTTAGCACACAAAACAATGATGACTACCCTTAAGAGTGCTCGGAGCAATTTTCATCCTGCACGTTAGTGAATCTTCTGGATCCGGGACTTCGAACACACAAAAAAATCCCCTCTTTCGACTCTTACAACTCAGAGACGAACCTCTTATGTTACGTCATTTGTTCTGGCTCTAGAAGGATTTTGTGACTTCGCTCTCTAAAAAAAAAAACAAATAAACAAACAACTGGGGGCACTGGGATGGCTCAGTGAGTTAAGTGTCTGACTTTGGCTCAGGTCATGATCTCACGGTTCCTGGGTCCGAGCCCCGAGTCGGGCTCTCTGCTGTCAGCGCAGCAGCTCTCTCTCTCTCTCTCTCAAAAATAAACGTTAAAAAACAACAACAACCAAACTGTCCTAACTGATCAAGGGTGACTTGAAAGCAACTTTCTGGTCCTTGTCTTCAATATGATTTCCTTCCAGTGCTAATGACTGTAAGCCACTACCCTGTGAATAAACCCATTTAGGTCTCCTAATGCCAGCTGCAAGTAGGAAATTAAAGTAAATGGAAAGGCAGGCGCTGCAGCAGTCGGGTGTGGGTACCCAGAGCCAAGAGACACTCATCCATTAACCAAACAGCAGCACTTGCAAACCCAGCGGGAACTCGAGGCTCCCCGCTGAGAAACAGAAATTAACTCTGGGAGGAGATAATTTGTCTTTAGATGCTTGTCATATTCAGAAAAGCTCTCTCAGGATGAGGCGGAGGCGGGAAGAAGGAAGGGAAGCTCTTGACAATATAGCCACATATAAAACAAAAGCTTATCAGGGAGCCAGGTGGCACCGAAGATGGATGTTCTGTCGCGTTACCTCTGGGACACGTGCGTGAAATGGAGCAGGAGCTGTGGTGTCATTTACTTCTAATGGCTGCTTGGAAAAACGAACACTGTACAGACCACGGTTGTGTAGGTTTAACTCGACCGGGAAGGATCAATGAGACAAGTGGACTGAGGTCTCTGAAGACCAAACTGGTGCCAATGAGTGCGGTTTTGCAAGGTTTTGGGGAGGAGAGTCAAGTAGGCACAGGGTAGCAGGTACAGGCCTGCTAGAGTGGAGAGCTGTCGCCAAAGAGGCCTTCAGAAGTGGAAGTGTACCCAGGGACTGGACAGCAAGTGGCACCAAGATGCCACTTGCTGCTCCAAACACATGAAGAAGAAAAGATGCCTAAGAAGGTGCCGCTATTTTGATTTATTTGAAAATAATTTAATACTACAGGGTTTGGATTAACTGCCATGGGGTAAAAGCATAGGAAAACTCTGATGTTTGTGAACAGAACACCCTTTAATCTCAGAATCAAAATTTCTTGAGCACCTGCAAAATGCCAAATCCCCACCCTCAAGGAGGTTCCAAGGGGTAGGATTCCAAAAGGCGCTTAGGAGTGTCTTCATCAGAGCCATTTGCCAAATGAAAGATGTCTGTTTAGTCTCAGGGTATAGAAGGCAATCATCCAGGTGGATCAAGTGGAGTGTATTACTTAAAAAAAAAAAAGTTCTACTTCTCCATCACATTTCCGACTTTAGATAAGAACCTACCAAGTAAGGAACTTGAATCAAGAGGCCTGGAGATGCAGCATGGGGTTATGTACAAGCTACCTGAATTGGCCATTGCCCTACCAATTCCAACTGATGGTTATCTTTTTTTAAATTTTTTTATTAAAAATTTTTTTTAATGTTTATTTATTTTTGAGAGAGAGGAAGAGAGAGACACAGCGTGAGCCAGGAAGGGGCAGAGAGAGGGAGACATAGAATCTGAAGCAGGCTCCAGGCTCTGAGCTGTCAGCACAGCCTGACACGGGGTTCAAACCTGTGATCTCAGGTCAGATCATGACTTGAGCTGAAGTTGGACGCTCAACCGACTGAGCCACCCAGGCACCCCGATGGTTATCTTTATAAATGACAGTGGTACTGGGGTGCCTGGGTGGCTCAGTCAGTTGAGCGTCCAATTCTTGGTTTCAGTTCAGGTCATGATCTCCCAGGTTTGTGAGATCAAGCCTCGCTTAAGGCTCTGTGCTGTCAGTGCAGAGCCTGCTTGGAATTCTGTCTCTCCCTAGCTCTCTGACCCTCCCCCACTTGTGCACACACTCTCTCTCTCAAATCAATAAACATTTTTAAAAAAAAACATAAGAAATTAGAGTGATACCTATGAGGTACTACAGTATAAAAGGATTAGAAGATAAAATTCATGTATCTGGTTATTCAACATACTTTTCCTGAGCACCTACTATATGTTAGATACTCCATTTGGAGATGCACATGCAGTGAGAACACAGTCTCTCCATACTCAAGTAATTGACACACTTGTGGGTGACAGAGAAGAAAATAAGCAATTATAAAAGAGGGGATGCCACACGTTGGTAACAGGCAATTCCAGGAACGAGGACTCGCAGTATGTCCCAGGTGCTTAACCAACTCCAAGGCGCTATGGCATCACACATATATTTTCTCGTTTAGGACGGCATAGAATGTGCCTTCATCGTGTGTTCTCTTATGCATTACTTATTTAACCCCCATACTGATGCTGTAAGGGTCGAATTAGTATTACAGGTGATCCTTGAACAGTATGGGTTTGAACTACGTGGATCCACGTATACATAGATCTTTTTTTAATACGGTACAGTACTGTAAATGTATGTTCTCTTCTATGACTTTCTTAACATTTTCTTTTCTCTAGCTTATTTTATCGTAAGAATACAGTGTGTAGCACATACAGCTTGCAAAATACGTCAATCAGCTGTTTATGTTACCTGTAAGGCTTCCAGTCAACAGTAGGCTATTAGCAGCCAGTTGGGTAGCAGGGCTTGGATCTGTCCCCATGTCTAATTTCAAAGGCTATGCTCTTTTTAAACTATATACAGGCCAGCTTCTTAAAATCAATAGTCACATAGGGTTTCACTTTACATAGTGCTTTTACGTGTTCCAGGTCATTTAATCTTCCAGACAAGGCTGTAAGGTAAGTATCTCAGATTACAGGTAAGGAAATTGAGGCTCAGAGCTGCGAAGGGATGGTATCCATTTACACAACTCAACAGTGGTAAAGCTAAAGGCTTACCACCAGGTGCCAGACTCTAAATCGAAGCTTCTCCCACTACAGCCTACATATGTAATAACCGTTCACCAACATTCTCAAGCATGAAGGGGAATGCAGGGTTAACTACTTTGACTCGCAGATAAAACGCAGAAGCTGACTTGATGCCTGCCTCCTAACACTAGTTGCTTCTACCCTCTCCGCAAAGACAAAGGTAGACATCATGCTTTTCAGAACCGTTCATCATTCTATGTTACCAAGTACTATTCCATCCACCATTTGGGCGCTTAGCCCAGAGAAGGTTAATTTGGAGATTTGAAGGTTACAGGCTTCAATACAGATCTCAGGGCCCTACACTCTAAGTCACGTATCTCCAAATGCAATTGTGCTGGGATCTTGGGAACAAAGAAGAAATCCACCCTGCCCAGCAAGTGGAGGACATATGGGCATGGGTGTTCTTACATCTTCTCTTCGTATCATAATGGGCAGGAGAAATCTTTCTACTATAGCACAGAGTAGCAGTGAAAATTCACAGGTGAAACTAAGGTGGCTTTCTGGTTCAGATTATTAGATCACTCCAGGAGAGGGGTTGAGAAAGGAGTTGTAACGTGGCAAAATTACTCCCTACTAATAATGCCTGTACATGAGTAGCAACTGTCTAGTTCTCTTCTTGGTGGCTAAAAACAGCTGATTTGGCAGTACCCTAGGAACGGGAGGGGAGCCATTTACAACACCCTGGTCAGCGGGAGGGCAGCGCTATGTTACCTACTCCCTGCAAGTAAAAAAGACATGCAGCCATTAGTGACTCAGAAGAAGCAGGGGTCACAGACCACACGAGTCTCTAGCTGATGGTCCAGATGTCATAGCTCCTTCTTTCTTTAATTATTGACAAAAGGCAAGTTCTTTTTTTTTTAATTGGTTTCCAGGGAGTAAAGGAAAGAGGTAGTGGGGAGGATATACCCCAGAAGAAGTGGCTGAGAGGGACTATTTGAAGGTAGGGATGGGGTGAGAGTTAAGAAGCTCCAAAGTGTAAAGTGCTTCAGGGCCCCATGCAGTCTCTCAATTTTGCTGATGGCTGCACTTGTGTTTTAAAAATAAAATATCTGCTGAGTGGATTAAAAGAGTGAATTGAATTCCCGAGGCTCCGATTGCCTTTCTCTTTGCCGGTTTTTATCAGCAACGATCAGTAAGACTGTCAGATCTGATGTAAACTTCTTCCCTCTTGCCCTCTGTTTAGCTTCAGAGCATATGAAGTATAGGATTAATTTTTTTCCCCTCCTTTGAATAGTTGAGCCCAGAAGGAGAATGCGCTGGAAAAATACCCAGGGATCAGGATACCAATAAGAGAGGGTGCGCATGTGTGACGGGATGCCAGCCTCAAGAGTCTTCGGGGTACTGCCTTCCACCCATGCCCAGGCCCCCACATGTCCTGCTGACTCACCCTGAGAAGCAGGGGGCCAGACGGGCCGTGTCTGGAGAGAAGAGTGTGACATGACACTGCTGGTCTGTCATGAGTCCTCTCCCTGGAGTCAAATGAGACGGACAGTTTCACACACACCCTCTCCCAGGAGCACTGCCTCTCTCTGATGAGGCCACTGCCTACCAGCTCCAGGTGAGGGCTATTTCATTTGTGCACAGCCCATCTTGAGGGCTCAACATTCTACCTCCATAGGGCAAAGGTAAATACAGCGTACCCACCAGGGACTGTGAACCCTGCTAATGAGCGTCTCCGTGCTCACAGACAGGCCAGGGAAAGAACGCGCCTGCAAGGGAACTCTCTTTGGGGAGCTAGGAGCAAAGCCCCGGGGTTGGGAACAGTGTGATACAGATACTGCTTAGCTGACACGACCCAACAGGTTCTTCTGAGGTCAAACCTGACCGGAAGAAGCGGGAAGGACCTCTACAACAAGATCCCTGTGCCCCCAGAGATGAATATGAACATGAGGACACGGTAAGGGCTCAAGAAACACTTGCTGAACTGGGCCAGACTGATTCAGGACATCTAAGTAGCAAGGCTTGTGAAAGGTTTGCTGGGCATCCAGTGAGCCCAAGCCTGACAGTAAGCAACTTAGATGTTAAGGCAGAGAAAGATTTTCTTTTCCCAGAAAATAAAGGTGATGAGTACCAAAACAAGAGGTGAGATCTTGCCTGTAACAAGGTTAAGAAGATGTAGATGGAACAGAACCCAGCTAGCTATTAGAAGCAGGTGTTCCTGCCAGTGACGAAGCACATAGTTAGCTTCGTGTCATGCTAACGAATGGCACTGTTGCCAAGAAGCCTGAACCTACCTTGATTGTCTAACACACAGCTGAATTGCACTTAACCTCTGGCTAGAATCGCTTACTGGATTCTGAACATTAGGCACAAAAAGACAGTTAATTGACTAAATCTAGCTTCCAGGAACTTAGCCCATCTCAGATCTCCTAGACCTATAAGGCGCACTTCAGAGCCATGATATCCGATTGTCTTGTATTTACTTGTAATGTCTTGTGTTTTTAGGAAATTATTGGCCCCTAGGTTACTGTGACAGGGCTCAATAAATATAAACGTGTTCTGTGCAAATCCATGTGAGGCATAGATTTTAAGTGACAACAGATATGGCTACTCCTTTCTCTTAGAAACAATGCTTTTATCAAAGATGACTCCATGAGTTTTGCTTGCTCCTTAATCTCCATCCTGACTAGAGTCAGGAAAATGTTGTGCTTATTTTTTTAATGGGAAAGAATGTATTTTAGAAGTGATTAGATTATTTTTAAAGTTGATTAAATAATTATTATTATTAAATTTACATCATCTTCTGGGTTATGAACATTTAGAAAAGGAAATGTGATCTAAGAGCTATCTTATATTCACGAGGGTGTTATGTGAATTTTCTTTTCTTACAGGATTAGTAGACTGATACAGTTCTTCAGTTATCTTGAGAGCTAGCCTTATGGTAAAAAATGGGATGGATGACAGCTCATGGAGTCAAGCATTAGCAGGCAGTTGAGAAGTTACATACTAAAGGGGCACCTGGGTGGCTCAGTTAAGCAGTCAACTCTTGATTTTGACTCAGGTCAAGATATCATGGTTCTTCGTGAGTTTGAGCCCCACATCAGGCTCTGAGCTCACTGGGCGAGAGCCTGCTTTACATCCTCTGTCTCCCTCTTTCTGGCCCTCTCCCACTCGTGCATTTTCTCTCTCTCTCAAAAATAAATAAACTAAAAGAAAAATTAAAAACAAAAAAAGGCTATATACCCAAGAAGGATTGTTTAATGGATTCTTTAAACCTGAAGGGACATTCAAAACAGTCTATAGTCCTTGGAAATAACCTGCACAACAATTTTATTGATAACTTTGAATTAAGACATAAGAGATTTATTAAACTAAAAAACCTCAGAATACTGAGAATACTATGTGTATATAATGCTATTTGTACTGATGATAAAGTCAGGGTTCAATGTTATCCCGATAAGCAAGAAACTAAAATTACATAATTTGAGAGCAACAAATGTCTTCCCCTTAAGTTCCCAATTACTGGCTTTGTCAAGAGCATTAAAAAAAAAAAAGCCTGGCGATTTTAACCTCTAAAAAATCAATAGCAATTAGAATTTGAACAGGTTCTTGGAAAAATAACCAGAATGACCAAAAATTCCAGGCTGAACAGCAATAAAATATCCTATCAAATGTAGATCACTGTACTATCGATGGAGATCACATGACCTAGAATTACCCTTTAGAAGTGAATTTTATTCTCTGCTTCTCTTAGTATGCTATACTCCCCCATGTGGTCTTTCTTTCTGGTGACCCCCCTACTCACAGATGCTCACTCTTGGTTCCTTTGTATCATTCGAGAACAGTTCAAACATCATCTCTTGAGTCCTTCCCTCACCACTGATCTAAAATAAGCCACTTCCTTCCTAAACCCTTTCCAGTCTAACAGACATTCTGGTTTTACTGCCTCTGTAACATTTTTGACTACTCGACACCATCTTCTTTATTTGCTTATTTTCTGGTGGGTTTTTCCGCTACTAAATTGTCAGCTCTATTGCCAACTGTTCTCCCACTGTCTAGAATAGTGCCCTAAGTGGACAGTGGCTCCAGAAGTATTTGTCGACTGAAAAGTTAAACATTTGTACCTGGCAGGCCACAGCAGACTGAGTCCAATTTTAGGTATCTCCTTTTGAGGGGGACATTAGATATTATCCAGAGGGGAGTAATCAGGATGAGGAACTTCCTCATATGAGGAAGAGACGAATAAACTGGAACATGTTCCATTTAAAGAGGAGAAGCTACTGGGAAGCATGATTGTTGTCTTGAAGAAAAGGAAGTAAACCTGTTTTGCCAATGTTCCAGGTGGCAAAACTGGAGGTAAGGGATAAGGTGCAGGGAAACAGATTTTTGGGTCAATAAGGAAGAACTTTGTGTAAAAAAAAACAACAACAAAAAAAAAAAAGGACAGGAGTCCAGTAATGGAGTAGACTGCCTTGGGAGTACACTGCTCCCTGATAAGGTGGGTATTCAGCAAAGGCTGGATGGCCGTCTGGCAGAGGTGATGTCAAATGGATTCTGACAGGTGGGGGATGTGGGGAGGTGACCAAGTTAAACTTCTAGGCCTTTTTCAGTCCTAAACATTACATGATTCTGTAAGTCTGTTCACATATGAGTGTGGTGCTTCTCAGAACATGAGGTCTTGTGATACTCTGGTAAAAAGAAATTTACTGGGAAATAGTGTATACTGGGTCCACTTCTGGAATGTGCTCCTACTGTAAAATTACCTGTTTCAAGTGATTTCTTCCCAAACCGATTTTTACCTTGAAACTGGGTCTCACATAGATAGTACCATTAACATCCCACGGAACTGGACCCTGTGGAACACAGTTTGGGAAACACTAGCTTACACTACGGGAAAAATATTCTATTCTCCTTAAAATACCTTGAAGTGCAAAGATGCCAGGATTTCTAACTCTGCTCAGTGACAAAGTTCTGGGCTGAAAACGGAAGTTATGCCGCAGAGAAAACCCAGAGAAAAGTTTTAAATTTTTGCAATTTTATACAGACAAGTAATCTGCATCTCACAGGAGTTGGTAGTGTTTTGTTGGTTTAGAAGAACACAAACAGATCAAAGAAATTGGCGTTGTATTGAAAAATCATTCCTGAACATATTTGTATTACAGGAGTTGTTTCTTTGAACACTATGCCCATGAATAACCCACAAGATCTTTAGTTGCCAAGATATTGAAAACATTAATATTTCATCTGCTGAAGTGCTGAGAGATGAACATTCATAGTAAGTATACTGTCAAAGCTGACCCAAACCAAGAACATAAAATGTAGTTTTTAGGAAAAGCAACTCTCATCTTTTGTTTCACAGTGATATTAATTTGGGGGGAACGCAAAGGATGGAAATGATTCATTCAGTCAATAAATACCTGAGTACCTACTACGTGCTAGGCATCAGAGGTGCAAGGGTGAGCAAATCAAGATACTGTGCATGCTTCAGGAAGCCCATTATTTAGGGAAGGAGGCAAACAATTAAAGTAGCCATTGTAACACACTGTAGTAAGAAGAGTGATGAGCTGGGGCTGGCTCCTATTGAGCGAACTGGTCCATTTTTAAGACTGGTGAACCACGGCCATTATTAGACACACATGCATTATTATTATTATTATTATTATTCTCATCCATTCTCTTGAGGTTATTTGCATCTATTGTATCCATACAGTGAAAATTCTATATAATGGTGTGCTACTGTGCACTTCTCAGGCCCACATTCAGCACCACGCCGGGAGATTAAAATTGGCCGTGGTAGGAGTGGTTACACCACAGAGGTCTGCAAACACCACAAACCAGGGCTTGATTTATTGTCTTCCTCCAACCCCTGTTTTCTATTCCCCACAGAGCAGGTTGTTGAAATTTTACCAGAACCCCACTGGATTAAACACTACTTTCCAGTCCCTAAACTTCAGGTGAAAAAAGAGGAGCCTTTCATTGAAAGATTAAAGTATCCTGGCATTCCTGGCTTCTGAAAGGCTCTCCTGTATTCAAAAAAACATACTTACTTCTGCCTAAACATATTTTCACTCAAGAAACATGTATCAAACATCATGTGCAAGACATTAACAGGTGAAGAAAATGCCATGTATGCTTTTGAAGACAGTGCTCATACCAATTAGAAACTGGGTTATACAGAATACATCCTTCTACATAAGATACAATGACCTTCGCTGTCCTTTATGAAACATATTGACAAGCCAGCATCCCCGGTGTTAAAAATATGGAAAGCGGGAAGTTTCAGTATGATGTCCCAAGTCCTTCCAGGCAAGTTTAACATTTTCACATAAAAACACTTAGATGGGAAGGAGACTATCCATATTACCGATCCCGCTGTTGGCTGCCAGGGTTGATGGAAAAGGGATCACAGACCATGTGGACATCGTCTCTTTTCTCCTGTAAGATTTTCCTGAAGCTGTGTACTTGGGCAAAAAGGGCCATTTTTGATTTCTTCCCTTTGCTATGTGATACGTAGCTAGGATTTCAAATTGGAATCCTATGTGTGTGGACCTTCCCAGAGCGGTCTATCTCCCACTGTGGGGCTCTCTCGCGTTCTAAGACACTCTGATATGGTTGTGGGAAATGAGAAGTGAATAGTATTCCTTTTATTCCTCTAGAAAAACTGCCCTTGCTGCTGTTAATAATACTTATGAGGAAAAAAGTTTACATGGTTTTTCATAGTAAGTCTTATTCACCTACATTATCCCATTTAACTTTCTAAAGGAGGCATGACAAGTGCTAGTACTATAAAGTTTATGAATAAATACACAAATGAAGAGATCCACCTAAGACCACACTGGGATGACAGGGGTTTTAAAGGTCATGCAAAAATCCGGCTCAAAACCCAGCAGTCTGGCTTCTATACCAGGGGTCGGTGGTCTCAACCACAGTCCGTGGGCCAAATCTGCCTGCTACCTGTTTTTGTACATGAAGTTTGACTGGAACAGTCACACGCGTTCATTTATGTAGCTTCCTGCTACAAAGGCAGAGTTGGACAGTTACAAAGGACGCCATATGACCTGTGAAGGCTAAAATATTTCCCAACTGGCCGTTTACAGAAAAAGTTTGCTGACCCCCCGCCCTACAGCTGAGTGGTCCTAAAGTTCCGCTGGCAACAGCATGGACTCTTTCAGCCTAATACATAGTGGGGCAATCTACAGACACCTGTACTGCGAGGTGGGCTCACTGGGCCCCCACTACCACCAGGGGGATGCACGTCACCCCCTCAAAACCACACCTCAGCGAAGGGTGGTCAAATGGCTGTGCTTACAAGGTACACAGTGAACTTCGGGTTGACGGCCTATGATTTCTATTATCAGCATTTTGAGGGAAAAAAATGAAGAGAAAGACAGAACTGAAGGCTTTAAAGATGAAATGAAAGCCTAAGGTAACGAAGCAAGCAGCTGACGGGCCTAGAAATGGATTTTATGAAATGCCAGTCTCAGCTTGCCTCTTACATGGTCTTTCCTCCAATTTCCTTTCAGTTTATCCTCTATTCCTTTGCTTGACTGAAGCTCAACTATGTAGAAATAAAATCAGTATCATCTTTTACTATTTTTTGCTATAAATTACAATTTTCCCCAGTGTGTGTGTGTGTGAGCATGCATGTGTGTGCGCGTGTGCATGTGTGTATAGGTGGGGGGAAGTGAGGAGGTGAGAGCGCTCATCAGAGAACTCATTGCGAAGTCTCTTGGTGTATTATGGTGAACAAACGCCTGCCTTTTATGTTCTTTTAAATCCTAGAAGACCAGTCAACAAGAGACACTTCATTTCCCCCTACCCCCCAAACAAGAATGCGCCACCAGCACTCTGACACCACTGCAGCAAAGACCAGATTGCTGTGACCTGTGCTCACAACGTGATTATACAGTGAACCTCTAGTGGGTTCAAGTAAGCAGGGCCTCCTTTACCCCACTGCATGGCAACAGGAAGTGCAGGCTTTTGTTTCAACCAAGCTCCCAACTGGTGCCAAGAAAGATGTGATTTGCTGGGGGCGAGGGGAGAATGGCGTGGCTGGGACATGGGGCAGGAGTTGTGCACTGGAAAGCGGCCGTAAGCGATGTGCTTCTGTCGGGGAGAAAGCACAGAGAGCCCCACGGAAGAGTTTTTCGACTTTCTGGGAGAAGCAGATTCCAGATAGTTCGGGAGGAGTCTGACCCACAGATGTCTCAGCCAGCACAACAGGCAGAAGCTCTGTTCCTAAGCCCACTGTCTCCACTGGTTGGCCATCCTTCTGCTCGTTGGCCATGCTCAATGCATTTCAATTGAACAGAATGTTCCCTGTCCCCTCTCGTAAGATGGCCCAGGACACACAGCATGTGCGTGGACGCCATGGCTGCGGCTCTTGCTCTAGGACAACATCACAAAGCGTGTAAGTACCTAGTCAGAGTATGCCTCCCTATCATCCTTCTAGATAGATATCAGCTTATTTGCTCAGGTTCACATAATGAGAAAACATGCAGCATTAAAAACCGAAGTTCCCATGATGGGGAGGCTCTTTATAGACGCCAATCTTAATTTTAAGACGTCAACTTTGGATTTTCAGGTTTGAATTAAGGAAAGGCCCTTTTAAATTAAAAATGACAAAATCCGTATGAGAAAGTTCAAAACTGATCACAGTCCACGTAGAAAACTCTGTGTGGTTTTAATGTAAACACAGATATTTTCAGGAGACTTCCTTTTTAGTCAGGAATGGCCTTCCAAAGGGGATTTTAAGTTTGGTTATAAAAATGGGGTGGGAATCTGGGGCGCCTGGGTGGCTCAGTCGGTTAAGCGTCAGACTTCGGCTCAGGTCATGATCTCACAGTTCATGAGTTCGAGCCCCGCGTCGGCTCGGAGTCTGGAGCCTGCTTTGGATTCTGTGTCTCCCTCACTGCCCCTCCCCCACTTACACTCTGTCTTTCAAAAATAAACATTAAAAAAATGGGGTGGAATCTGAGGAAAAGGATAAAGCAATGCTGTCCCTCTTATGAAAGCATGGCAGAGAGGTGTGGCCAAGGACAGGGAAAGGAAAGTGAGCAGTAAGGACGGTATATGCCAAACTGGTAAGAACGGAATGTATGGTATAGTAAACACTCTGAAATTAAATTGGGTAAAAATGTAAAATAGAATATGTATCCTTAGAGCTGATTGCTAGAATTCATGAGCATGAAGATGGACAAAAAAAGAGTGATTTTCTTGATAGGACTGTGGGGGGAAATCGTGGTGATTTATACTCATCTGAAGAAGCAGGTATAAATAACGACCTTTGGGTAGACTAAGAATGGCCCTGACAGGAGAGAGAGCAGAAAAGGCCTAACCCGGTACGGATACAACGTTCCTGGTCCCAACAGATGTCATCTTTCTAGTCGATGAATTAAAAACCTGGGATCATCATAGACCCGGCTTTCCGTACCCACCTGAATCAGCAGTCATGTGATTCTATGGCCTGATCTCTTTCATGACTACCGTTCCATTTCCTACTGCCTATTTCAGAGTTTTTCTTTCTAAGAAACCTCTTTTATTGTGAAATAGGACACATGTTTCACAGCAACATATACATGAGAAGGTTTATGATAACGTATGTTCATGTTAACCAGTGAGCGAACACCCAATGGAACCCCAAACATGGTAAATAAACAGAACTTTCCAGTATCCCAAGTACTCCCCGCCCCTGTCAAAACCTTCTCTCTCGCCACCTGTGGTAACCTTTATAATAATCCTGCTGTTCTTTATGATTTTACCACTTGGATACGTGTCCCTAAACTATATAGTATAATTTTGCTTCTTACGAATGGAATACTTTACATATTCTTTTGTGTCTTCTCTTTTTGAACATAATTTTGTTAGATTCATCCAGACTATGTATAACACACCGTTCACGCATTTCCACTGCTGTATGGAATTCCGTGATAGGTAGAGAAGACAATGTATCTCTTTCCCTTCTTGTGCTATGTTATTCCATGCCTCTCTATTTTGTTAATATCCTTTCCGCTACTTTGAATATGCCCCACCGTTCTGGATTCAGCTTAAGTATCACCTCCTTTATGAAATCTTTCTTGAATGACACTCCCCCTCCTGAACTCCCAACGTGCCAAGTACACATGTAGATCGTGGCAGGTCTAACACCGATTTGCTGGCTGCCACTCTCTCCTAAACAACACACTTGACAGCATCTCCGGGCCTTTTCACCTCGGTAGCTCCCTATCTCACACTGCGCTGCGTACCGAGTGTACATAGAATACTTGTCGACTAAACACATGCAAGGAGACTTAGAGACCTTTCAGGTGTAACACTTGAAACTTCAAAGAAATAAAGTGCACGTGACCCACATCAACAGACAGATTTAAAAGCTGAACCTGGTACACTGGCCTGAGGTTCAGAAGTCTGGATTTTCATCTTCCCATAAGGTACCTGTCACTGTGAGATCTGGGTACAGCCCCAAGTCCCCCAGGGCTGATATCCTAAAGCTCACTAGTCCTCTTAAACGATGACCGGTTTTGGTCTTCATTCTTTGTTGACTGCCAACTCATCTGCCCATTTCTCTGCTACTGGCAGACAGGCCAATGCTGAATGACCTTGCCGAGGAAAAGACAGTGAAAATGAATTTATTAAGAGTGTACATTTTTCACCAGAGCACAATCTTCAAAGCAATGTGCTGCAGTGTCATTATCTCATTACAGTAATTTCAACACTTGCTCCTGTTAACTTATTAAAAAACATTTTAAATCATTTTCTTCATTGCAGGCACAACAAACCACCTCATTACCCAAATATGGATTGGTGCCAAGTGATATGGGGGATGTGATGGGAGAAAGGCACATAGGCAGGCAAGAGTCAGGTTTTGGAGAGAGGCATGCCCATAACAATATACTGACTGTAAACCACTGCTTGTCAGACAGGAAGTGAGTTTTCAAAATGTTGCCACGTTGTGCCATAACAGCGCTAAAACATGATGCCTCTCTCCTTCTTCTAAGTCCTCTAGAGAGAAAAGATACCTGTTTACTGGCCTAAATTTTTTTTTCTTGCGTAATATCTTGGTAGAGCACAAATTAACCTCTACCCACTTTATATATGTGCCTAACATTGTAAGACCATCCCTTGTAAACATTTGGATAGGAACCTTCAAGTTTAAAAAACACATTTATCATTTCAAAGACACTGTCTAAAGCAGGGGTTGGCAAACTACGGCCATAAGCCAAATCCAGCTGCTACATTTTTTTGTAATTAAAGTTTTGTTGGAACACAGCCATGCTCATTTACTGACACACTGTCCGTGGTTGCTTTTATACTACAATGGCCCAACTGTTCAAATAGAGACCATATGGCTTGCATGGCTGCATGGAAATATTTGCTATCTGGTCCTTTACAGAAAAAGCTTGTTGGCCCCTCATGTACAGCCTTCTACTCAGAATACGGCTCATGGACCAGCAGCTTCTGCATTACTTGAGTGTTGGTTCGAAATTAGAACCTCAGGAATGGACCAGACTGAATCAGAGAGAGAGCACGACTGAGAGAGAGGCAGCAAGGGAGAGAGAGAATCCCAAGCAGGCTCCATGCTCAGCATGGAGCTCAACGTGGGGCTTGATCTCACAACTGTGAGATCGCGACCTGAGCCTGTATCAAGAGGTGGCTGCTTAACCAACTGAACCACCCAAGCGTCCTGTGACTGACTGAATCAGAATATGCATTTTAAAAGGGTCCTCCTGGTGGCTAAAATGAATATTAAATTTTAGAAGCACTGGACTAAGGAACACAGCCCTAAAGATAAATAAAATGACAAAAAAGAGGAGGGCCTACTATTAGATTGACAATATTTTATTACCGGACAATAGACGAGAGGGCTGCTTGCAAAGATTTGCATACAGATGAAGACGAAAAAAGAAGTAGCCTGAAAATTCTGGAGAGCATTAAGACTGTATATGGAGGGGAGAGATTTCTGGCATCCATTTATATGCCCAGAGAGGATGGGATGTGCACAAACAACTTTACTCCAGATGACTAGGGGACACTCCTGAAAGCAGGTCCAGTCTAAGCCCAGTATCACTCTCCCCAGAGCAAAAACAACAAGTAAATAAGAAGAAAATTTGCCAATTTCAACCAAGTCCATTTGGTTGTCATATTCATTTCCTTTTTAAATACTCCATTTTCCCTGTGTAACAAGAAAATTGTTTTTCCAATAAGGCAAATGGGTTATGATTTGTTCCCTGAAATAAACATGTTATAAAAACCACTTTAAATCTCTATTTTATTATGTGTTATTTGTGTTCCATTTGTAACTGGGTATGTGCTGTCATTCAGGGTTTGCTTTATCCAACACTGTAAGGATCTGACAGAGATGAATACCATTTCCCCTCAAAGTTACAGAGCCTGATCTACTATTATGTTTATATTTCACATCTTTACATTTTCTAAGTTCTTGGGTTGGCAAGTTTCACTGTATCCAAACTAGACGCCTCCAAAGAGAAAAGTAACAACATATAAAAAAAAGTGCAAGAACCACTTTTCGAACTTCCTTCTAACCAATGGACAGCACAACTCAGGCTTGTGAAAAACACACGTTAGGATACAAATTCTCACTGGATAAAAACAGCTTCATGAGATGGAAAAAGGATGTCAGGCAGTAATTTGGGAGGAAAAGTTATTACTGCTCCTTTGATAACAACTTACAGTGGTGCAGAGATGATCACCTTCTGCTCCCAAAATGCACTTTGCTTCGGGCATGCCGGACTCACCCAGTAGAAAATACATGTGCCAAGAAAAGGCAAACCTTTGTTTAAGAGCTTTCAGACTGGACCATCTCTGACTTCAGAGGTGGCAAACTGACTTCTGCCACAGAGAATGTATACTTTTTACCACCCCCTGCTCTTCGAATTAGATCTGACAACAAGGGACCCTGGCTGATACCCGATAGTCTTCTTCCAGACACCATGGAATGGTACAGTGGAAGGACATTCTGAAGAGGACCAGTATCCTCTGTTTGGAGATGAGAAAGGGAAGTCCAGAGAGGTTAAGTGTCTGCCCAAAGCTGCGTCACAAGTGGGTAGCAGGTCACCAAGATACACCAATCTGGAGGGCACTTTCTCTCTTCTTTTAAATTCTGCACTTCTTAGTGCTCAGTCCAGTGCCTGGTGCAGGGCTGGCATTCAGAACTTGTTTGTTCAGCAGCATAGAGATTCCAGTCCAAAATTTTTTCCATTGCACCAGGCTTGATCATGTTTAACAATGGATTCGGCTCTTATCTTCCCAAGGAATCAGAAGTCATATTTCAAATTATGCCTCCACACAGGTATAATTAAATCTTTAAAAGGTGGGATGGCAAAGAAATTAGAGGCTAGAGCATAACAGGCGTTTTGCAACCTTCAGATGCCAACAGCAGGCAGCCCACCTTGCTCCGCCCCCCTTCCCCCATAGTGTAACGGCAATTATATTCCAGGGTGCATAATATAATTATCTAAATGAAACTAGGAAGGGAAAAAAAAAGAAAACGATGCAACATAAAAGGATTAGCTGCTCAAGGATTTGTGGTTGGGGGCGGGGGAGGCGGGAGGAGGATGGATCCAGGCTGACAATTTCATAAAGTAGCCATCAATTATTTAAATCACTGTGACTTTTCAGACAGCATTATGGACAGCAAGGGAAAAAACAGTCTAAAATTTTGAAAACCATAAATTAGGAGAGAGATGCTTGTTATTTGGTTTTGGAGTGCAACGTGTTCTGCCTTTAGAGAAAGGAGCAAAGAGAAAAGCAAAGTCACCCTAAACAGGAGCTGGTACAAGTCGTTCTTTTTCTGGAAGTTCAGAAGACCAGGAGAGTTACCTTACAGTACAAGTATTGGTGCTGCTAAAATCCAATGTAAATAAATTACTCAGTACCGGAAAGGGGGAGAAGGTTTTAAACAATACTGTAGGAAGACTAGAAAGAGAATTGGGTCAGCAAACGAGTGGCCTGGGTTCTACTACTGGAGATGTCATTTATCAGATATGTAACCTTAGACAAGACACTTAACTAGTTAAGCTTGAGATTCTAGCTCTGAAATTCTTTGGGAGTCCAGTCTTTCTGAGGTAGAAACTATCAACAGTAACTGGGGGAAATTATATACTACAGGCTAACCACATACAATCAGAGTTAGGACTTACACAGAACATGTGTTTCACGTGTGTAAGTTAAGTTACCACATTTCTTGTCTGCTATGTTGTCTTTCTCTATATATAAGACAAACCAGCATGTACCTATATGTCCAGGACCTGAAAGAAGTGAGGGGGGAAAATGAAAATAAACCTAAAATTTGTGCCACAACTTGCATTGTGTATTTGCATTTGCTCAGCTATCTCTACAGAAATTGGTTGTCTGGACCTAGGTGCCAAGACCTATAGGGGGGTTAGTCCTCAGGAGATCAATCTAGCCAGTAGTGTCAGGAGCCAATGACTTTGGTTTTCCCTAGATATGGTTTGCTGGGAAAAAGTAAAAATAGCTTCCAATCCAGTCACTTATGATTATTTCTGTAAAACTACTCCATAAAAAAGGCAGACATTATAAATATATAACTAGTCACATAAATATTTAACTAAGGCATTTTAGACAAATACATGAACTATAGCAAGATTTTTAAAAATATAGTTACCCAGGGATTAATTAAAAACACTCACCAACTAAACTGGAACATTATAAGTTACAACTTATATCTGAATTCTTCTGCTTTTCACTTAAAGAGAAATCTTTAATTTTCTCATATTTATGTTCTGTACATCAAAATGTTTCTGATCACTTGCAGCTTACAAATTTCTTGTCATGCTGGGTGTTGGAGAAACTTCTCTCTGCACTTAGAATCTGGCACCTCTGTCTACACTCCTTCCGCACTATTAATCCCTCTACACACAAAAAGGACCTGCTAACAGAATCAAGCCTCTGAGCTGGTGCTGTATTTTACGAATATGCAGGTCACTATACATTCAAGAAGGAGGTGCATGTACCACCGCTTGTCCATTCTACCGCCCAGGCTGTAAACACACACCTTTCTTCTTCTCTCTCTCTTCCATCTTCTTCACTGCTGACTGGGATACAAATCAGGCTTCAATGGGCCCAGATGACCCCCTCATCTAACATTCAAAGGTATGCAAACAGAAAGCCCCTTAACAGACCCCTGGCCTCTCTTCCTGGAAGTTTAACACAAAAGCTCTTCTTGAAAGACACAAGCTTAGCTCTTGAAAAAGCAAGGATTCACTCTCATGTGGCTGGTTCCACGAGGTTTAGCTCCTTCTA
>CM053559.1:82486547-82539500 GCA_028646485.1 Cryptoprocta ferox | reverse complement strand
AAAAAAAAAAAAAAAAAAACTTAGTGCAAAAATGACCAAAGGACAAGGAAAGAGAGTTTACAGTGAAAGGAACACAATGGCCACTAAACATAATAAAAAATTCTTAACTTTGTTCCTAATGAAAAAAATGAGACGTAAACTATACTGAAATGCCATTTTTTATAACTGTGCATTGATCAAATCCCCCAGATTTGAAAACGTCCTCTTTTGGCTTACGTGTGGAAGGAGGCATTCTCATGTATCGTTGATGGGAATGAAAAACGGTGGACAAAAAAAAATCCATTTAGGGATTAATCAAATGAACTGTGGTGTATCTTCAGTAACCTCAACCCCCAAACGTGGCAGCTTCTATGCACTAACATGAAAAGATCTCCAAGATAAAGTGTTCAGTGAGAAATGCAAGCTGCAGATCAATATGTATTTAGTAGTATTCATTACACCGACCTTCCTATAAAAATTATATATCCTCATCTGTTTATTTTATTATAAAGACACCCTGCAAAGACTCACAAAAATCTAATAAAAGGAATACCTGTAGGAAGCAGGGGTAGGATGGGGTCTGCAAGAGAAGTGGGAATAAGACTTTTCAATTATAATTTTTAATAATTGTTTGAGGTTTGTAAAGATCAAACTGGCTTTATTCAACAATTTATGAATCAGACAGCATCCCAGCCAGTAAACAGAAAAGAGCTCTTATAATCATTGGATTTTTAAAGACCGTGAATGTATTAGTTACTCAAATAAAATTAAATTAGAAAAAGAAAAAATATTACCTTTATATACCAAAGACTGTACTTCATAAATTGCTTTCTAATTAGGCCACATTTGAAGTTTGGTGGGGGTGCCTGGGTGGCTTAGTCGATTAACGGTCCAACTTTGGCTCAGGTCAAGAACGCAGGGTTTGTGGGTTCAAGCCCCACATTGGGTTCTGTGCTGATAGCTCAGAGCCTGAAGCCTGCTTTGGATTCTGTGTCTCCCTCTCTCTGGCCCGCCCCCTTTTGCACTTTGCCTCTCTCTCTTTCAAAAATAAATAAACATTACAAAAAATTAAAGAAAAAACTTTGGTGTAGATATGTTCTTTAAGTTTAGCTGTTTGACCTAATAAAGGGTTTCCTTTACTTAACACATAAATACATCATGGTTAATCTTGCATATCACCAGGTTAACATGCCATTAACCTCTGGGGGTGTGTGTATGTGTGCACGTGTGTGTGTGCAAGCGCACAGTGGTTGGGGGGAAGTGAGAACTTACACATATAGGATCATCACAGTGATAGAGTAACCCAGGGAATGTAGGGAAAAGCAGAAATTGAAAAGCCATAGGAAACATCAATGAGGCTTCTTAATTGACTTTATCAACACAGGCAAGTAAAAGCGTGACTATCAAACAAGATGTAATACACCTTCAAGAAGGAAGTGAGGGGAAGATGGTGGGGAAAAATGAAGAAATAAAGGTAGATAGTTAACCATAATTAAAAACTCTCCAAATCTCACATCCTGCCACATTGACTTCTTCTGACTTATCTAATCCGCAGAGAAACACCGTCCACCACCCCACCACCCCACACCAGCTCGGGTGTATCTTGCTCTCCCTGGTCTGCCTCTAAAAGAAAACCAGTTTTGAGTTTGCTTATGAGTAACCACACCAAAGTTTTTATGTTATTTTCTAATATTATGGGATTCAATCATCAGAATCCCTCCTTATTCTTTTCAACGGGATTTAGAAGTTTTCTGAGAGGCACTTCCTACAAATTCAAAATCTTTACCATATGTTAAAAAGACATTTTTACTAGTGGGCAACTGGGTGGTTCAGTCGGTTAAGGATCCAACTCTTGATTTCAGCTCAAGTCATGATCTCATGGTTCACGAGTTCGAGCTCCATGGTGGGCTCTGCACTGACAGTGCAGAGCCTGCTTGGGATTCTCTCTCTCTCTTTCTCTCTCTCTGCCCCTCTCCCCCTTTCTCTCTCAAAATAAATAAGTAAAACTTAAATTAAAAATTTTTTTTTTTACTAGTTAGGCTGCTCCTAAATAGTGACAGAAGGCTCTAAATTATCCACATTTTCTTTTTTTCTAGTCCGCTATTTGCTTTTGATGTCTCCCAAATGTGAAGCTACTCCGAGACACACTGATGGAGGGGCAGGGCACCCATCACCTTTAGCTGATGGAGTTCTTCCAAATACAAGTCACTCATTCCCCACAGCACACCTATCAGTCTAAAAGGACACATCCAGGTTGCTGTTGTCACCTCTACCTCAAGGGGCCCCATTCGACATGTATCCGAATATGCTTTCAGAGCTGTGCGGGCCCTCACTTCGCAGAAAGCATGAAGCATGATGCGTGAGGGGAGAGAAAAAACATGGCTGTCTGATCAGCCCGTTTTGACTTCCGTGAACAAGGGGAAGCGAGTACATGAGATGGGCAAACCGCCCTTTCCTCGGCAGAAAGGACACAAAAAGGAACTCTCCGAAGCAGCCAGGAGGCGAACCAGATTCTCGATCGCTGCAAGGAGGACTCACTGAGGGAAGAGGAGTGGATGCGGCAGAACACTCACAGTAGGTATTCCTGAGACTGAATTTTGAATGTACAGTCTTGGGGAGGTTACTCAGCCTCTCTTCATCTTTCTGCTGTATTCTATAAACAGATGTGATGATATACGGGATCGTTTTGATGATTAAAGGAGGAAATCGAAGTCAAGCACTTGGCACAGAGGTTGGCACACGGCAACCACTGAGTAAGTGGTAGCTACTATTTTTGTGATTACTACTGGGTACATGAACGCTGATGGGGTTGTGGAGGAAAGGGGTACATGCATGATGGGCTGCTTTTCACCTTGCTCCTTCATTTTCCCAAGCTTGCCCATAACTGGCAACTTGCACCAGCAGATTAATACTTTGACTCTTTCAGGAACAGACTGATGTAGGAACAACCAAAGCCCCGTGTGGCTAGGCGTCAAGTGTAAATCGTTCACTTCCGTATCCTCAGAGCTCAGTACTACTTCCACTCTGGCCAGCACATAGTAGGTTCTCAGGAAATATTTGGCGAAGGGAGTGGTGAATAAAATTAGCAGGTCCTTGAACTTCAACTCACAGTTCCTGAAACTGAGGTGTGACCTCTCTGACAAATAATGCCCTCCGCCCAAGAATCTAGACTAGAGGCCCCAAGAAAATATTTAAAAAGAACAAAAAATCATCCCATCTCTCCACCACCCCAATGTTAACAGCTGCCTCTTCCTGAAAGAATGTTCTCTGGTCCTTGTTCACATTCTCAACATTGTTTTTTCTACTCTGTATCTTTGTTGTTTTTGTAACTCTGGTTATTCACACAACTTTATACTCTTTTTCTGCAGAGTATTATAAACTCATTCCATCACACTAATGAACACAGACAGCATTATTAAAGCAAAGATCTATTAGGGAATATTAATGCTGTCTCCTGGTTTTATTATAGATAATCCTATGGTGAACATCCTCATTTGGCTTCTGCAGAATTATTCCCACAAGCTACTGGGAGTAGCTCCTCATGATTTTTCATGGGTGACTCTGCATTTTATTTCCCCCCCCCCCCCCCATTCGCACAACGTACTGCATTGCTCCTTCTGCCTTGGAAGGAAGTATTTTAAAATTGATCTGGTGAGTGGGAAGACAGGAGAGAGAGTCAAGGGTGTGGAGGCAAATCATCAAAAGACCCAGTTTTTCCAACAATGCTCCTAATCAGCTCTATGGAAGTAAGAGAGAGCTGAATTTTTTCACAGTGAAAAGAATCTCATTAGGAAAGAAAACACTTCACTTCAAAGTTGAGACGGAACACAGACGGAACCTTGTCAAAAGGGTATTATCTAATCTGGTGGAGTGCTTTCACACTAGGGATTCCTATCCTGTAAATGATGAGATGGCCCCAGGTACGGCTGTGTATATGGAAACGAGGAGAATGAGACTCAAAGAAAAGGATCTACAAAATGCTACATGCAGAGCATCTAATCACAGGATTCTGAGGTACCTTATTCAGATCATCCTCCTAAACCTAAGGTTATAAAGGAGGATAAACCAAAAAACAAATGAAAGCAGGCAACAGATTCTCCTGGCATTTGAATGACTAAAGCATAGATCGCGTTTCCTAAATTTCCTTGCTGTTCGTAAATATTTAACCAAAGGTTTTCTTTTTAGAGTATTATCAACTAGGGGACCTCCTAAAATATGTACATATGCAGTACCTATATTTTAAGTTTGCTCTTTCCTACAGCCAGTGCGTGGCCTTTCGAATGCATGCGTGAGCACACACTACCTATATTTGACCTGGTATTTTAAAATTTTTTATCATGATTTGATTTCTATCCAGGGACATGGTAAGCTAATTAAAATTTCATTCAAGCTTCCCAAGCTCCTTGGTTAACCGCAGCCTCCTCACCACAAATTCTGCTTCATTGTAAAGCTCCGTTTCTTCCACTTTATCTCAGCCAGGAATTCCAGCTACTACCAGCTGGAAATACCCTTGAACATGGAGGGCCTATATTCTATTTTGGAAGTTGCAATGGGAGCAATAGTTATTCATTTGAATAAAAGTAGTTACTCAGAGGAAATATGTATTCCTAACATTCACACCCTAATGAATTTTTAAAATTCTATGGCCAACATTATCAGCAATGGGACAAGCTGATATGCACCTTCTAATAAGACAGAGAACAATATAGCATCATTTCTCTGATGTTCTTGCCAAAAATGCATAATGTGAACCCAGTCATGGGGAAACAAGATTTTGCAAAACACAAAATCAAAGGGGCAGATTTCAGAAAATTCAAATTCATCTGGCTTTTGGAACACATGAAATTCATTCATGTCTTTCCCATAAACAGTGTGTCAGTTTATTGCTAATTACATTTTTAATGTATACATTTGCATATAATCTGCATCATGCAATATACAATATATTAATTCTTTCCACTTTGAGATTTCCTAACTTTGTTGAATATTATCACACATATGTTTTGGTATTTTAGGCTGCATAATGTACACAAAACATTTGTCTGAAAGGCTTGAGGATTTTTCTCATCATCCCATGCATTGGAACCAGTAGAAATGTGTAGAGGGACGTATCCCTCTGACTACCTACATTCTTTAGCTTCCCCTTCATTATCAGTTCCACTAATGTACCTTCCAATCTAGACTCTCTGCAGAGATGTATCATGCTTACCTCCACCAAGAAGCTCTGAATCTCTTCTACTATATAATATTTTTAAAGACGTTTTAAAAATCTGAACTATCTTTTCTTCATTTTAGTCCAAGGTCTCTATGTGAAAAGTTGCCTGATATTCACAGGCCTGCAAAAGCTCTGCTTAAGTAGTCAAGCATACTCAAAGGTATGGTACCCTCCTCACTGAGCAGTACCCTACTGTCACATTTAATATCTGTACATTTAATAAGGCCATTTGACACAGATATTTATAAATGCACATTAAAAGCTTAACAATCAACAGTGATGCCCTGTGTTTTTTGTTTGTTTGTTTGTTTTGTTTTAATTTAAATCCAAGATAGTTAACACATAGTATAATAATGATTTCAGGAATAAAATCTAGTGATTCATCACTTACATATAACACCCAGTGTCATCCCAACAAGTTCTCCTTAAGGCCTCTCATCCTTAGCCCATCCTCCCACCCGACCCTCCCAACAACCCTCAGTTTGTTTTTTGTACTTAAGAGTCTCTTACGGTTTGTCTCCCTCTCTGTTTTTATGTTATTTTGCTTCCCTTCCCTTATGTTCATCTGTTTTCTTAAATTCCACATGTGAGTGAATGATATTTGTCTTTTTCTGACTTATTTCGCCTAGCATAATACACTCTAGTTCTATGCACATTGTTGCAAATGGCAAAATTTCATTCTTTTTGATCGTCGAAAAGTATTTCATTGTGTATATGTATATACACACACACACACACACACACATACACACACCACATCTTCTTTATCCATTCATCAGTCGATGGACATCTGGGCTCTTTCCATACTTTGGCTATTGTCAACAGTGCTGCTATAAACATTGGGGTGCATGTGCCCCTTTGAATCAGCACTCCTGTATCCTTTGGACAAATACCTAGTAGTAGTGATATACTGTTTGTGACAGAGACATGAATGAATGACTTGTGCTTTCAAAGCCAAAATTCTGAATTTCAATTTTCTGAAATCTGTACCTTTGATTTTGTGTTTTGTTTTTATGGCATGAATGCAAACAATAGCAGTAACAGTGACCCTATAGCGTGAATGATACAGGCATTGCAAAGAGAAAACCAAATCACATTTCCCCCCTAATCCAGTAAATAGAAATGATCTTCAGACACACAGAGAATGGAACACTGAGCATCTCTGGAGAAATATGGACCCATGGGAATGATGTCAAGCAGCGCTGATAACAGAGTCCTGAATGCTGATGACACTTTTCTGCACTTCACTCTAAGAGAAATAGTAGACTTTTATGATGGCACAGTAGACTCAAAATCCCCACCATGGTGGATTTGTATTAAAAAAAAAAGGCAATCTATAACCCGTAAAAAAATCTATTCCCAGACATGAGCCTATCCTTGCACAAAGAAATTGTAACCAGTTAGATGGAGTACTAAGGTAAATGGGCCTTTGCAATCAAACCCAAGTGAGGCCAGCCCAAAGGCCAGAAACAGTTCAGTATGCACTAAGAAGCTGGCCGGCAAGCATGGCTCCTCTAAGACATGGCTCTTATGCACTCACTTATTCTCAGATTTGACATTTAAGGTGCAGAGCAAACTAAAATGACTTGGGCAAAGGAAAAGGAAAAGGAAAAGGAAAAGGAAAAGGAAAAGAAAAGAAAAGAAAAGAAAAGAAAAGAAAAGAAAAGAAAAGAAAAGAAAAGAAAAGAAAAGAAAAAGAAAAAGAAAAAGAAAAAGAAAAAGAAAAAGAAAAACAGAAAGAAAGAAAGAAGCCTCAAAGGAATTGATTGGAGTTATTCAACTTACGTGGATTATCTGCCTCAAAAAAGATCATTTAGAAATGATTTACAAGGGACTCAGTCAGAAACAGCAGCAACAGGCATATTTCAGACCATAAATCAGTGGAACATGAAAACTGAAGAAAAATCCATAAAGGTTAATGCACTTTGGAGCGTATTTGCGTCTTAATTCATGGGAGTAAGTCATCGGCACATCAGGAAGAGGCCCCCCCAAACAGTCTGTAATTGTTCATGCTGAGTGTAACTACTCTCTGTGCCCTTTGTATATAAAGATTTTCTGGGTAAAAGTGCAAAATAAGCTCATCATCGCAGAGCCCAATCATGTCCTCAGCTCACATCCCTAGGAGACCATTTGCTGAACTAATGAAATAAAAAGGGTTTTGGGTGCTCTTGTTTGTAATGAGTAAAATTCATGCCTAGCACTAGAGGAAAAAAGAGGTAAAAATCATTAAGTAAAGGGAGAAAAGAATATTATCTACAAAATTTGAACTCCTCAGGCTTGTAAACAAATTTAACTTTAAAAAATCTTACCATGAGTATACTGCAAGTGATTTGTGACTGCATTTAAGTGCTCCCTCCAGACTGAAAAGCACTTTAGGTAAAATGAAGTAAGTCTCTTTACAATGACAGGCTGTTTAAATTTTTTAAGCATATAATTTGGAAATTGAAGTAATTCAAACTATCACCCTTAATATCAAGTAATCTTCTTTTAATGAAAAAATCCAAATAAATAAATTAATCAATAAGGGCTATTGATATCAAACTCTGAGACAAAATGATAATCCTGTTTTTCCAATAGGCCTGGAATTGTTTTCATCCTTCCCACTTATTTATAGTCAAAGTAATAGTAATCTCCTTTGTATCTTTTCTGTTTTTTTACAAAAGATAAGGCGGTCCGAATTTTTCAAGAAAAACAGCAACTTATTACAAAATGGCTATCATATCAGACAGGAAACTTAACATGTTACATATTAAACATATTATATTTTGGAGGTTCCATATCTGTTGGTTTCAGATATTCTAATGCGAGGCATGGGAATCTGGCAAACCTTCTACCTGTTGTCATCAGCAGGAGCTCTATTAATATTGCTCACATCCAGTCAGCTCTTACCATGTCCTGATTGAAGAGCTTTATGTGGATTCTTTTATGCAATTCTCACAGTAACTCCATGAGGTCTGTACTACTGCTATCTCCATTTTACATACAATGAAACTGAGTAAGTGAAAAAATAGCTGACAGTTACCTTGTGCTTAGAATATGCCAGAACTGTTTTTACATAACCGCCATGTTTTGCTTCACTTATTCCTTACAACACCATGAAGAGTACTTTTGTAATTGCTATTTGGAAGGCAACTATACTCACCACTATACCACCAACACTATAATTGCTATTTGGAAGAAGAAATGAAGGCACAGAAAGATTAAGTACTTTCCCAAGGTCCTACAGCTACTAAGTGACAGGGCCAAAATTTGAACTTGGGTGATGTGGTTCCAGACGCCATGCTGGACTTAACCACCACTCTGTACAATGTATTCCTCTAACACTGCTGCCTCCCAAATGTTCACCCTTAAGGTTAGGACTCATGAAGGGAGTTGGTAAGGAAAGGACAATCAACAGAAGTCCATGTGAAAAGCTCTTGAATATGGTGATACAGTGGAAGCTTGCATGGGTTGAGAGGACCATAATGTCGCTAAATACAAATATTTGTGTATATATACCAAAGACTGAATTATTTCTCTTGAAATAGAAGAAGCCTTATCTCAAGCCCTGTTCTGTTTTCTTTCCCCACCCCCCCACCCCCGCCCAGCCAAGATCCTGATCTGTACTTTTAATCATCTGTTAGATATTTTCAACTGCATGTTCTTTTGACAATTCAAACTATCTCTAAAATGGAACTTTTCAGGGGTGTTTGGGTGGCTCAGTCAGTTAAGCGTCTGACTCTTGGTTTCTGCTTGGGTTGTAATCTCATGGTTGATGGGTTCAAGCCCTGTGTCAGACTCTGCGCTGACAGCACGGAGCCTGCTTGGGATTCTCTCTCTCCCTGTCTCTCTCTGTTGCTCCTCTTCTCTCTCTCTCTCTCAAAAAATAAACTTAAAAAATTTTTTTTAAATAAATAAAATGGCACTTTTCATGGCTGCCCTCCCATTATTTCAATTCTCTCCTTCTACATTCCCTATTTTGTACCATCCTTATTCCAGTTACCCTTGCTCAAACTTAATCATCTTTCACTTCACTCTTATTTGCATCCTTGCTACTCACGCAAGCAGCTGTATATCCAGACATAGAGACATTTTTATGTTATCTCTTATGTTTGTGCATTTATATGTGTGTTCATTCCTTCATTTACCTAAGGAAGTATTTATGGAGTGTCTAACGTATGTCATATACTGGTCTAGGTGCTAAAGCTTCCACAGGGAAAGAATCGTGTCCCAGGGACTATTGCTGACATAGCTATGACAGGAAGGGTCCATCTCAATTAATTTCATGCTGGAGCCTGGAGAGACATTCCTGTGCTTCCACTTGTAATATCCAGCACCACAATTCAGGCTTTTATTGAATTAGATGATGGAGATGGATGGACAGACAGAACATAATATAAGGCAACTTTTTTCCCAGACCTTCCTAACACAATTTTCCAACTGATGTTTCTATCTTTAATCCCTTCTTCCTCCAATGTATCTAACATGCAGCTGTTATATTAGTCTCATGAAGGCACAGAATATCTACCTACTTCCAGCTTCATCAGGGTGCCCTATGCACTCTTGCCTCCAGGTCCTTGCACATGATGGTCCATCTGCTGGAATACTCCCCTCCTTTATCTCCAACAAGCCCTTGCCCTACAGCCATTAGCTCAAAGAAACTTCTTCCAGGAGGCTTTGCCCCTTGAGTCTTGGTTGAATGCCCTTTTACTTTGGCCCCACAGTACCGTAGGTCCACAGAATTTTCCTGCCAAGGTTTTCCTGTTGTGGTGTCTGTATTCCCTGCTAGTTTCTAACATCTTGGGGAGAGGGCATGTGTCTTGTTTATTGTAGTCGGTGCTTGGTACCTAGCAGGAATCAAGACAGAAGTCTAATATATTTTCACTTCTCCTTACCAGCAAACTTTGCTTTCTGGATATTCTCAGCATTAAAAAAAAATCCCCATACCTTTTCTCATGATGTCTACGTGGTCTACTTCTACTCCATCCGTTTTCTAAATAGTAGCATATAAGCTAAGGGGGAGGCTTGAAAAGCTGTCATTCTCACTACAACCTTCCTTCAAGGACCAGTTCAAAGCTCACTCACTCAGGAAGCTTTCCCTGGTCTCTTTATTTATTATTTTTTCTAGAGTAATCGCTATGCCCAGCGTGGGGCTTGAACTCAGAATCCCGAGATCAAGAGTCACATGCTCTAAGACTGAGCCAGCCAGGGACCCCCTCCTGATCTCTTTCAACTACTTTATTAATTTGAAATACTTTACTTCATTACATAGTATTAGTCACGTTCTATTTATTTTCTCTCTCCTCTTAGAATTAAGCTCCTTCAGAGTAGCAACTGTCCTTTGTACATCTTTGAACATACTCGAAGCACTTAACACTATGTCAAGTACAGTGGACAAAGTTCAGGGTTTAAGAAATGGTAATATTATGTTTCTATCACACCTTACCTGGGCTTGTCTTGAAAGGCCAGTGCTTTTTGAAAGAACTACAATGCATAAATAATTATAAGGCTATGTTTGGGGGGAATAAATATGGCTGGCCAAAAAAGATTAAGAAAAAAAAAAGGAAAGCAAAAAAACAGAGATAAGTGAAAGAAAAAAGAGAAAGTTGTGAACTTAAGTGATGCATGCATTATGTTAAATTATCAATTTTTTAGGCATTTTAAGGCAAACTATCAGCAAATCAAAGCCTGCTCACCCTCCTGGTAACATGAAATTTAGTGAAGACTGCCTGGACATCAATGACAGAAGTTAGAGACTAAAAGTATTTTTCTTTCATGTGTCAAAAACATGAATTGTGAGCCTGCTGGGTAAAATTACACTCTTGTTTGCCAGGAGACAGGCTGGCCACTTGGGTCTCTCCTCCACTGTTCCTGAAAAGGATGGATTTCATTACATTTAATAAATGAATGCTTTGGAAAACTCAGTTTGAATTATCTCTAATGAGCCTATTTGGCAGCTAAGCGTGTTCCTGAACTTAGCTTATGATGATTTCTTATCCCACTCTTACGTTTATCATCACTTGATTAACTGCCACCCTCAATGCTAAGTGCTCTAAGAAAAAGTACCTGGAAAACAGAGAATGATCCCCTAGTCAACAATTAGGATACATACGAGTCACAGACATCTCCTGTCCCCTAAACTTTTCTACTTTTATCTCCTTTATTCACATACTTGATTATTTCAAATAAGTCACGATGGTCTTCTCATTTCACTGTCAGTTCCCCTACTGCGTCCACACTGTCCCAGGCCAGGATCTACAATGATCTTGCAACGATACTCACAAAGTGATTTTCCATAATGGCTCAAAGTTCTCCTAAAACTTACCTCCTGCAGAACTCTTTCCTATTTGGGAGTTGGGAGAGATTATCTGCTTTCTAGAGTCACCTCTTGGCCATCTATTGTCATGTCACACCCTCAAGAGGGTTTCAAAATCACAAAATGGGTTGGTGTAACAGCAACTTACTACTGATCGTTTTTAAGCCGTCTCAGCTGCCATTCTGTTACTGCCCTACTTTCCTTCCAGAAGCCTCAGAGTCATTTCCTTCTTTATAGTTAATTTCATAAATAGGTCCACTTAACAGATAGCACTTAAAGACTTTATAATCCCTTCCATTCTGTTTTATTCAAGCTTTTATATTCTCCAGAAGGTTAAATCAGTGTTAAAAATTCTGCAACACATCTGAGCAGTAGAAAACTACAATTACATTTGTACATGGAATAATGTGGCAAAATACCCTCCTGTCTAGCTCATTACTTGTAGGTGAATATCAATCATATAGGCCTTAAAATGGTGGCATACACAACATTTCCAAAGAAAAACTAGAACTTTGTGAGGAATTTCGATTACAATATAACTGATATTCCTCTGGGTTATGTTGAGGACAAATACCAAAGCTAAAACTGTCCACCAGTCAGGTTATACTCTGCTCAATGAGCTTACACTCGTGGGCTGACCGTTGCGACTAACTACAGCTGACAATGCGAGAGACAGAAAAAGCTTACAGAAGTACTCCAAACACACAAAAAAGAAAAATCCAATGTAATCCTGGTTTCATTTAAATGTTTCCTATTTCCAAAGCGATGGAAAAAAATTTAAGGAATATACATTTTATCATCGCACAGATACGAAGTACATCTTCATGGAAAAAATTATTTCAGAAAACTACTTGGTCTCATATGAAACTTGTGAAAAAAAATTCTAGCTATTTAGACTGATAGCCAGTTCCCTTGGACACTTTATTTTCAATATGGTAGTATACACAAAATTGCCCATTTTTATGAGGTTAGCAAATAAAAAGTATGGCCACAGCCATGATAGCCAGAAACATGAGAGTTAGTTTTGCACTTAGCATCTATATATTCAGGTTGTGACTGTGTACTTTCATACTTCTTTAAGTGTTTTTATGTCATTTTCCCCACATGTGTATTTTGTTTCATCAGCTATATACATAACAAGCTCCTCTTAGACAGGAGGTATTCATTGTATTTTCTTTGCTTTTTTAAAATGTTTTTTTCAATGTTTATTTATTTTTGAGAGATAAAGACAGAGCACAAGTGGAGAAAAGGCAGAGAGAGAGAGAAGGAGACACAGAAAAGTAGGCCCCAGGCTCTGAGCTGTCAGCACAGAACGCAACGTGAGGCTCAAATTCATGAACTGTGAGATGAAAACGTGAGCCAAAGTCAGATGCTTAAGTGACTGAGCCACCCAAGTGCCCCAAATTTTCTCTCCTTTTAAAAAGTATACAACAGGATACCTTTTAATCTTTGTTTTTGACTAATATTTGGCAGTAATCATTCATGCAAGTTCCCAGAGACAATCTGAAATATAATGGTAAACCTCCCAAACACTTAACTAATGAATTAATTCAGCTAACATTTACTGACCATGTATGAGCCATGCCCTATGAGCTGGGGATGCCAAGTCTTAGAAGTCAAGAGGAAAGAAATGATCCCTCATCTCTATAGCACATGTTAGCACTTACAAAGACTTTCACATCCTTGAACCTCACTCTGCTTTGGGGGCTGTTTTGACAGTGACGATTATTTCCATTTTACAAATGAAGAAACTGCAATTCAGACAAGCTAAGTAATTTGCTGTAGGTCACAGTGCTATCAAGCTTAAAGACTGGGTCTTGAACCTAGATCTGACTCTGAATTACTTCCCCATTCTTTTTTCTACACCATATCCCAAAACGGCAGAGCCCATATGCATGGAAATTCAGAAGAAAGTAAAATAAGTGGTCACAGATTTAATGATTATAGAAAATTTCCCAATGTGTTCATTTCCAAAGATGGAAAGGCATATTTTTCATAACTTAGTTTTAGATATTTTGGTAGTTTAAAAAAAACACTGGCAAAGTCAAATGCATTGGACTTTGTTGGAAAAATGAGTGGGCAAAAGGCTTGCATAAAAAAGAGTGACATGATAGCCTTTACCTACTGGTGTCGTTGCTTCTACAGGGAGGGTCACAGAATGTGTTGCGACATGACACCGATGCCATACACAGGCCCTCGCAGCTGGGAGAGATCTGGAATTGTAGAAGACTCAATCACAATGTTAGGCCAAGCACAATATCTGCATCTTTTGCCTCTTAGTTCAACGTTCTATTCTTCAATGACAAAAGTGAAAGAGTAATTAGACTATGTGGGTTTCTCTTTAACCTGGTTGGCCATTTCTTCTAACAGCACAATTACGCTGCTAATGAGATTACATTTGGTTTAACTAGAGGATTATTTCACAGCAGAGCCCTGCTGACTCCAGTTCCCAGGGGGCCCACCATCCTATAGAGGCACCCACCTAACATTCGTTTGTCTTAATGAAAGCCAGACATAAAAATCAGGTCTGCGCAGTTGCAGAAAAACACCAGGGCTTTTGTTTATATTGAAAAAGAGCCTCATTTAGTCCATCTGAATCTTCCTAATACCCAGTGAAATATTTATTAATGAGTATCAGCACAGCAAGCCAGAAAGTCTTATTTGCATTAATTTAAACCATAAATAATTGAAGGTAGATTTCATTCCTTAAGTCATGGATTCAGAAAAAATCCTCAATTGGATGCTGAATAAAAAGAGACTATTAGCAAAGTGGAATGTATTAAAAGTTGAGGGTGGTAGATGTTTTACCTCCTCTTGGACTAGGTGGATCATTTCTCAATACATAGTTCATTACCGTGCTTTGGGTCACTTCAGTAGAGGTGACAGGATGGGACTGTAATATTTTTATAATTTCTGTCAGTCAGGATTATAGGGAATATCTGTTCTATTCCTCAGGCTGGATCAAAAATTGGTTGAGTAGATCTGGGCAACCATGCATTCACTCACCCACCAAACATTTAGGTGCTAACTGTACATTAGGCACCAGGAGATGACAAAAATAAGAAACAGACAAAACATAGTACTTGCTCTTAAGAGAGCTCAGGCAAAGCTGAATCCAAACTACAATCCACACCCTATCAGTGGTTATGAAATAAAATTAAAAAGTTGCAATTGGCACTGAGAGACAGGGATATGGAGGGGGACTAAACAGGATAGAAAATATCAGATGTGTTACATATATTAGTGGCAAATATTGATTTGTGTCATCTTTATTATATACAATATATGTGTATGTATGCATGCACACACGCATGTGTATGTATCTGGGTGATTTTTTAACATACACATATAGGAGTGTACTGGATCTCTACCAAATATAATTTTTACTGTGAAAAAATGTATGAAAGCAACTGATCCAGAGAGAAAAGAATTAAACTCTAGATAGGCTGACAGTACTAATGGTACAGACCACTTTATAATTTGTTTGCATACCTTATCCCCCTAGATGACTTCAATTCTTTGAGGGTAGGATATAGGTCAGCTTTATCAGTGCATTCCCCTCCACGCCTAGCACAGTGAACCGGCAGAATGCAAGCCACCTGCATAAAGTGGTAAGTTAAGAAGGCTTTGAAAATGGCCATGATGTAAATAGGCTGCCTTAGGGCTGTGTTTAGCGGAGTATATGTAAAGAAAATATATATTCATTTGCTGTTGGCCAATGTTTATGGTCGTTTTATATATTCATCTCCTCTCTCTATGATAGTTAGAGCCAACTTAACTTGTGCAAGCTATAATCAATTCACAATTCAAAGCCTCTGCTTTTAGGAAGTATTTAGAAATTACCAACAATATTGCTGTGAAGATAAATTGTGCTTCTTATTAGCTGGACATATACTGGAGGAGCAGGGAGGGAAGTAGGCCTGGTGACTGTTCATAATGAGCAAATATAACATACTCAACCGACAAGTAACATCAGCATGAGGGGATGCTAGTAAATAATATCTAGCTCACAGTCAACAAAAAGACAATCATTGCTAAATACAGTCCATGCCTCTCATCTCATTGCTCCCCTCGGAAATGAGCACAGGAATCAATAGCATTGTTAAGAAAGTGCTTCGCGGGGCGCCTGGGTGGCTCCGTCAGTTAAGCGTCCGGCTTCGGCTCAGGTCATGATCTCACGGTTCGTGGGTTCGAGCCCCGCGTCGGGCTCTGTGCTGACAACTCAGAGCCTGGAGCCTGTCTTCAGATTCTGTGTCTCCCTCTCTCTCTGACCCTCCCCTGCTCGCGCTGTCTCTCTCTGTCTCTCAAAACTACATAAAAAACATAAAAAAAAATTTAAAAAGAAAGAGCTTCGCGTGTGAAAAGAGAGTCACCTTCAGGCTCTCAAGTTACCCTAGCTGCACATGCTAAATCTTCATCTTTTGCCCTCAATGTATTACAGTATCTAGCGGGGTTCTGCCACCCAGGCAGGTCATGGCTCTGGGCCAGCTGTCATGTAACAATTCTTGTTTTCATCTGAAAAAAGAAAAGCTTGATCAACTTTGGCCACAAGGCTGAATCCTTCTATTTCCCAAAGTAGTTTATGTAAGTTTCAACACTCGAAAGAAATAAAAGCATATGATGCTCTTAAAATTTGTGTATCTTGGCTCTCTGACTTAGAAATTATGCATGCTTGACTTTGTAGTGTTGTTACTAGAGAACAGAAGATATCCTGCCTGTTACATCTCCACACTGCGAAAGTTTAGTTAGATGTTAACACTGTCAATTATTTGGGTCGCCTGAACCTTGAAAGCAGTGACCAGGGGATGTTGGTGAAATGTTTCCATGAACAAACTTCTGACTATTGTTCTAAGATTGTCTGAACTTCTAAAACAAAAGAAAGAAAACTGTACCATCAGAAGATTGAAAAGTTAGTGCAGAGATATTACTCAGTACTATGACTATTACTTAATACGCCTTATGAGGAAAATAAAAAGGGACGTTATTAAAATGAATTAGTAAAACTTTTCTTCTTAGAGTTGTTATTCTTTCATTCAGAATATCACAATCAAAGTGATTATTTTAGGTCTTGGAAGGGAGCAGGAAGAGTCTCTTCCTCTCTGGTCAATTCTCTAAGACAAGGGATCGTCATGGAAGGAATCAGGGGCGCCTGGGCAGCTCAGCTGGTTGAGCGTCCGACTTTGGCTCAGGTCATGATCTCACAATTCATGAGTTCGAGCCTTGCGTTAGGCTCTGGGCTGACAGCTCAGAGCCTGGAGCCTGCTTCAGTTTCTGTCTCCTTCTCTCTGCCCCTCCCCTACTCACGCTCACGCACGCTCTCTCTCTCTCTCTCTCTCTCTCTCTCAAAAATAAACATTAAAAAATTTTTTAAATGCAGAAGGGATCATAATAATTGGAAAGTGGATCACTGAAAGATGTATTTCTTTTCAAATGTACAAGTGATATATACATCTACCTATCTAATCTAAATATGATTTTAAGAGAACCCCAAAGGGATGAAAACAAAATAACAATAATCATAATGTTTCAAATTTGTCTTCAGAATGAGTCACTTTCATATTCATTACCCAATTTAATGCCACTAGCACCTTACAGGGCTACACTGGGACTGTTAGCTGGGGAAAGTCGCGTGTTTGACTCTAAGTATAATTTTAGAGAGGGAGGAAAGAATATAGGATGGATGGATGAAAAAATATATTGCAAAAAGCTACAGCTAACTGATTTGCTAATTTCTTGGTATTTAATCAGTTCCTTTGGATGCGCATTATTCCCTTTAAATCGCTTTACTGAGATCAAGTAAGGTGAAAAGGCAACAAAACCATCTCGAAACAAGACCCATCTCTGTGACTGGCCTACAATTCTGGTCTATCATCTCTTCTCCTGGATTATGGTACTGCCTCTGGACTGATCTTTCCCATCCCCACCTGACATCTCACTATCAGATGAATCTACATCAAAAATCTCTTTTGTAGTGATATTCTATTTCTCAGAAACCTTCAACAGCTCCCACTTTCATCACATGAATTGAAAAATTCCCTCTCCTATGGACTGGCCCCATTACTTTCTCACTTCTCTGCAGGATACTCATTTGCTTCTTATTTCATAAGAATCCAAAATTATTCCTTTCCTGTACCTTTCAGTGAGGTTATTCCACTCTTTCAGAACACATCTCATTTCAGTGAAGTTTCAGAATGCCCATATTTCAAATATATATATGAAATCAGTAATTCACAGGCTGGGGGGCGGCAGGCAACAAGTACCAGGGCCTGCGGCCTGTCATTCTACTTGATGACAATGTGTTCCATAATAAACAGGACAGGTAGCGAGACACGGATCCAAGTCCCTCAGTCAGACTCACCTCCTGGTGACTCCTTTTGTAGTGTCAGCATCTAGACACTCTGAACGGGACTATGTAATCTAGTACTTTAAAATATATATTTTAATGCAATATAATGCCTATGATTCATAGGATGAATACTTCTTTCGAAACTTAACCAAAGAGGGAAGAAAATCAGAAAGAAAATGTCGCTGCACTGTATCTACATGCTGAGAGACAGCAGTTCATTTCTAACTTGCTAAGTGATTTTCGTAAGTAATCATGATGATACCCAATTTTCACCTTAGGTCCAGGAGTAGATTTGAACACCCACATATGACTGGATCTCTACAATACAGCCAACCGAAATTCTACCTGTCTTTTAAAGGTTCAGCTTTAGGCCTCGTCTCCAGCCCACGTTAATCTCCCTCCCTTCCCTCACTTTCATAGTCCAAGGAACACAATTATGTGTTTATACCTTGTCTTTCATTGTCCTCTGTTATTTCTCATGTAATTATCTCTTCCCAACTATATTTTCATTTCTCTGAATGCAGAGACTGTGCTTTTATTATGGTTTTTTTTTGTTTTTGTTTTTGTTTTTGTTTTTTTTTTTTTTGTATTTCTCATGGTTTTAAACACAATGCTCTACTCACATATGAAGAACTACACGACATGATCTTCCGGACAACACGGTATACAGAAAATAGCACAGAGTCTGGGGTTAGAAAGTCCTGGTGTGGAATCTCTGATCTCTCAGATACATAACTATAGGACTTGGCTGACTAACCCCCACCCTCACCCCAGGTCCCTAATCTACAAAACAGAGGAATAACACCTCCTTTGGAGGGTTACCGTGAGGTTGGCAGTGATTTATGTCCTGCACGAATGCCTTAAATTCTCCTAATATATATAACCAAAGTACTTGAAATATAGTAGCACTTATTATGTGGTAGAAATACTCCTATCAGTTCGTTTGTTCATTTTTTTGTAAGTGTGCCAACCAAATAAGAGTATCTGTATCATAAATGTTCTGTCACAGCTCAGTCTCTTTAAATAGGAAATCCTTTGAAAATTTTAATGACTTCAAGTTTACAAGACAGGAGATCTCTGGAGCTCACTTAGAGCTTACTAGCAATATCTTATGTCTGTATGTCGTTTACAATTTACAACACCCTTTCATACGTATTTTCGGTCCTTCCTAACTTGCAAACAAGAAATGCTGGGGTCCTTTATCAGGCAAAGGAACCTGGCAGTGCCTAGTGTGTCAGTGGTGTCACTGATGAGAATACGGTGCTTTGGGTCTCTGAATGTGCTGGCCCCTCTGCCTGGGCTGCCCTCTCTCCACACATAAAACTGGCCCCCTCACTTATTGCCAGGTCTCTGCACACAGTCATCCACCTTCTGGAGATGTTCAAGGAAGGTCTGACATCTAAAATAGCTCTCTAATCATTATCTCCTTTAGCTGCCTCTTTTTCTTTGTAGAACTTCCCATAATCTGATACCATATTCATTTGCTTATGTGCTCATTTTCCATTTGCCTCACTGGAATGTAAACCCCATGAGGGCCGGGACTTAGGTCGGTTCATAGCTGTACACCTAGAACCTAGGAAAGTACATAACACATGGCAGGTGCCCGAGAGATACTTGGTGAATAAACGTAAGCTTGCAGATTCCCATCTACTCTCTCCATGAACTCCGAAGACTAGAAATTCCAGGACGTTACAATTTTCACTGAATCAATTAGCAATGAACGGAGGTAATTTCTGTTTTTACTACCTCTCCCAGGACAGATCCATTCCAGATAATTCCAAGAAGAATAAAGCTCCAGAGCCTGGGCCTGCTCCCAAATGGTCATATTTAACCCATCCAACGTGCCTCCCGACCTCCAGTGATGCCAGGCAGTAAAACTAGAGTCCGTGAAAGCAAATGATGTGCTTGAGCAACGTAGCCCTAGACCTTGTCCCTGTTCTTTGATGCCTCATTAAGACTATTGTTTGATGTTCACACCTGAAAAGTAGAAACAAGTACGAGTCTAATAACACTACTTGGGCAAAATAGCTTATATTTTTTTGTTGAATTATCACCAGTAGCACATTCTTGCATGTTCAAATCCTGCAGCTCTCAATCTGGCCCCCTATAAAAAGTAACATATGCTCACAATAAATCTTTAAAATGGCTCTATTAATAGAGTGGCTGTGGTGACAGTTTTATAAATGGGTCCCATCTTTATGCAAACTATGTTTTATTAGATTGCATTATAATGATTTGTAATAAGAATACAGAGATGGATTCTGAGAGAAGAAACTCCACAAACATTCGCAAGCCGGTCAGGGGTTTCAAAGCCCATGAATTCTGTGTGGCAGACTGTGCATTCCGGGAACAACAGACATCATCAGATTAGTTTTGCTACAGTTGTATGCTTCTCCGCCTGCTTTTTCCAATCAGATAATAACAGTCTAATAACTGGCTTTGTGTCTGTCAATCCAATTACTTCCTATTTGGGATGTGCTGACACTCCATTAAATCGGCAGACAGATGGCAGGGTCTTTCATTACCCTCCGACTGAATAATTAGCTTCCTGGGCACATAACTAGGGAAGGAGCCTATCTATAAAGTCAGGTGTCTTCCAAATAGAACCAAAGACACAGATCACGAAAAATAATCTTGTTAGCCTAATGTTATGTCGATGCCACGCCTGTAATAGTCAAAGTCGTCTAGTTATCCTTCAGTCTACTGAGAAGCGGTCTCGATCAGGAGGAGTGGCCTCTGGCCATATTTCCACTACAACCCTCCCTGCCTAAGTCTGATTGGTAGCCACTTCAGGAAAAATACATCCGCAGTCTGGGATGTGAATGGTGTCACCTTGGGAAAGTTAAAACGGTTCTTTCAACTGACCTGATCTCGCAAGGAAATTAAAGGAGCACACCACTCGCTAAGATAAACTGCCTACAGAGAAAGTTAAATAGAATTTAACCAGAAACTTTTAAGAGTAGAGGACTGGATGCCGAGAGTAAATTAAAATGCAATCATAAGAATTTTAATGAAGTTATCTTATAATTTAAATCTTCATAGGATGCATAAAGTACAGTTAAAGAATTTAAAAGAAGGCCCCACCATGTGTCTTCCTTATTTCCAACTCTACCTACCATAATGATGAGCATTTAACAGGTGTTCCATCAACTCCCTGTTGAATCACCTTAAAAATGCTTTATAGAAGTTATTAATAATCATGATGCTGACTGTTAAAGGGAAAAACTGTGATACAGTTGGTGAAATTAGTGTCCCCAGATATAATGAGACTTTACTTCTAAGAACCTACATGGTTGATAGAGATTCTTTTCTATGCCTCTGCCCAACTTGAGTAGCTTTTTCACAGATGTCTCAATATCAAGGTTCAATTCTAATAAAACATGTGGCATTTCATGTTTTCAATGCACTAGAATCTCAGGAATGAAAAAGGTTAATAAATATGGAGACAGCACAGATGCATAAAAAGAATATGGCCCGAGAATAGAAAGACCTAGATTCCAAGCTGGCTACTCCTGGGCCTCAGTTGACTCACTAAATGAACTTCACAGGTCCTTTGGTTACAGTCCTTACATTTCAAGAATTGCTATGGGATGCTGGCATGATTTGACCCAATTTGTCAGCTTCCCTCATTGCTAAGAGTAATTCCCATAGGGACCTGGAGTATCACTGCTATCTCATTATGAATATTCATTTTCAAAGGCCACAAAGACTAATAAACTCCCAGCTGCAGAGAACAGAGGGTCAACATAGTAAAACAGCACTAAAAGCAAGGAGACATTAGTGTGTTGAAGCACTAAATCAGATAACTTTATAGCGCTTTAATGAGGATTATAGTTTTTCATGGTTGTGGTTAGAGGAGGGGGAAAAAACAGGCCCATTAACCACTGTTCTCCCTTTCTCTAAGTATTTCCATTCCTTATTTATTGAGGGTACTAGTTATATTCAACAATAGATCTATACAAATTTGGTTGTGTAAAACCTGATTCTTTGACCACAGTCTCTATGATTCAACATTTAGGAAAGCACCCACGGTAAGGAGTCTCTTTGAAAACCAGAGCGATTAACTGGGCGATGTTGTCAATGGAGCCAAGGAATGCCGTTACTGAGGAAGAACAAGTGATCAGTGGCAGTTGTCTGTGACACACTGAGGCTGTTATCAACAGCTTGGATGGCTTCCAAGGAAACTAATATAATAATGGAAGGAACAACTGGGCTAAAAGAATTGAAACCTGAATGAGCTGAAATGAAGGGTAATGACTCTCAGGTGCTACCAGAAGAGATGGAAGATCCTGGTTACTTAAGTTCAAAGTCAGGAAAAAGTTGATTAAATTTTAAGATTTTACAAAAATTAAGTAAGAATTCCAAAGCAGAAGAGGTAGGCTCCACTAAGGAGGCCAAGGAGTATCAGTGCCCTTAGTGGAGATGACTAGGGGCCAGGCTGCCAGGGGCTTTCTGAAGTAATTCACCATTGAAAATGGGAAAGAAACACATAGTCCATGGCACGTCTGAACAGCAAAGATGAAAATACCACCCTAATTACTGAAGTCACCTGAATGCATACAATATAGTATCTTTAAAGAGTTATTTTTCTAAGTAGGAATCAACAACATTAGAAGCCTCATGAACAAGTCAAAGTCCTTTGCAGATCAGAATTGGCAAAGATGAAGTTAAACTTTCACTTTTCGCAGATGACATGATACTCTACGTGGAAAACCTGACAGACTCCACCACAACCCTACTAGAACTGATCCATGAATTCAGCAAAGTCGCTGGGCACAAAATCAATGTGCAGAAATCAGTTGCATTTTTATAAACCAATAATGATGCAACAGAAAGAGAAATCAAGAAACTGATCCCATTCACAATTGCACAAAAAACCATAAAATACCTAGGAATACACCTAACCAAAGATGTAAAAGATCTGTATGATGAAAACTATAGAAAACTTATTAAGGATATTGAAGAAGAGACAAAGAAATGGAAAAACACTCCATGCTCATGGATTGGAAGAATAAACATTGTTAAAATGTCATTATTACCCAAAGCAATCTACACATTCAATGCAATCCCAATCAAAAATTACACCAACAATCCTCTCAAAGCTAGAACAAACTATCCTAAAATTCATATGGAACCACAAAAGACCCCGAGTAGCCAAAGTAATATTGAAGAAGAAAACCCAAACGGGAGGCATCACAATCCCAGACTTTAGCCTCTACTACAAAGCTGTCATCATCAAGACAGTATGGTACTGGCACAAAAACAGACACATAGACCAACGGAATAGAATAGAGAACCCAGAATTGGATCCACAAATGTATGGCCAATTAATCCTTGACAAAGCTGGAAAGAGTATCCAATGGAAAAAAGGGAGCCTCTTTAACAGATGGTGCTGGGAGAACTGGACAGCAACATGCAAAAAAATGAAACTAGACCATTTTCTTACACCATACACAAAAATAAACTCAAAATGGATGAAGGACCTGAATATGAGACAGGAAACCACCAAAACCCTAGAGAAGAAAGCAGGAAACAACCTCCTTGACCTCAACTGCAGCAATTTCCTACTTGACACAATACCAAAGGCAAGGGAATCAAGAGCAAAAATGAACTATTGGGACTTCATCAAGATAAAAACCTTCTGCACTGCAAAGGAAATAATCAAAAAAACCAATAGGCAACCAACGGAATGGGAAAAGATAGTGGCAAATGACATACTGGATAAAGGGCTAGTATCCAAAATGTACAAGGAACTCACCTAACTCCACACCCGAAAAACAAATAATCCAGTGAAGAAATGGGCAGAAGACATGAATAGATACTTCTCCAAAGAGGACTTCCAGATGGCCAACAGACACATGAAACGATGCTCAGCATCACTCATCATCAGGGAAATACACATCAAAACCACATTGAGATACCACTTCACGCCGGTCAGAGTGGCTAAAATGAACAAATCAGGAGACTATAGGTGCTGGCGAGGATGTGGAGAAACAGGCACCCTCCTACACTGTTGGTGGGAATGGAAACTGGTACAGCCGCTCTGAAAAACAGTGTGGAGGTTCCTCAAAAAATTAACAATAGAAACTCCCCTATGACCCAGCAATAGCACTGCTAGGGGTCTACCCAAGGGATACAGGTGTGCTGATGCATAGGGGCACATGTACCCCAATGTTCATAGCAGCACTTTCAACAATAGCCAAATCATGGAAAGAGCCTAAATGTCCATCAACTGATGAATGGATCAAGAAGATGTGGTTTATCTATACAATGGAATACTACATGGCAATGAGAAAGAACGAAATCTGGCCATTGGTAACAACGTGGATAGAACTCGAGGGTGTCATGCTTAGTGAAATAAGTCAGGTAGAGAAAGACAGATACCATATGTTTTCACTCATAAGTGTAACAGGAGAAGCTTAGCAGAGGACGATGGGGGAGGGGAAGGGGGAAAAATAGTTGGGGAGAGGAAGGAAGGTAAACCATAAGAGACTCTTGAATACTGAGAACGGACTGAGGGCTGAAGGGGGAGGGAGAGAGGGGGGAGGGGGGTGATGAGCATGGAGGAGGGCACTTGTGGGATGAGTACTGGGTGTTACATGGAAACCAACTTGACAATAAACTATAAAAGAAAAAAAAGTCTTTTGCAGAAACTGGAAAAGAGAAAAAGAAAAACCCCACTCAGTAGAAAAGGATGGGCAAGATAAGAAGAAAATGGTTTCAGGTGCTCAAGGACCTCAATGTTAATTTTTCAACCAGTCTCCTGCTGCATCGGAGAGCAGATAGAGGAAATGATGTACAAAATGCAAGGGGGAAGTTTTCATTGTTGTTCAGAGGGCAAACCTTCAAATCCTCTTGGAGTTATGTATTGGGGACTCCCAGTTCAAAAGTTCTATGAGGCACCTGATAAATGCCCTCAAGGTCAACCGAGTACTGTTGCCTCTCTTAGAGTCTCTTTAAATCGCTAGAACTAAAATCATCAAGATGATGACATGAGGGGATCAGGCTCCCTGTTCAAGCTCTTCCTTAAGGATTTCCAAGCCCTACTTTTATTAAGCACCTTCATTTGCCAATGAAACACACTGGGCTTGCTTTCCTCGTTATGAATGTTTTTTCACAGGTAAGGAAGAAAAAGCGTGGAGTAGGGTGGGAGAGAAGGCCTCAAGAAAGGGAAACGAATGTTCACCTTCACCTTTCTTGCCCCAGTCTTGCTGATGCTCCAAAGGCAAGGAGAACACGCAAAATCCATTTCAGACCAACTCAAGTTGACTTCCTTTTGATACCTCCTCTTGAAGAACTATAAAGGCCTATTATTTGTATACACTTTTTTCCAGGGCATCTAAATTGTCTCAGTTTTTACAGTTCCATTTCCGTTTTGGAATAAAAATGCGTATTCTGCAATACCTCCACTTACAGCTTCATCACAGCACGGTAATTTAGAATTTTGCTCCAGTGCACAATTTTCTTCTATGGCAGGTTTTTTTTTTTTTTCATCTTCCACATTTTAAAAAAATGAAAATGCCTTAGTTGTAAATAATCACTTTCAATGGACAATATGGAAAGTACCTTTGGGGGGATTTTAAATGATGAAATATTATGGGGCTGTTTAATTCTGATACAGGTAGAAGCAAATGTGAAAGTGCTTAAGAGAACATCCAAGACGAGGAGAGGGACAAAAGGAATGGCAACAGATCCCCTAAACTGGTGTCTTTGACCTCAGCTCCATGAATCACCTGGTAATGTACATAAAATTCCATGGGTCTGGGCATCCAAGTCTTTCTCCGGGACCCACGGGTGTCATTAGATTCTCAAAGGTAGTGGTACAACACCCCCTCCCCCATATCCTAAACCACATAAAATTCCCCTGAATAGCGTCTCATCTGCATGTGAAAAGCAATGCTCAATTCAGTTTCTATATGTCATATACAGTAATAAAAGTAAGGAAGCAACTTTAGTGATAAGTTTTATTTAAAGCCACAGATGCTTGATTTCTAAAGCTTAGATAATATTTTTATTTTGCAAAGATTAAAAATATTCTTATTCTGCCGTCATCTTGTTGCTCAAGCAGGAGCAAACTAATGAACTTCTCTGGACCCTAGCTCAGAACCGCTGAAAGTAGTTTACACTTCTAGAACTTACTTTACTAATTTGCTCTGAGATTTTATATTGAAATATTTTTACTAACCAAACTGCATTTATTAAATCATTCCTCCTTTTAAAAATCAATCCAAGTTTATATAATTGCTCAAAGAACTTCTGATCAGTTCTCCTACCCATTTGTCCAACCATCAAACCAATTAATATTTATTAAGGACCTAGCCATGTGTGACGCCATATTCAGGGAACGAAGAACACATAACTAGGCAGATGCAGCCCCTAGAGTGAGTGTTATGCCTTGAGCTAATATAACTCCAGCCAGAAAATAAATAAACCAATTTGTAATTATGCAGCCAAATCGCAATTGTATCCATAATCCAAATATACCGAAAATAAACTGTGAACCTTATCACCAACGTCACAGACTTCTAGGAAGTGAGAATCTTGGACAGTCAGCTGCTGGGTGAGATCAGCTGTCAGATTCCTCCTAGTTTGAAAACATTAGGATCTCACCTTTCTGAGTGGAGAAGACAGATCCATAGTTCAATACAAGTCCCTGATATCCAGCCCTAGTAAAAATGATACTTCAATGATTACAACACTCCCACATCTCCCCAGTCTACATAAATGTCTTCTTTCACTACAATCTAATTATGTCTATAACTAAAGTAGATATTTATACTGATAATTCAATTTATGTAATGTACCTCTTCCTCCATGCTTCAGAGAGTTGAGTTTAAATGCCTTTTTTGATTACTAATTATTTTCTAAGTGAGTTTAATGCTTGTGAAAGCTATTGGGACCACATGCCCAAGGATGAATGTTCTGTTTATTTGACAAGCAGGTTCCACAGAGCCACCAGTAGTGTGCAGCGTGAACCTCTACCTGCCCATCACATTCTGGAAAGACTTGCTCTTTGAAGCTGAAGAATATTTCGGTCATGAGATCTTCCCTTCAGTTACTGGCTAGCTGCACATCTTAAGAGGACAATCTAGCTCCAGCAATAGGATTTGCATAATTGGAAGAATCTGCCTCATTTGTTTCGAGTGGAACGCGTGAGGCCACTCACAGAATAAAAATTAGGGGAAAGAGGGCTAATATTTAACCTTGGGATGAAAGTAAATGGCTTCCCCATATTTTCTACCCATCACGTGGAAGTTCTACCACGTTGGTACAACTGGAAATTTTGCGGTTATCACCCCCACAGTTCCAGGAAATCGAGTCATGGTTTTGCCTCATTTGCTTCAGACTATCCAGTGCTTAGTAGCATGTAAGTGCCCCCAGTGGGGTGGGCAGACTTATTAGCAGCTTAAAGCTTTAAAGGACTATTAAGTGATCTCAGGTAAAGACATCTCTCAGACTTTTCCAGTGAAAATCAATTCATCAAATTCCTTTCCTGTCTACATTCTATTGCATGCTCTACTGCTCCTAAAAAAGCTTGTCTCTCTTCCAGCTGGGGTAACTGCCGTTCACTCAGCCACCACTGATTCATTGGCCATATTGTGGACTGTAAAGCAGGATGACTGTCATTTCTGTGGGGAGGATCAGGTTGTGTTAGTTATGTGCTCATTATTTACCAGGCTGGAGACAGCGTCTGACTCCCTCAGGAGATGCCTAACACTTAATGGCGTCAGGTTTGTTACATGAGACCAAAAATTTCTTCTAATTCTGTGGTCAAGGGGCTGGTGATCTTGCTATCCAGCAAAAAAAAACCCGGTAAGTCCTTGGATACTTTAGGTGATCAATATGTTGACTACATCTAAGATGAAGAGTTAGGAGGTACATCAGTAGAATATGGCTGTGATGGTTAAAATGCACAGCTTACAAATGAAGTCATTCACTACTTTAAAACAACTGTGTGTTCTTAGAAAATGAAATGAAAAGAACAAAGTCTTTTCCCTTCACCCACCGTCAACACCACAGTAACATTTTGTCTCTGAAGTAAATTAAGACTTGGATTAGTAAATCTGCAACTATTATAACGATAACAAAATCTTATAACCAAATTATGTAACTAAGGTATGAAGTTTTGTCATTTGACCAAGGGTAAACCTAGGTCAACATTGGCCCTAGAACCCAGGATTCTCAAATCCATTCTGGTCTTCTTTCCAACATATGACACCATTTCATTTTATCATCCAATGGCAGACTTATATTAGTGTGGTAGACTATAAAATTAGATGGGGAAGCTTCCTGGAACTTACCAATTGAACAAATTAAGTGCGGCAAAAGGAAAATACATGTCATTTTGTAGGAGGCAGAAGAAGAGGCATATAACTGAATAAAAGGCAGCAAAATACACAATGGAGAGCTCCTAACAGTCTTAGGCCTGAGGAAAATGCTCATGGTTTCCAGAATTTTTCAGCTACAGAATTTCCTCCCTTCCTTCTTTCCTTCCTTCTATACACTAGCTTCATTAAGATATGATTCACATAATGTTCACCCATTTAAGGTGATTTTTAGTATATTCACAGAGTTGTACAGACATCACCATAATCAACTGGCACTCCACCTTTGGCCCTAGGGCACCGATAACCTATTCCTATTTCTATACATTTGTCAGTTCTCATTTTTTCATATAAACAGAATCTTACAATAGGTGGTCTTGGTGACTGGCTTCTTCCACTTAGCATAATGTCTTCAAGGTTCTTTGTTACAGCACGTGTCTATACTTCATCCCTTTTTACTGAAGAATAACAAGCCATTGGATGGATTTACCACATTTTATTTATCTGTTTATCAGTTGGTAGGTGACCCTTCCTTCTGAAATGTTAAAATCCCTCCAGATTCTTCCTTAACTTAAAATCCACTGCTATTACTATTTGTATTTCATTCATGATCATTAATGGAGTAGTGTTTTTTATCTGAGGACACCAACACAATGCAAATATGAATGGAAAACCAGATTAAAGAAAATGAAAGGGCATGGATATAGTAGGAGTGATAATGAAATTAATGTAATCCCTTAACAGAATAACAAAAGAAAGTGGGTGTGGATCTTAGGAACCAGGCGATTTGTTATCTAGGAAGAGACAAGGGTGTAGCTACAATGGAATCACCACAGAGTAGTGACTCAACAGAGATGGTGGGTTTCATAGTGCCTTCCTTGTGATTTCTCACTACTTCAGTAGAAAAAGGCAATGTCACTGCCAGAGTTAATCACCTGCCAGTTCCCATGTCTTACAATCTTTGAACCTCCCCAAAAGTCTAGAATGGCATCTGGCTGGCTGGCTTATAACCTTTTATGATAGTTCTTCATTCCCTTTTTGCACATATGGAAAGCTGAATCTCAGAGAGGGTTAAGTAGATTACTCAAGTAGATTAGAAGCCAGGCTGTCTGGTTCCACATTTGAACATCTAATACTAGTCTAACCACCTTTCTGACAGTGGTCCCCTCTTAGCCATAGTTTCAGTTACCTAGAGTCAACTGTGGTCCAGAAGCAGATGGTCCTCCTTCTGATATATCGTCAATGATCAGCGTCACATTAGGTCATATTGTTTGCATCATTCACCTCACTTAATCTCATCACAGGATTTTATCATCTCACATCATCACAATTAAACAATCACATATTCTATCTTCAGGGTTCCCTGTGAACAGGCCAGAATCTGTCCTTGCACTGGGATCTCATGCAAACTTTCTAAGGGACAAGCTCTTTGAGGTCACTGCTGACTATGAACATATTTGCTTCCTGGAATTGTACTTAAAATGACTGAATTGTTTACTCCTGAATAAACATCTGAACACAACTGCTAATCAGTTTACAAGGATTTGTTGAGAATCCACTGTGTGGCAGGCATCGCTCTGGAAACTGGTGACCGAATGGACAAAGCTGCTGACAAATGTGGCGTAAATTCTAGTTACGGGAGATGGACATGAAACAGACATGTACCCAGCAGTGACAGATGCTACGAAGCAAAATAAAGGGGACTGGAAAATAGCAAGTGATGAGTGGTTGTTCTTCAAAAGAAAAAGGAAAAGCTAGGGAAAAAACCCTCTGGAGAAGGTGAGATTTGAACAGAGACCAGAAAACAAGTCAAGAGTGCTGCAGATTTCTGGAGCAACAGTGTTCCGGAATGGGGGACGGAGCAAGTGTGAAGCTCCTGAGGAAGACGGAATTTTTAGCATTGGAAAAACATCATGGTGGCCAGTGGGGTGAAGCAGGAAGACACACAGAGTCATGGGAGATGACACCTGAGAAATCACTGGGCAGGGGTGGGGGGGAAGGTCATGAGGACTTTATTTGCCATGGTAAAGAATCTGAATTTACCCTGATTACGTGTCATGATCTACTCTGTGTTATAACAGGAACACCCTGACTGCCATGTGGACAATTGAGTATAATGGCCAATAAGAGTAGTAAGAGCATCAGAAGGTAGCCTATGGCAGCCAAGTGGATGACAGAGACTACGGTGGCCTGGATCAGGGTGGGAGCAGTGCAGATGGTGTCAGGTAGTTAGATTCTCTATACACTCTGAAGGTAGAGCACACATGATTTGTCAAAGACCTACTGTGTGTAGGGTATAAAGGAGAGGTGTCAAGCGTGACAAGGAGACTGTTGTTGGTCTGTGCAAACAGAAGGAAGGAGCTGGCATTTCCTGAGATGAGCCAGACAACAGGAGGGACAGGTTTGGGAAGAGATGAAGAGTTCTGTTTGGGACAAATGTAGATGAAGATGCCCATTAGACACGTAAGTGAAGAGAGCAAGGGAGCAGTTGGATACAGGGGTCTGGACTGGAGAGCAGAGACGAGCAGCACAGGTAAAAACTTTGAAAATACTAGTGCACAAGTTGGTATTTACAGTCATGAAACTCAGAAGTGCCTCTCATAGAAAAGAGGAGCGGTCTAAAGACTGAGCTCTGGAATATTCTAATTTAGAAATGGAAAAGACAAGAAGAAGCCAGCAAAAGAAAAGCCATAGCAGCAAGAGAGGGGGAGAACCAACCAACAACCCAGTAATTCCAGTGTTTTGAATTTATATGAACTTTATTCCCTTTCCTCTAGGAAATACGCTAGAATAGATCACATAATGGTTAAGAACATGAGCATTAGGAAGAAGTATCCAAGTTATGCTGCTACCACCTGTGTGACCCTGAACAAGTTATTTAACCTCTGTGAGGCTGCTGCTTGATCTATAAAACAATATCACCTACATGCTGAGGGACTAAATGACACAGCCCATAAAAAGCACTCAAAATGGCATATGACAGAAAATGCTCCATAAATGTTACTTATCATTATCGTTATTCAAGATTCCTTCCTCTTTTAGGTCTAAAGTACTTTCTATCTAGATACTGGTCATTTGGGATTTATTTACAACCTTGACATCAAGGTAACTTGATGTCAACAGTAACTACTTCTGTATTTATGTGCTATGCTATCAACTAAAATGGAGTTTCTTCTCTTTTTGCCTGGATGCGTAGAAGAGGAAACTTACTATGCAGCACGCCACACGTTCCTTGAAGATACAGAAGCCCAAGTGTTCTAAGAGCCCGGATGATGAGGTCATCACTGTTGGAGCTCACATGGCCTTCTCCTGGATTGCGGGGGTCGTGGTGGGGGGGAGTGTGAGGGGAAGGAAATGGCAAACTACTGAATAAAGGTCAGCAAATTGTAAAATAACACAGTGAGTAGACCTTCTCTGTGGCCTTAAGCCTGAGGAAAAATGCTTTTCTAGACCTAGTGTTCCAAACTTCTCAGGTACTAAATACACTTTAAGAACTTTCACTACATTGCTGGAATGGGTGCTGGTCTAGAGAGCTCTTTGACACCTTCTTTTTTGATGAACTAAAATGAAACTTCTGGTACCTTCAACAACATGGACGCTTCTTGGATGGCCTACCCAGTGTCCTTCAAGAAGAACCCATAAGCCCAGAAGGGTAGACTGAAACAAGTTTTTCTGCTTCGTGGTTTGGTCTTTGCACTGCTTGGTGTGTAGAGTGACAGGAGATATTTGGTGAAGGTGGGAGACCTGGGTCATGTAATAGGATCTTTACAGAGGACCCGCAGCCTCTTCCTGCTGTGGTCCCCAGAGCTGCCTTGGCTTCGGTCCTTCCAGACGCTTGGATTCTATGAGATTTGATTATCCTTCCAAAATCTTCCTTTTTTTTTTGGTATTGGTTTCTTTTACTTACCAAAAAAAAAAAAAAAAAAAAAAAAAAACCCAAACAAATAAAAAAAAACTTCTCCCCTGACATATCTGGTATATTGAACAGAGGCTGGGATGTGAAGTAAAAAGACTTTTTGGTGTTTCTAAAATAAAACCAAGAATACACAACACATGCCCATTTCCTTCCTCTAGCTCTTCCTTTGACTTCTTGGTTTGGTACCTGGCGACAGTGCCATCCTCAGATGCTAAGGATGGAAGGAACCAGGCAGTTTTGAGAAAGTAACTACACACTTGGGGAAGAAGGAAGCCATATGGGGTGGCTTTTGCTCAAGTCACCCCAGTTCCTCCCCCTGCTCCCACTCTACTCAGTAAACGAGAGACTACAGTCCTAAATTAGGATGCAGTGTAATAAATCAGACATATATGGGAAGGAAAAAATCTAGTGGGAAAATCGATCAATTCTGCAAAAGTGCCAAAGAAAAGAGTTTATGAAAAAGCTAAGCCCTGACCAAGTGCTTGCATTATTTTTTATATTCAAAAGGGGGCATCACAACTGATAATTGAAAAAAGTATGAGCTGGTTTTAGTCACAATACTTCTGATATCTTGTGTGTGAATATTCTCCATACCTAGAATCAATTCTCCAACTCTCTGGACACCAACTGGATGTCCAGTGATTCAGTTCAGTTTTGACACTAACCACCTAGGGCAGTAGTGTGAGACACCACAGGTTAGGGGCTCCGTCCCAGGGACTGCCTCCTCCTCTTTAGACAACGGTCACGAACCTCGGGCCTCTCATACCCCTGACTGACCAGCTATCAATCAGGGCTCCTATAGCTTCTTCCTCAGGTTTGATAATCTAGAGCAGCTCACAAAACTCAAGAGAAATCAGTTAACTAATGCTCATTATAAAGGAATAAATGAATGGCCAAAGGAAGAGTACAGAGTGACATCCAGAAAGGTCCCAAGCCCAGGAGCCTCTGTCCCAGTGGTGCTAGGGTGCACCACTTTGCTGACATGTGGATGTGTTCACCAACTTGGAGGCTCTCTGAGTCCTGTTGTCTCGATGGTCTTAAGGAAGTATCAATATGTAGGCATGACCAATGAAATCACTGTTCGTGGGTAATTAAATTAATTTCCAGTTTCTCTCCCCTCCCAGGAGTCTGAGGGGCTGGGGATGGGGTGCGGGTGAAAGTTCTAATCTCTAATCCTGCCTTGGTCTTTCTGGTGACCAGAACCTGCCCTGCAGCTACCCAGGGGTACCCAGCCACTAGTCATCTCATCAGCAAACAACCGATACTCTAATCCCTCTATAGATTCCTTAAGAGTCAGGAACCAGGGACAAAGACCAAATAAATATTTCTTCCTGTACTGCGACCACAAGACTTTCGTTCTACAAACTGTGTACTTAGTCAAGTAGGCCTAAATGTCACAGTTTTAAGGTATCCTATCAATAGTGGTGGCACTTTTGGGCTGATCAATAGAGGTCCTTTTCCTGGATCCCCTTTTGTGAGGAGGCAGTGAGATGGCAGATGGCTAACTGGGGCTGGAGACAGGATAACTGGTGATTTAATTTAGTGAAGTGAGTTGCTCCCGTGGGAACTGAACTCACGACTCTGCTCTCAAACAGTGCCCCCCAGTGAACCACAATATACCATTCTGGGGTCACGCGGCGGAGAGCACAGCTGCTCAGAGTAAAAGCCAGCAGCGAAGCAGTTAACTGCATTTGGGAAAGGAAAAAACAGTTTTTAAAAAATGCCTTCTTTTTTTAAAAGTTAGCCTGATTGCAGCTGTGATTCTTGAACAGCTTGTTCTGAACTACACGGCCTTGCAGCCTCCCAATCTTCCCACTATGTTCCATGCTCAACTGGCTTTCAACAGCTTTCCCGAAGCAACTCTTCAGCATACTAAACTTGGGATTCTTTAACACCAAGTAACACTTTTCTCTCTTTAATGGGATAATTTAGCCTTCTGACTTTCACAGCAGATGCATTTAAGACTTAGTGATGTCATTTAATTACAGACTCTACAGAAATCTGAAAGCATCATTATAATCATTATAACTAGCCTGTGCTCTCAGCTCCCTGATGGAGCCCACCAGCTATGCCAAGTACAAGAAGAACAGACCCTAGGGAGGAAGAAAGAAGAGAAAGAGGCACAGGTCAAGGCCTGTGCTCCATCACCTGAATATTGATGTCCAACCTCCTCCATCTATCATCTAGTTAAATGCAGATAGGCCTCAGAAAGGTGGAGACCAAGGGTCCAAATTAGCAGACAAATGAATGATCAGGTCAATATACCTACAGAATAATCATTAAGGTGTATTTTCTCAGAGCGATCAAATTAAGACATCAAAGGTACATTTTTCTGTCCTCTTAATGGTCTCTTGAAGTCTTAACCACTGGGGTTCAATAGTTACTATGCACCGTTACAGGCACTTGCACGTGACCTTTTTGCCTAGTAAAATAAAGATGATAAAGGGAAAAATATATGAGCAAAGAAAAACTTATGTGTTCATCAAACGAGAAAGTGCTTTAAGAAAAAATTAAGTGGCACGATTTAAAATGTTTATGGATGTGAATAATTCACATAATAATAAACAATATTACCATTGAAAATGGAAAGATAGAATGAATGTTTTAAGTTGATGATTACTATTCCTTAAGAACATAAGAATGGGGGTGCGAAGAATTGATCACATCTGTAAGTCGTCCAACAAAAGCAAATCAAAACAAAAAAGAAATAAGCGTTTCATGGACTGTGTACAAAACTTTCTCTTGGTACTCACTGCCATCAACTATCTATAAGCAATGATCCCATACACTAACTCTGCACGCATTTCACTGAATGCATACTTGATTACACCACTTAAGAGCAAGAGTTCAAGAACACAAACATGGATGAGTAATTTGGTGTGGTGAATGACAGGAACATTCTGGCCTTCTGCCACTAGGAATCATATCAAATTCATTGTTCATAAAAGCAGTTGTGTCCTAGGGGAAGTAGGATGATGACCGGGGCCATGGCTGATAATCACGATGTCACACATAGCAGTGTTTCACGGGAAAGCATGAATGTCCACCTGGGAACGTAACTATGATCCACTCTTCCCACAATCACGATAGATCATTCCTGGTATATGGCTGTCTCCAACCAGAGCTGGTCCTGGCAGCCTGGACAGCAATGGAGACCTAAGGATACTATCAAAACAGGGAGCTCTAAGTCTCCTACTACTGGGAAGGGACCAAAACAATAAGGTTGGCAAGAGATACAATGGCTCATATCCATGGTACAGGATATGAGTTACAGAAGCTTCCTTGAATGTTTATTTATATTTGAGAGTGAGCAAGGAGGGGAGGGAATGAGGGGGTGGGGACAGAGGATCTGAAGTGGGCTCTGTGCTGGTAGCAGAGAGCCTGATACGGGGCTTGAACCCAAGAACTATGAGATCACGACCTGAGCCCAAGTCTGATGTTTAGCCAACTGAACCAGCCAGATACCCCAAGAAGGTTCTTTTAAAAGTCACTTATCAGATACTACGAACTGCATGAATTACTATATACACTTTATTACTAATCTTCATAATACTCCCATGAGATACACATCCCTATTTTAAAGATGAAGCACAGATATACAGAACATGTCCATTGTCACTAGGCAAATAAAAATAGCCCAGTTGTGATTCCAAACCCAGTCTGTCCTAACACTCAAGTCTTTCCATTCTGTCACCTTACTTTCCAATGGCTGGAGCCAGTTACCAGGGTAGAATCAACCAATAGGTAGCCTTCAAAGCAGAAGTCAGGTCTGTGGAGACCTGTCTTTCAATACACTCCACAAAATACTGCCAGCCTTTGATATCATGCCCCTTCCCCCACATGCACAATATAATTGTGGTTATGTTCCCAGGTCCTGGAAACAGTTAATCTAAGGGCAGTAATTCCTGGCATTCATTTAACCAGATTTTATCTACAAAAGAAAGTATTTCAGGGAACCCATTAAAAGTGTGATTTGCCCCAGGCTCCACTTCCACTATGGATGATGCTGTGAAGAGGTCCCCATGTTAGGATCATTTTTCTGCCCTGATTCGAGGCTTAACGTTTGACAGCTTTCAGCCTGCCTGATCGGAGTCTCATCTGTTCAAGTAGATTATTGCAAAAGAGACTCCTTGCCTAGTGAGATCAACATGCAGGGAGCATCAGATAATTTCTAATTGAATTTTGCATCATTTTGATTAATGTTAATGCCCTCAAGGCCCCAAGGATGGGTGCATTTGTGTGATTTGAAATAATCCAACAATTTTATAAGACCAAGAAGGGATATTAGCTTTTTGGTAAGCCCAGAGGCCCAGGTATCTAACTAGTTTGTATCCCAGAATGAGTGCATGCCCTCAGAGGTTACATTTATTTTAGTGAACCTAGATTATGTATAAATATAACATTTCCTAATGCAGCATTTTGACAAATGGCTAGCAGCGTCTGCATTGATGACTTCCTCTGAGCTAAGGAAGCTAACATGTTCTCAACAAAGGCTTAAAAGGCACTCTGAACACAGACAATATTGCAACCCTTGGCAGCGTTCTGATACTGACCCAGCTTGGTTGTATTCATCCCCAGAGATAAATTAAGTGGAAATACTACAAAGGATTACAAAGGAATGATTTTTAAAAAATTAGAAGCCATAAGAGAATGATTAAAATTAGAACAGGTGGATTCTGACGCAACAAAAGCCTTTTTTGTGCGTTGTCATTCACGTGACATGCCACAGAGGCATGTCTGAAAGGAGGTATTATTTGTGTTTTGTAGCTGGTCAAACTGAAAGTAAGTTAGACAACCTGCCCACAGGCATAATAACTGTGAATCAGCCAAGCACACAGTTGGGAGTTGAGGTTCTGAGCCCCTACCTCTCTACTGATCACAGCGAGTTACTGCAGAGGCCCAAATGGGAGACTCACACAGGTGCCAAAGGCCCAATGCAAGGCAAATTCTCTGGAGAGATATCAAGCTCTCCCACAGGCTTCAGGTATGGGGGCGGCTGGGCTTCAATCATCTGGAAAAACCCCACACACTGGATTTAGAATCAACAGATTTTAGAACTGGAAAAGGTCTCTGCATTCATGGATATTCTAATTCTTGAATTTTGCAGATAAACAAACCCAGAAAGACGAAGTGAGACTGAAGGAAAATAGCTAGTTAAGTGGCAGGACCGGATCCCACACTCAGGTCTACCACCTCCTAACCCACTGCTCTGTTATCATCACCCCTATGTGGACGAACCACCTTTAGACTTCAGAACCAACAGAAAGCTAGGTTATTTTCATAATGAATCCAGGAACCTCAAGAAGTCTGCTTTAATCTAGAGTTTACCTACCTCTGTAGGCTATCAACAAATGAACCAGATCATCTAAAAATAGTTTCTCCAGGACTGTTTTGAAATCTACATTTTGAGAGATTTTTTTTTTTTTTTTTTTTTTTTTGCTTCTTGAGACTATTTTCCTTATATAGGAGGCCCTACTATTTCTAATAGTTGTCATTATGTCTTAGAACCAAAGGGTTGGAATGTTCCATTTTCATCACTGCTGCTGATGGACTGGCCAGTGTCTCACTGTCCAAAAGACTAATAAAAAAAACACCTGCTCAGTTTTGTGATGTCATATGTGTTGTCACCATGAAGCAAGTCTATTATAATCACAGCAATGTCTAGAAAATTAAGTAATCACTTTTCATTTTAGGAGGCAAATCTTAATAATTCTTAAGTTTTAAAAATACCAGCATACTAACAGGGACTGTGGTAGCCATAGAAGTCCTGCATTTAGATTTCCCTTTAAGACAATGTGCTGTGGGGAGCAAAGGTGATTGCCAGCCGATAGGCACCACACCTTTGAATCTCCCCCGGTGGTCATGCCAGGCCACATTTTCTGGAGTTGCTCCCAGCCAGCGACGGAGCATGGCAGGCATACTTAAACTGGGCCATTGCAGCCCAGCGTGGGATTCTTTCTGACACTACTATGCTCCAAAATGAAAAAAAGACCTTGCTCTTTAGAATTACTGACAGTAATTCTGGTAGACTCCTGGTAAATCTGGGACGGTTGCTAAGTCCAAGCAAGACGTTGTTTCTATTAACATAAAAAGGCAGTTAAAAAATATATGCATAAGGGGAAATCTGTTTAATGACAAGCTCTTAAAACCAGTTTTTGAGCACCTAAACCCATCACATGTCTGAGGCTGCTGATATCATTAATGCTTCCCTTTTCCAAATTTATAAAGTGTAGCTTCTTGAGATTCTTAAAAAGCAATTATGAGAAGAAGAAATTATTTCAAATATGAAGAAAATGAAAGATTTTAGGGGGAAGGTTGTGAATGTGAATGTTAAGGCATTTAGGGTACTGTGATGACCAGAAATAAAAACATCGCTAGTTGTAAAAAAAAAAAAAAAAAAATGTCAGTGATCATTAGTTCCATGCTAAAAGCACTTGTCAAAACAAAACAAAACAAAACAAACCCTCACAAAACACTCAGCTGGGGCACCCGGGTGGCTCAGTGGGTTAAGCATCTGACTTCAGCTCAGGTCATGATCTCGTGGTCCGTGGGTTCAAGCCCCGTGTCAGGCTCTGTGCTGACAGCTCAGAGATTGGAGCCTGCTTTGGATTCTGTGTTTCCCTTTCTTTGCCCCTTCCCCACTCGTGTGCTGTCTCTTTCTCTCTCTCAAAAATAAAATAAACATTAAAAAACAACAACAAAAAACCGACCCATCCCTTCACCCTTCAGCATCCAACGTCTGCTCTAGAACACTCTGCTCTGCTCGCCATAAATAATCAGGATAAGTCCTCTGATCTGCCTGTCAACAAATTGCTAACTGTAATTTCCCAAATGATCCAAAGTCCTACTGAGTCTGAAATATTCCAAGGAACAGAGTTGCTAAGTTATCTGTTCCTTCTCTTTTCCCCTCCTCACTCTTTGCTTTTTATAGTACCATAAATCTATACTTCTCATCTAGCAATACAGCAAAAATAAGAGTTAGTAGTATTGAAAAAGCCATTTAAAAAACCCCACATTTTTATAGACAGGGAAATAAACTACATAGTATTTAAACCTCTCACTTATACAATGAAGATGGCAAGCAGATATAAATTTTACAGTATTTAAAAGCAAAACCCTGCGGCCTACCCAAACAAAATCACCTTTCTAACGCAACTTTGCAATGGAAATTTCAACTCCAAAGGTAATTTTTCCTCCAAGGTACTTACTGATCTATGAATTACACTCACAAAGATGAATCAATAGAATTTGTTTGATAGCTTCATCATCCCTCCATTATCTCAAAGCTTCTAAGGCACCAGGAAAGATCATAAGGATGTTTGAATTGCTTATTTGAAGATACAGAGGAGGCCAAATCCTATCATACCTATTACGGAATAGAGCCTGACCATGAAATCTTAATTAACACTGTAACAATTTACTTAAAAGTCTCTCACGCAGCCCATGTGAGGCTCAATCAGAAGGGAAATGTTGTTAGCATTTTAGAAGAATTAAATGGAAAGAAAAAACCCACATGACAGAGGCCACATTACAGACTAATAAGGGATTCGATAAGGCATTATTGCTCCGGTACTGTCTCCACTCTGTGACACAATGAAAGGGAAACAGCTCTGACGCCCTGGGTAGGTTACAGCTTCCCACACGAATAATGGTGGGAACACAGTGAGTGGTCCGTAAACTTCTGACTTTCTCCAGACCCTAGAAATAGTGGAGAAGTCTTAAATGAGAGAATGTCTCAGACGAAGTCCTTTTTAAAGTTCACAAGGGAATCGTGAGGAACTTGGTTTATGTATATTTTTTCTCATGTGCTACTCTCTTAAATCAGAAACAAGAGCTAGAAAGGATGAAAGACTTAGCCTCAAACTCTTACTCTCCACACTGTGGACCTTTCCTTTGTCTTAAGCACAGCACGGTACCCGGAAAAATGCCTGCAATTCATATCCATCAAGCATACTTTTATAAGTCTTTCAGGGATGCTTTTTTTTTTTTTTTAATGAAGGATGAAGTAAAGGGTGATTTTAACAGATACCTAGGCTGAGAATAGAGATGTGGGAGGGATGTAGTCCCAGGGAGAACAGAATATCATCCAGTTAAGGTACAAAGACTTTCTTCATAATGAATCAAGATAAAAGAAGGTGTTGCATGGGAGCTGTACTAGTTATATGCCAGAGACTGTCTAAAATCCTCATATACATTGGGGCACCTGGGTGGCTCAGTTGGTTGGGCATCTGCGTTCGACTCAAGTCATGATCTCGCGGTCTGTGAGTTTGGGTCCAGTGTCAGGCTCTGTGCTGACAGCTCAGAGCCTGGAGCCTGCTTCAGATTCTGTGTCTCCCTCTCTCTCTGCTCCTCCCCTCCCCCATCTCTCTCTCTCTCAAAAATAAACATGAAAAAAAAGTTTTAAACCTCATATATGTTAACATGCTTAATCCTTACAACAATCCTTTAAAGTAGGTACTATTATTGTCATTCCCTGATAATCAGATGACGAAACCTGAAAACAGGCTTAGTGAGTTTCTTAAAGTCACACAACTAATAAATGACTAGGTCAGGATGTGAACCTAGACAGGATGGTTTCCAAAGTCTGCATTCTCAATCCTATGCCACTGTCTCTCATCTATACTACTTACTTATCTGCTTCTTAATATAACTCCAAATTAGGCCATCCCCAATTCCATCAAGAATCATAGTACTGCCTTGTTCTTCAGAATGAAATTCACTCAGAATGTGAAAGCATTTTTCAGCTCTAGAGTAACAACTTCTCATATGACCCTCCGTAGGAAGTTTTCTGATTATACATTGAGGTCCAAAAAGAGATCCTGTATGAGTCAGACCTGAATATACAATCCATAAATAAGGTTTCCTGATAATATCTCCTGAAGATTTATCTGTGAAAGCAAAGTTAATTGACAAAATTGACAAAACAACAACAACCACCACTATGTATGTATTCTCAACAGGCAGTGGGCTAGAAGAAAGAACAACATGTACATGGTTTTTAATCTTGGTAGAAATTCTGATAAATATGACGTTCAAAGGATTCTCCTTGATAGGGAACAAGCATCATTAATGACCCTGGTAAAAACATTTTAAATCTATAATTTTAGTAGACTAAATATGAAGAATTCAATAACAAAAGATAATTATAAAATAATGTTTCAAAATATAAATTAAGTAATTTTCTTGATCCTCAAGTGTCCTATATTTAAAACAAAATTAAATCTTGTGCTCTTTTCTGTTTTCACTGTAGTTCCTTTCCAGAAGGCTTAAAGGGCCTTCTTGTTACAAGACAACTTTGTTTCTTATTTCTAATATGACAGTGAGCTACACATGACTATTCTTACATACCAAACAACTTAGAGGACATCAGTAAAGCAGGGAACAAATCTGTGGTCCATAACTTGCAATACAGAAATACAGAAAATCATACTTTGTTAAGAACTCCCATCTGAAGACCCAAAGCATTAGCTTTCTGATCTTAATCCAAATTATTTGGCATATGAATAGGCTTACTCTGAGCCAAATGTTAGCTCTTGAGCAGTTGATAACTCTTAAAAAATAATATGCTGATGATTTAAGAGGATACAAATCAAATAGGATTTATATTTGTCAGACTTCACACATGATCTTAAAAATTAGAGACAAGAATAAATGAGTCCTGTCCACATTCACAATGGAACTCAGCTCCTCATTCACATTTTGTAGCCCTTCATTCACAAAGAGGTCAATTAGCCTGCTTTGGCAGTCCCTTTTTCCATGTAAAGACACTGGGCTTGGGGTAACACAAGCCAAATGTTCTGTAACAAGAGACAAGATGTTCACTTCACTCCCGAAAGATGATTGAATAAGTTAACATTGAACGAAACTAAGGGACAAACCACGTCAGTGCAGTTAGCATCGGACAAGGAGGGAGAAGAAGAGTAGCCTATAAGGACGATACCACACATTGTTGCTTTATTGAACATGAAGACACCGCCATTTATATTCCTAGCACCAGAGGGTGAAATTAGAAAATAGCTATAATCAGTAAACAGACAGTGAAAAAAGGAACCAAAAAACTCAATTTCCTCAGGTGACTAATCTATATTCCTTAAAATTACACTTGCGGTTTGAAGTTTCCACTTCCTTGAGCTTTCCAGCCTGGCTAGAATAGACTTCTCCTTATTTCACCTTATTTCCTCATGCTTTTCATCCACAGAATACCTATAAATGTCTAAAAAACCTTAAGTTCACTAAGACGATAAGCAAAGAGAAGATATATTTTCTTCAGTTGAACTAATGATGTGGTTTGCTTCTGGCACTGGGGCTAATTCTGTACGTCCTAGGAATCCTTTTTCTGAAGTTTCAAGATGCCAAATTTGTGTTGTTCATTTATAGACATTAGAGTGTCCCAAGTGGCTGAGGCTCCTGGGTGGCTCAGCCGGTTAAGCATTGGACTTTTTTTTTTTAAGTTTATTTATTAATTTTTGAGAGAGAGAGTGTGTGCACACAGGCAGGGAAGAGGCAGAGAGAGAGGGAGACACAGAATACACAGCAGGCTCCCTCCCAGCTCCGAGCTGTCAGCACAGAGCATGAAGCGGGGCTTGAACTCACAAACGCGAGATCGTGACTTAAGCTGAAATTGGCACTGGCTAACCCAGTGCCCCAATCGTCTGACTCTTAACATTAGCTCAGGGTGCAATCTCATGGCTTGTGATTCAAGCCCCATGGTAACAGTGCGGAGCCTGCTTGGGATTCTCTCTCTCCCTTTCTCTCTGCCTCTCCCCTGTGGGTGCTCTCTCTTTCCCTCCCTCCCCGCCCCTCAAAATAAATAATTAAATAAATAAACTTAAAAACAAAGAAAAGAACATCCCAAATGGTCGATAGCCATGACTTTCCTGTATTGAGGGCCCCATACCAAATCTACTATCTCCTTTGTATATGGACTTAGGACACACAACAGAAAAACGAATGAACATGTTTGTGGAATTATGGGTGCCTTATGAGAGATATGGACAGGGAAAAAGATCTCCTATTTTCTTGGATATTTTGATGCCTTAACTGTGTCACAGTCTTCTTTATTGTACTAAATCCACAGAAAAGTATTGGTTGAATATGTCCCAGATAACATTAATGCAGCGTGTATATATTCTTCCGGATGCACCTGCTGTATGTTTGATAGAGAAAATTAGTCTTCCTGTCTAACTTTATTAAAGATGAAAAACCAAGACAAAATTGCAAGGACAGTGCTACACTATGTAGACAGATTAAGCAAGCAAAGTTTTCAGATCACCCCATGGGTCTAATTGACTATGTTACTCAATGGCCTAAAAAGTGGCTTGCAGGCATTTCGCCATGATGTAGGCTAAGATTGATCAATGTACACTCTTCCAATTTATATAAAAGCCTCACACATGGAGGCTGTGCATTTCATCCAAATTGATTTCTCCTCCTTTTCCCCAAAGGGTAAGCATATTGCAGATTAAAGACATGAAGAAACGCTGGCATGTGGCACAACACAGGAAAGAATTTAGAAGTAAAATGCAATTTCTGACATGCCAAACAAAGGAAAAAATGTAAAATATCGTTTACTTTTTTTTAAACAACTGCCACAATTATGACTCTCTGGAGAGTTAATGAATCCTCTTAAAACCGGCAGACCCGAAGCCCAGACATAACGGCAATGCCTCACCTTTCTGCCACTTGTTTGAGTCACTGCTGGACGTAACAGTCTTTAGTCAGGTTAACTATATTTTCAACATTATTTATTCAACTAATGGGGAGGGACAGGTGCAGCGGACGATTAGAATCTTCAGGGAAAAGGAACCACAAACTTTGAACTGACACTGTGAGTTATCCATAGCCTCAGTGATTCCTGAAATTGGTCCAGGAATGAGCTGCATACACCCCATTTAATTCACCTAAAAACATCTAACTCACTAAACTCAGTGGAAATATGAACTCAGAATTAATGTCCATAAGTTAAGGACCATATACTATAATACACACAAATAGAACAGGAAGTTAGCCTTGAACAAAGTGGATTTTTAAAATTCCCCCCACCTTTTCTTTTTTAATAAGAAAACAAGTTAAATTCCTTCAAGATTCTATGCTTAATATCCATGGGCAATATGTCACTGATTATAAGTAATAACGTGAATTAAACAGCAGTGGTATAAGAATAATAACAGTTACCTCTACTGGGGCTAACATTCATTGAATGCTTACTATCTTTGCTTTTGTTTCCCCCCAACATCTTTATTCAATGTCATTCTACTTCGTATTGGAATATCTTTAAACCTTTGCAAACATTAGGAGTCCACAGCTGGTAAGGAGGCTGTATTCATTTGGAAAGCAAGTGAACCATTATAGTAACACATATGGAATTGACTAAGCATATGCTTTCCGCTCAGGCCGGAGAATAATTCAAGGTATCAGTCTGCATCTTCAGGGATGAAGATGGTCTGCACTCCTGTACCCTTTCCAACTCTGCCCTGGGACTGGTGATCTCACTGGGTAGAGTTTCATGCAATGAGGTCCAGAATACAGCTTAGTCAGCTTTCTGATAACCAGTTTATGTTGCACAGAGGATAATCACTCAACATGACACATCGTATCCTTAATCCCAGTCACGTGTTTTGAAAATACATCTTTAATCATGAGGAGACCAGATGTAAAAGGTAGTGCCTTACTGTAAACTCAGCACTATTATTAGGATGGTGGCTGTGGGGAGATTAAAGCCACCCCAACCATAAAACAGAACAAATCTCAAACATCTTCTCCACTGGGAGTGGACACAGACACTGGCTATCTGCTTTTTAAGTCCATCTAGGTCAGAAGGGCTGCAGATGGGGTGGAGGCAGACTGGGGCGGGAGCAGTACCTTTGTGGGTGTAGGAGTAGATATGAGGAAGGAATGGAAAGGCAATACCTCCAAGACTTATCTTGCCAGCTTCTAAAATGTAGAAGTTAAGGGGCACCTGGGAGGCTCAGTTGGTTAAGCATCCGACTTTGGCTCAGGTCACGATCTTGCGGTTCGTGGGTTCGAGCCCCACATCGGGCTCTGTGCTGACAGCTCAGAGCCTACAGCCTGCTTGAGATTCTGTGTCTCCATCTCCCTCTGCCTGCCTCTCACTCTCTCTCAAAAATAAATAAACATTAAAAAAATATTAAGTGTAGAAGTTAATTAGAACCCACAAGAAAGTATCCTGAGATTTTAGTTGAGGTAGAAGGTAGCACATTTTGGGATACGATCCGCTTTGGTAAACAGCATTTCCCAGGCAGCCAGCTAGGGTGCTCAAAAAGCAAAAACAAATAAAATAAAACTTAGCCATTGTACAGACTATGAAGGGTCTGCTCCAAACCTACTGCATTATGTTTTTTTCTCGGGAGGGCGGGGGGGGGCATGTTGATAGGTGGACAGAACTAAGATGAGAGGAGAAAACTGTACTTTTAGGAAAATCTCTAGGGAACTCCTACTTTGCTATGCTTGGAAAGCACCACCCTAGGAACCTCAGCTATGAGAATCTGTGGTTGAAAAAGATTCAATTTCTGCACTTGACTTGACTGGCCATGCCCCTAAATGGGAACCAGGAACTTAGTGGGTCACCTGTTAAAGAGTATAGTTTTCAATCAGAAAGTTCTGGTGAGCCTTCTTATACCCTTCGGCAGGTGTCTGTGAGGTCTAGGCATGCGCAGGATGAAGATAACACATGAGAAAATCAAGCAGAGGGCAGGGGTGCCTGGGTGGCTCAGTTGGTTAAGCAACTGACTTCAGCTCAGGTCATGATCTCACGGTTCCTGAGTTCAAGCCCCTCCTTGGGCTCTCTGCTGTCAGCACAGAGCCTGCTTCGTATCCTCTGTCCTCCTCTCTCTCTGCCCCTCCCCTGCTCACGTGCTCTGTCTCTTTCAAATAAATAAATAAATGAATAAAAACTTAAAAAAAATAAAAAGCAAGCAGAGGGCAACATAAGATTGCCTGGGGTCCTACAGAATGTGGAGGAGCTCCTCCATTTATGCTCACTGCAACCCTATGAGGAAGGTATTATTTCTGTGCCCATTTGACAGATGAGAAAACTCAAGTTCAGAAAAGTTCAGTGATTTGTACCAAGTCACCCAGATAATAAGGCAGGAAGCAGAGCTCTAAAGAGAAAGGAGCCGCAGCCCAGAAGTCCGGAGAACGGAGTTTCGGCACAGGCTGACTCTAGCACTCTCGCCCTCGACTGTCTTTGCGTGTAAAGCAAAGGGACTAGACCATGGATTACATCATTTGTAAAGTTTCTTAAAATCTTAACAATGTATGATTTTAAGCTATCGCAAGGAGGGTTTCTGCCTCATGGCTCCGTTTCTCTCGTGTTATACTTTATTGCCACGTCATAATGACATTCAATTAAAGGGGGCATTAAAATTTTAGGTTAGATACTACTGTAGGAGTTATCCAAATTGAAGGCTTATATGAATAAATACTATTAATTAATGCACTGCAGTCTCTGCTCTAGTAAAAATGGGGTTGGGGCGCTAGTAGTTTGAGTTTAACAGCGTGAAAGAGTCTTGGTGTTTTAACATGTAAGTTGCAACTCGAAGTCGCATCTTCCGAGAGCCCAGGTGTTAGAGATTGCAGCGTGAGATGCCCCTAAATATTATCAGGGCTGCAGTAACAACTCTGTCTGGAAAATGCAAGCCCGGCAGAGCCTGAGATGCAGAGCACATACCAAATAGGAAACATAAAATGTGCAGAACGGCTGTATAATTGTTGAACTTGTGCCTCATATATTCATAGTTAATTTTGGCAAGCGATTTCAGTTACGGGAAGGGGGAAGATGGGGAGGGGGTGACTTCTCCTGTCCTTCAACTTCCCAGAAATGTATTAGAAATGACAGCCTATGATTGCTGCAGACAGTATCTAATTAACTGTCATTATAAAACACATGTCAGAGCCTGGGGCCTATGAGGATCTGATGTCTAATTTCTCTCCAGAATAATAAGAGTCTCCTTTGAAACAAGCTGGTGAATGAATTTTGTTGTCTTATTATTAATCAACTGATTTCAATCTGACCCCCTAGATCCCCTCCCATACCTTACTCTTTCCTGCTCCATCCCTCTCCTCTAACTACTTTGGAACTCATATTTGAGACAAGTGATGGACTGAAAACAGCGTCCTGTCATCTTCCGCCTAGGCAATCTCCATAAAGAGCTACTGCAGAAATATGATATGGAAATAGGAGCTGTTTGTAAAACCTATTAACTCAATAATGAAACAATTATTCCTAAACAACCATGAAAATTACTTACAAGCCTTATTTTCTCTCATTTTGGTCTACCGTGGATTGCGATTCTATTTTCATTCCTATTAATTAGAACAAAGAATTTAATCCTTTTCTCCTTCTATTATGCAAAAACAAGCACGGTTATTAGGGAGCTATCTAGTTTCCAATTAATTTTATTTAGGGATGAGCTACAGAGACAGAATCATTACTGATGTCTTCTAACTAGGGAGTTAAGACGAAATGCGGCCTGAGTCAACGCAGAAAGTAAGTAATTTCCCTTAGTTCGTCTTCCCGTTCGCAAGATGACTCATCAGCTTCCCCAAACAGATCCATGACCGCAACTAAGCAAGGAACATTTGCAAATGAGGCTGAATGAAACCAGAAAAAAGACGGGTCAGTTGACAGAAGTTGTGTAAGATCCTGCGTGTAACACATCCTGGGTAATTCCCACCCCGCCTCTCTAGTGCTGGTACAACGCATGTCCATGTAGGCTTTTCTGGGAGTGGAGGCCAAATTCTGTGCCCACTTAATCTGTGTTGCTGATAATGACTAAGGCAGTATTTTCCAAACTGCATCATAACCAAAGTGGGACGGAGTGATATACAATGGAATAGGACAGAGCAGAACAGAAAATATCAAAATATATTGTATGCAGTAATGTAAGTTTATATATGTGTGTACGTATTATGTATGCATCCTTGCACACTGGTGGTTATGGGCAAAACTGCTGAAAATTGTTGGACCAGGACAAAGGAATTGGTCAAGAAATATTCATGAAACACACATATGGTCCCAAAGCAAACTGACCTGGCGCAGTGCTTGTCAGCTACTTAATTTAACTGCAGACTCCACTCATTAGACACAGCTGTTCCCATCTTTTTTCCATGAAGAGAGATCAGACAGTGTGGGAATGATCCTACTGCCAAAGGTCGAAAAATAACCCTATGACTTCTGGTAAAGTCAGTTGCATCTTCTGTTGAAGAATTAGCTGCGATCTAGGATGCTGGTAAATGTTGAAAGAGCTCCATCAAGTGCATTATTGAAATGTAAAATGAGCCATAATATTTTATCTAAGTGATCATAGCAGGTAATTATGTTCAATTTTTTAAATGGTATGATCTTGACTGCATAGTCAGAAGCAGTTCCTTAATTATGACACATTCAGGAGCCAATAAAATACAATAATCTCTGGATATATTAAATGATATTTACATCTGCCCATGAGAGTACTGATAAATAATTACCATTTCGAACACTGCATTCTGGGTTTTCCAACATTAGCTCTACTTGCGATACCTTGTCCAGAGACTTACGTGGCTCAGGCCTTAGACGGTGGCCCACAGGCTTAACAAAGCTAATGGGCTTTGTGAACTGGGGTGGGGTACACACAGGGTCAGCTCAGGACAAAGTCGTTCACTTGCCTATACGTCTACTTATCTCTCCAACTCGTATTTATCAAGCGATAACTATGTATCAAGGAGAGCGCTAGCTACTGCGGATATGTAGATAAAGGTACATCTTTTGTTCTCAAAAACTGTACTATCTAGCAAGAGGAAAACACACAGTGCATTAAATACTAGAGATTTTGTGACACAAATATATTCAGCGTACAGTGGAAAAGGAAGGAAAGAGAAATGAGTTCTCAGGAAAGGCTAATCAGAGGACAGCAGATACCGAAGCTAGACAATGGTAACATACTTGGGCATGCGAGAGGCACAGATGTAAAGCAGAGCAAAGCAAAAGCAGGATCTGCAGACACGGGGCCAGATCCTCCAAGTTTCAATGAAGAGTTTGGACTCTACACAGAAGGTGCAGAAGGACTGCAGGTAAGGTAGGGTAACAAAGCAATAGGGTAGGTGTTTAACCAAAATTGCTCTGGGGACAAAGACTACATTCGAGAAGTTCGTTTACAAGTTATTGACTATAAACCCCTCAATTTAGAGTTTATCTCCTCAAAATTATGCAATCTATCTTCCTCAGAACTTCATTATTTCCTCCTCTCATGTTACCTCCCACTCAGACTTTATTCTGAGTGCCTTAGCTGAGACCACCTTTGAAAAAGGAAAAAAAGTGTGCCTCAACATTTCCCCTCACTTACTTTTATGCTGGGACAAAACACATTTGATTAGAGAACATTTATTTCAAACACTCACTATACTTCTATATAACCAAAGCACCATGTAAGATATCCATAAATAAGATGCCTACTTTGTGGGTGAAAGAAAATTTAAATTGGGTGCATGGGCGATATGCCTCATCCTTGACATCCAGCCTAAATGTCACCCAACCTCAGGCAGTATACCCTAAATCTCTTGGCTAGAAGTATTTCTATCCCTCTTCAAACTGCCACAGCATTTTATTTCAACTTCTTAATGTATGTGTCACACACTTTTCATTCTGTGTCTCTCCTACAAGAGAGAAACTTCTACTCCCGTCTCCTCTTCCCTTGACAAGGGATCATATCTTTATCTCTTAGAGTGCCTAGGAAGAAGGGACACACATTGAAGACACTCGACAAATAAATACCTGATGGCTGAGTGGATAAATGAATGATAAGCAGATGAAAACAATACATTAACTTGGTAAATCTCCAGTAGCAGAGTTCAACTCGAGTGTAGACTCATGAGAGAAAGACGTATGGATGTGGAAGTGTCCCTGGAACCCCTCACATGAAATCATGAACATGACAGTCTCATGACTTTACAGGGGCCCTACGATTAGGGCTACAGAGTGTGAAGAGTCAGTCATGTAATGTGACTTTGTGCGTCTCTTGGGAGTAGTAAAATATGTTGCTGATTAGATGTAGAGTCACTGTGAATTATTACTGTACAGCCGCCGGCTAGAGGCGATTTATGAGTTCCAGTCATTACCGCTGCTCCCACCCCTACCACCACTGTGATTCTAGAGGCTGCAAACAGCACCTTCTATACCTCTGGCTGAGACTTGGTTCTTTAGAATCAGTTTCCCACAGGGGCCAGGCATGATGCTTGTATATGTAAAAGGGGCAAATCATTCAGGATTTTCCTCAGTAATTAATCAATGCAAGACATCTTGTTTACAAGTTGCTGGAGAAGATGCATTTGGGCTATCTTCTTCTGTGATACAGACTTGCCACACGACAGAATTTTCTATTAGGACACAACAAAGACAATTTTGAAAACAACTGCTTCCCATAATACTGTCTCCATATAATGATATACTGTCCCATAAGACACAGAGTAAAATACGCTCATGGAAAGAAGACCAGTAACATTATTTTCGAGATAGGAAGTTATTGGGTCCCTGTGTTCTTTTTCAGTTTGGAAACTTATTCAAGATCTTCCTCCTACCATCAGGTTTCCATGTCTCCCCTAAAAATACTGAAGTTGCAACTGATCTATTTTATTATCACCAACTGATGGAAGTTGCTTGAGTCATAGCTGAAGTCTTAATTTTTTTTAACATGTATTTATCTTTGAGAGACAGAGAGAGACAGAGTGTGAGTGGGGGAGGGGCAGAGAGAGAGGGAGACACAGAATCCAAAGCGGGTTCCAGGCTCTGAGCTGTCAGCACAGAGCCCAACACAGAGCTCAAACCCATGAACCATGAGCTCATGATCTGAGTCGAAGTCGGATGCTTAATCTGCTGGGCCACCCAGGTGCTCCGAGTCATAGCTGAATTCTAAAACATATGTAATTCTAGAAAGAAAACTTTTAAAGATAAATTAAAATTAAGTTCTAATTGCTACTTCACTTACAGATTATTCTTGCTCTTTACCCTAGTCCAAGATTACAATCCCCTTTTGGTAACTCACCCTGAATTCATTTCTTCAAATTCATATGGAAGGCTTGTCAGTGACACCAAAACTTATTTCATGGCAGCTTAAAGTCAAAATCTATTCAATTACTCTCAACTTGCGCTGGAAAAACATTCCATGGCTATTCTTTAACTCATGCTGTTGGAGACAATGTCCAAGAAGACTTAGATGGTAGAGTCCTCTCCTTTGTTGACACAGGAAAAGGACAGAAAGTTACAGGCTACAGCTAAGCTGAGAATAGTTTAAATTGCCTCTAACATGTTACCCCGACTGGTCATTGCCTTTTCAAATTATTTTGAAAGGAGATAGAACCCTCTCTCTTCTCCACTCCAAGTTTTTTGTTTTGTTTTGTTTTTGTTCTTTTTTTTTTTAAGAGTGGTCTACACCAGCGCTCGGTGCTGCCTCAGCCACCCGAATGGCTCTCACAAAACACGCTTTCCTGAAAGCCATCTCTTGGTAGCGCTCATCCTGTCTGATGTCTTCATGCCATCCAACACCACCATCTGAAACGGCTCCCTCACGCAGGAAGAAAACACATGACTATTCTTTCATTCCTTGTACACTTCCCTTTTCCTTCTCCATTAACCGCTCCTCTTTGATCTGTTCAGCTACATACATTTCTTCCATTGAACCTTAAATAGCAGTCACCTACCTTTTTTTTTTTACTTTGTATGCCCACCCTCAATATCACTATTGTAGTAGCTTTAAGTCATCTTATATACCACTAAATACAAAATTGTGCTTCAGACACAACATTTCAACTGCCTGCTGTACATCTCCACAAGCATGACATAGAGGAGGCTCACATTCAAAATGTGATCGCCAGCTCCTCCCTCAACCCAAATCCTTGCTCTTCCTACTGTATTCCATTTATCCAGTTAGCGGCATTCCCATTTGCCCAGTTACTCAGTTTAAATGCCTCTGATATGATATCCTCTTTTCTGTGTTCCCATAACGTGTTCTCTTCATTTTTCCATAGCATGTATTTTACAATATTTTGAAGTTATCCATTTACTGATCTGACTCTTTCACAAGACCATGGTTCCCTAAGAACAGGGGCCCTGACCTTTTCCTCCTATACACAGTTCAGTGCCTGGTAAATGGTAGTCAATCAAAAAGTTTTACTGAATTGAACAGAACATCTGTCCTAAATTCAGCATCAAATCTTAGGGAATTCATTAGTGCTATCATGGAGCTAATAGATAACACCTTCCTGTGAGCCTAATACAAATTTCCAATAGTAACAAGACTCCCTCTCAAAAAACACTGCAGTATTTTTCATTTTGCCAATTAAGGTTCATTATCTAACTTCGGTGACAGTTTAAATTAGGTGCTTTACATATGTCATTTAATTTTTCTTCTCTAGCCCTATATAAGGCAGACACCACTGATAGCCCCCTTTTATAAATAAAGATCCCGACTCAGAGATAATTGGCAATTTACCTGAAGAGGGATGTTTTAAACCCATTTCTGTCTGGAGCCAAAGCTAAAGCTCTTGAGATAAGAAAAGAAAGTTTTTGATGTGAATTAGGGAGAGGAAACAAAGAATACACTGCAAAAAAACTTAAGTTGGTATTTTAAAGAAAGAAATTAATCTTAAACTAAATGAAAGGAAAGAGAAGAATCAAGCTCTCTGATTAGTTGCAAGCATGCAATGAAAGGGGACAGTTATGTAAATAAGAGTTCCCGGGAAGAGCAGGGAGCTCTGTAATCCGCGCACGCCCGTATGGATTGAACTGAGAGGGACTGAAGGGATAAAACTTGGATTTGCAAGTGGGGGAAAGAAGAAACAGACGCCAGAAAGAAGACAACCTCAAAGATGCCTGAGTGAGTGACT
>CM053559.1:82460547-82486047 GCA_028646485.1 Cryptoprocta ferox | reverse complement strand
AAAAAAAAAAAAAAAAAAAAAAAGAGTTCCCAGCTCATCACAAGTTAAGTGGGAGAAATTTTTTAAAAAATATCTGGTGTCTGAAAAAGAGTGGGAGGAAGGGGAAACTTAAGAGGAAGGGGCAGATGCTTCAAACTGAGAGAAGAGGAGAATGAAAGAGAAAAGACCCAACTCTGTTGGGAATCTTATTTTCACTCTAATGATAAAGATTTGCAAGTTGGAGAAAACCTCTAAATAAAGGAAGAACCAAGTGACCTGGGCAACCTGACATTAAACAAATGCTTCAGAGAACATATCAAAAAGTAAACGGTACTTGTTGGGCCTTTGAGAATCATTGGCAAGTACTAATTCTCCTCCTCTCTTCTAGACTAGGTGAGGAGGAGTTGTAGAATCACAGAAAAGGTTTACCTTGAAGGGTGAGAATCTATCCTTCATGTGTGCGTGGTTTGGTATAACGTTGATCATTATATTCTAAAATTTATTATTCCCAATTACAATTTGATATTAAAACAACACGGTTGAATTTTAGCCAGTCCAAATTCCATTGAATTAGATAAATATTTTTCAACTACTATTCTAATAAAATGTCACTACTATTATTTTAGAAAGCATATTACATTGGAATTTAATTTAAATAGCAAGCGAGTTGCTTTCCTTTAAAGAATTACACTGTTTCCTGTGTTAAGCAAATAATAATTAACACAAGTACATACAGTTATAATTAGCAGGGAATTTAATTAAACAAATATGCCAACATAACCAGATGCATGACAAAGTAATTGTAATATGTCTTGCCAACGTATTCTTTCCCACTTCACAGTTCTTACATAGTAATTATAAAGCTATCTTTCTTTTTTTATAAGCACAGAAGTTCTAAATAAGAGTCTCCTAAAAGCAAGTAAAAGAAAGCCAATAGAAGAAATCTTACTGAAGAGGAAGCAATGGATAATGCAATCAATTATTTCACTCAGAACTCCTGGGAAAAGCTCAATTGATTTTGATTCTTTACCTCTGCCTGAACTTTACCAGATTTCATTCTACTTCAGTTTTACGGGGTTGTATCCCTAAGCTGAGCAGATATATAATAATATAATGTAATATAATATAATGTAATGTAATATAAATAACAGATATATAATAATGTAACAAAAGAATATATTATATATTATTATTAACCATATATATAGTTTTTAAGCCTGATTTTACATAAATCTCCTAGAGTTAGGTACTCTGTCCTTAGAAAAAAAAAGAAGTCGCCCAGAAATCAAATGCCACTTTGTGTCCCAAAGGGTTCTCAAAAGAGAATAGGGAAATAAATTACAAGCGGGAGACTAACTATAATTCACAGGTAAAGTATAAAGTGTGTATGTTTATTTAACAATGAGGAAATAAAAATGATGGGTTAATCTGATAGTTTCCTTGTAAGAAAGATTATAATACAGAGGAAGATGATTCATGCAGAAAGAGGAAAAGTTTTATTACATCATTTCTAGAATAACTCCAAGTATAAACTTTATCACAATGCTATGCAAAGACCTTAAAATACATTCCCTTTTCTTTTAAAAAAAAAATTTTTTTTAGTGTTTATTTTTGGGGGAGAGAGAGAGAGAGAGAGACAGCACATGAGTAGAGAAAGGGTAGAGACAGAGAGAGGGAGACACCGAATGCGAAGCGGGCTTTAGGCTCCAAGCTGTCAGCACAGAGCCCAACGTGGAGCTCAAACTCACAAGTCGTGAGATCATGACCCAAGCCGAAGTCAGACGCTTAACTGACTGAGCCACCCAGGTGCCCCATTCCGTATTCTTTTTAAAGATTTTTTTTTATTTTTAAGTAATCTCTACACCCCACGTGGGGCTCAAACTAGCAAACCTGAGATCAAGAATCACATGCTATAATGACTGAGCCAGCCAGGTGCCCCAAAATATATTCCCTTCTTATTTTTATCCTATACTTACAAAAAACATGATGCTTTTAGTGATTAAGAAACAAATGATTTGCTCATGGTAAAACAAAAACAAAAACAAAACACACATCTAGAGATATATATACCACTTCTAATTCCTGAGTCTACCATAGTTAGAAGTATGCCATTAACCTTGGGTTTTCAAAATAAGAACCAGCCAGTTTCAAATTCTATGCACACTGCAAAGCTATTCAGCTTTAAAATGTTTACCTAGCCCAGGTTACACAGAAACCAGTGATAAATTCAATCAAAAGGCAGGTGGGTTGTGACTATATCTGCTAGAGATCACTTCCATTTAAATATTAAGACCTGAGGAGCGCCTGGGTGGCTGAGTCAGTTGAGCGTTTGACTTTTGACTTCTGCTCAGGTAATGGTCCCGGGGTCATGGGATTGAGCCCTGTGTCTGACTGCGTGCTGTGCGTGGAGCCTGCTTGGGATCTCTCCTTCCCTCCCTCCCTCTCTCTCTCTTTCCCTCTCTCCCTTTCTCTCCCCCCTCCCTCTTCTCTCCCCTCTCCCCCACTCACATGCACTCTCTCTCTAAAATTAAAAAATAAAAAGAAATAAATATGAAGACCTGAAATCAAGGGGAAGAAATAGTGATTCTGATTAGATACAACACCCAGTTAAATGAAAGTGTAAGTTCTTCAGCAACAGGATATGCTCACTTCCCTAGGAAAACAAAACACAGGCCTGTATTTACAAACAATATAGGATAAGGATAGCAAGACCTAAAAGCTTCACCTACCTCTGTGTAGGACTTAGAGGTTATAAGAAGTGTTCACACATTTTACCTTACCTACTGGTCACCACCGTAGTTACCTGGTGATTCTCTGTATTTAATTATGCAGGAATTGAGGCCTGGAGAGGATAAATGTCCTACCCAAGATCACCTAGCTAATAAATGGCACAACTGGGATCAAAACCAAGTCTTGGAATTTTGAATTTACTGTCTTTCCTACCACCTTGAAGATGTCACACAAAGAAAGTCTGTATATATGTATAATAGGTCTCAATACTCTCCACGTTAGCAAAAGCTTGATCAATATTAAGCAACTCCTTAGCTAATACAAAGCAAATACACTTGAAACTACTAACTTTCTCATTATTTCAAGTATTACTCAAAAGAAAAGTGACCATCTCTGAGATATAAAGCTTCTTTGCTGACTACCTCAGAGGAAATCACTCCTCTAAGACTAGGACGTTTTTGAACTGCAAGCCTCACATCAAAGACCAGTGGCTCGTCTGCCTCAGTAAAATGTCATATTCTTGGGCCAAACCCTCTCAGCGCAGAGCGTGCTGGGGCTCTCCTAAGAGGGGGGTCAATGGATTTGTCCCCAGGTTAGAGACACCATAATGAAACACCCATGAGCCTTCCTGCACTAGAAGACAGTAGAGGGTTTCATATTTTCACTACACGGATTAACTTTGATGTTTATTTATTGTTGAGAGAGAGAGAGAGAGAGACAGACTGCAAGCAGGGGAGGGTCAGAGAGAGAGGGAGAGATGGGATCAGAAGCGGACTCCAGGCTCTGTGCTGTCAGCACCGAGCCCGATGTGGGGCTTGAACCCGTGAACCATGAGATCATGACCTGAGCCGAAGTCAGACGCTCCACTGACTGAGCCACTCAGGCGCCCCTACACGTATTAACTTTGTAGAGCACCTCTTCTCTTTTCTCATGGAAAGAATATCAGAAGGATCATTTTTGTTTTCAGTTGTGGCCTTTTAGAGAAGTTTTTGGAAAAGGATGCCAATCCCAATGAAAAACACCTTAACTTCTGTTCAATGTATGAAGATGACATAGAAACTGTGGGATGGAGAAAGATGAGCAGAAATGAAAGTGAGGAGGTAAAATGAAATGAATAAACATGTATTAAGTTGGATCAACTGTGCTTGACATTCTGCTAATTCATTTACCCACAATCCCTCATTTAATCTTCACATGTAATGTATAAGGAAATCAATTCTGTCATCATTAATGGAAGAGATGTGGGCAAAAATCATGAGATTAAGAAATTCTACTCCAGAGAGTTATGTTTCTTTGTAGTTTATTTCTATTTTTTATGGCTACAAAAATAAAAAAAAAAAAACCCCAAGAAACTTTAAAGTACTTTTGAGAGGTCCCATATTCGTAAATCCTGGGACTGTGAGGGCCACTTGAAGCAGAAATGTCCAGCAGCAATCTGTTAAATTGCTTTCAGAGAACTCTATTTTCTCCATAGTCCTTTCCCTGAGATTTGTTCTTTTTTTTTTTTTAATGTTTATTTATATTTGAGAGAAAGAGACACAGAGTGCGAGGGGGAGAGGGGCAGAGAGAGAGGGAGACACAGAACCTGAAGCAGGCTCCAGACTCTGAGCCCAGAGCCCGATGTGGGGCTCGAACTCACGAACCGTGAGATCATGACCTGAGCTGAAGTCAGACACTTAACCAACTGAGCCACCCAGGGGACCCTCCTGAAATCTGTTCTTAATAAAAGGGTTCAAATTTCCCTTTCTTAAAAGTGTTTGGTGTTGCAATGTCTGTTGCTGTTGTTTGTTGAAAACTCAGATATCTTTTCGTTTTTGGAAAACATTAAAATGCAGGCAGTCCTGTATAAAAGCAATAGCAGCTGCTCCCATTATTGAGCACTATTCTAAAACTTGTATATTAACGCACTTAATCCTTACAACAACCCCATAAAGTCATTTTACCGATGAGCAAACGGGCACCAAGAGGTTAAGGAATCTGCCTACCGTCACAAGGCTGGTAAGTTAAGGGAGCTAGGAGTCCAATTCCTTTTTTTTTTAGGATTTAAAAACAGTGTTCTTTACCATTCATTCAATAAACCAAATGACATAACTGAACATTTTTCTTGTCTCCAGGTACTGTGCTAGGCAAAGGGGATACAGAAAGGAAAGGCATGGTATTGAGTCCTGAGGGCAGACACATAACAAGGCCCTGAACAAACTATACTCCAAACTTTCATTTGCTAGAGACAGGTGACTTCAAGAGACAAGCATTTGTGTGGTCCCAGACTATCGGCACCAACTCCCCCAGGAAAATAGAAACATAACTGTCCATGGTTCTATGTGATAGGAGATATCTTTACTTTATAGATTGATGTCCAGCAAGCGACTATTTTATATGTCCTCCCACATTATAAAAGCAACACATGTTAACTGCATAACACAATGAAAAGTGCAAAGAAAATAACCAACTGTCAATGTTCTGGTCTATTTTCTTCCTAGAGAACACATAGTTAAGATCATAACGTGTACACCATTCAGATGCTACTTTATTCCCTTTTTTGTTCTTTCTGAAAGAGGTTAGAACTGTTCCTTATTTTTTTTTTTATTTTTTAATTTCCATCCAAGTTAGTTAGCATATAATGCTATAAAGATTTCAGGAGCAGATTCCAGTTGACTCATCTCCTACGTATAACACCCAGTGCTCATCCCAACAAGGGTCCTCTCTAATGCCCCTTATCCATTTAGCCCATCCCCCCACCCACAACCCCTCCAGCAACCCTCAGTTTGGTCTCCATATTTAAGAGTCTCTTACGTTTTGTCCCCCTCCCTGTTTTTATATTATTTTTGCTTCCCTTCCCTTATGTTCATCTGTTTTGTATCTTAAAGTCCTCATATGAGTGAAGTTGTATGATATTTGTCTTTCTCTGACTGGCTAATTTCACTTAGCTTAATACCCTCTAGTTCTATCCACGCAGCTGCAAATAGCAAGACTTCATTCTTTTTGATTGATGAGTAATACTCTATTATACATATATATACCACATCTTCTTTATCCATTCATCTGTCAATGGACATTTGGGCTCCTTCCATACTTTGGCTATTGTCCATAGTGTTGCTATAAACACTGGGGTGCATATGCCCCTTTGAAACAGCACACCTGTATTCCTTGGAGAAATACCTAGTTGTGCAATCGCTGGGTTGTAGGGTAGTTCTATTTTTAATTTTTTGAGGATCCTCCATATTGTTTTCTGGTATGGAAAACTAGCTGCACCAGTGTGCATTCCCACAGGCAGTGCAAAAGGTTTCATCTTTCTCTACATCCTTGCCAACATCTGTTGTTGCCCGAGTTGTTTATTTTAGCCATTCTGACTGGTGTGAGGTGATATCTCACTGTGGTTTTAATTTGTATTTCCCTGATGATGAGTGATGTTGAGTATTTTTTCATGTGTCTGTTAGCCATCTGGATGTCTTCTTTGGAGAAGTGTCTATTCATGTCTTTTGCCCATTTCTTCACTGGATTATTTGCTTTTTGGGTGCTGAATTTGGTACGTTCTTTATAGATTTTGGATACTAACCCTTTATCCGATATGTCATTTGCAAATATCTTCTCCCATTCTGTCAGTTGCCTTTTAGTTTTGCTGATTGTTTCCTTCGCTGTACAGGAGCTTTTTATTTTGAGGAGATCCCAATAGTTCATTTTTGCTTTTGTTTCTCTTGCCTCTGGAGACGTGTTGAGTAAGACGTTGCTGCAGCCGAGGTCAAATAGGTTTTTGCCAGCTTCCTCCTCGAGGATTTTGATGGCTTCCTGTCTTACGTTTACGTCTTTCATCCATTTTGAATTTATCTTTGTTTACGGTGTAAGGTACATAAGCTGTCCAGTTTTCCCAGCACCATTTGCTGAAGAGACTGTCTTTATTCCAATGGATATTCTTTCCTGCTCTGTCAGAGGTTAGGCTTAGGTTGGCAATATGTTTGTGCACCCATTTTTGGGTTCTCTATTCTGTTCCATTGATCTGAGTGTCTTGATGATTACAGTTTTGTAGTCCAGCTTGAAGTCTGGGATTGTGATGCCTCCAGCTTTGGTTTTCTTTTTCAAGATTGCTTTGGCTATTCGGGTCTTTTCTGGTTCCATACAAATTTTAGGATTGTTTGCTCTAGCTCTGTGAAGAATGCAGTGTTATTTTGATGGGGATTGCGTAAATATGCAGATTGCTTTAGGCAGTATGGACATTTTAACAATATTTGTTCTTCCAATCCAGGAGCATGGAATATTTTTCCATGTTTTTGTGTCTGCTTCAATTTCTTTCATAAGCTTTCCATAGTTTTCAGTGTATAGATTTTTCACGTCTTTGGTTAGGTTTATTCCTAGGTATTTTATGGTTTTTGGTTACTTTATTCCCTTCTTATATCCTAGACACTTTTCAGTATCATTAAAATCCCTTGGTCAATATTATTTTAGTCACCATATAATACTACGTCATATGGATGTAGAGCAATACCATTCTCCTACTGGCAGTTTGTTTCCAATTTTCTCCTGTTATAAACAAACTGTGATGAACATATTTGTGCAAAAATATTTACTCACATATCAGTACACTACTACCTTGATATAAATATCTATAAGTGAAAAGCACTAAATATTTCCATTCTTAGTGGTTATATTAATCAATGATCTCTCTTACAGAAGGTAAGACTACCTGTTGGTTTATGATTTGACAAAGGTAAGGAAATGGGTTACGTTTCAGGTTTTTGATTCTAATGTTTAATATTCACCAGCCACCAGACATTTTTGCACATACGGGCTCTCATTTGTTGATTTTTACTGCTTAACTTAAGCCATTTGAAATTGCCCCTTTACAGGTAAAATATAGATGAAAGTCAGCAATTTCATACTGTTCAAATCCAACAGGTTAACTTCCAGCATTTGAAATTTTATCACTTGAATTGACAAGTCTGTCACTGTATATTGGAACAAGGACATATGTATATGGAAACAAGAAAAAAAATCTTGTCACTGGTTTCAGTATCATCTTGGGTCTCACTCATAGCTCTGGCTCCTTCTACATCCAAGTACCCAATGGGATTATAAAATGTATAATCTCATTTAAGGTTTTCCCTTAACGGTGTGTCGGTTCCTAGAGTATAAAGGAAGAGGGGAATGAGGGCTATAAAATCACTGGAAATCTGTTCCCTTCGAATCTCAGAATCCTGTGTCTTCCAGAAAAAGTCTCCATTCCTCTTACCTCTCTACCTGATGTTACCCCACACCTGTGCCTTTTCTCTGTTTCAAAGATATAGACGGAGAAATCCAGACATGAAAGGGAGGAACTCAAGGCAGCAGTGAAGGGCATTCACATTATCTCTTCAGGTGCCTTTTGCTCACTGCTTCTTGGCAAGCCACTTCAGGGAAGTTTCATGCAAGGAGGGAGAAGAACCTTCTACAAGACACCTAAATTGGGGGCGCCTGGGTGGCTCAGTCAGGTAAGCATCTGACTTCGGCTCAGGTCATGATCTCGCAGTTTGTGAGTCTGAGCCCCATGTTGGGCTCTGTGCTGACAGCTCTGAGCCTGGAGCCTGCTTTTGGATTCTGTGTGTCCCCCTCTCTCTGCCCCTCCCATGCTCATGCTCTGTCTCTCAATAATAAATAAAAATGTTAAAATTTTTAAAAAATAAAATAAAATAAACCTAAATTGTCCACTCGGTCAGCCTCTTCAGTATAGGTAAACATCACTGCACTCAGGTGAAAGTGTTTACTTTACTAATTAGTATTGCTAGTAGGTTATACAGGGAGGTAGTTAGAACTGAACCAAGTCATACAGAGAAAACACTTATGAGCTATTATCTCAATCAACAAAGTTGATTTCACACTGTAAATTAAGTCAAATGCCAGCCACGCAACATGGTAGGTAGGGTGGGAAAAGCGGTCAACTTCATCTTGTAAGCAATCTGGGGTCTAGCCCTGGTTCTGTCACTTAAACTGGCTATGGGGCTTTCGGTCAGTCCACCCATCTACGTATCAGTTCACTCTTTGACAAAAAGAGTTGGTTTAGAAGTACTCTAAAGTCTCTTTCCAGTTCTCTGAAGACACTGACAATTGGGTAACACTGCAGGCAGCCTCTTTTTCTTTTAACTCCAGCAACAGTACATTTTATCAAGGGAGTTTCATAGCAAATCTTTCAAAGTAGGCTCTGAAGCACCCTTAAACTCTCACATATGCTAGATAATACAAGGGTTTTTATGAGTTTCAGGAGTCTATTTCAGATGCTTTAGAAGAAATAGTGTTATCCAAGCTAATTAATTCATTTCATCTGTGTGGCTCTATGCAGTTGCTGGGATTTTTCCAAAAATGCTCCTTAGGGTATCTTCTGCTGACATTGTTTCGTTCAAAATTTCAGAGGTAAACATCAACACAAAATGCTAATCTTCCTTTAAGATTTCTTAATTAGGGGAGGTTGAAGCCCCAGAAGACTTGTTGTTAATACTAAATTCGTAATTTATCGGTTTGTTTGCTCTCTCTCTGATCACTGATAGGCTGAATCGTGCAAATTTTCGTGTGCGGCTTGTGAATTGGCTGTCTTGTTTTTGCCATAAGGTGTAAAGGTGGGTATTGCAGGTTAAATATCGATAATGGAGGATCCAAGAGATAATACGTGTCTGTTTTTTTGTTATAGTTTTGTTGTATCAAGTATTGCTTGCAATAAGGAGACCATTTCCTAGGCCATGGAAATATTTTTGTTACTGAGAACTTTCTGTGGTCTAGGAAAAAGACTTTTAAATCAGCCTGATAAGACATTAGACATGCTGTGTTACTTCTAACTTCTTCTCTTTCAGAAAGAAGGCTTTGTCGTATAGTGGAGATGATGGAGGAATGAAAACCAGGAGACCCAGGTGCCTGGCTTTGTTACCAGGGTCTTTCCATAATGAGGCCTAGAATGGAACAAGGTCAAGTTGGCTGGGCAGAGGGAAGTCACCTGAGCGGCAGAGAGAAAGCACCGGTGTGGGTAAGATCAGGTAGAGAGGCAGGAGGAGTGGCGACTTGTCCTAGAAGACACAGGATTCTGAGATTTGAAGGGGACAGGTGCCCAGGGATAGGACAGCCCTTCCGGCTTCACCCTCACTCTAGGGACTGACATTCTACTGAGGAAAAATGTGACGATAGTGTATGTCTTGCCTCATCCTATCCTATCACTAAAACAATATTTTGAAAAAATTTCTGTCTTAAGAGTATTACACATACTCCAAGGTAGTTACTGTCCACAAATATTACACAAAAATGCTATTCTTTTCACTACAAAAGACGAGCTGACGAAGGACAAGGCTTTCTGAATGTCTCTGTTGTACGAATCTGCTGACTCAATACCATCTGCTGTGTCCATGGGGTCTACGAAGAGTCTCACTACACGGAACTGGGCATCACAATAGGACGTGTAAAAATAGACGTTTCTCAGTGACTTTTTCCTGTAAGGATTTGACTTGTCTTGTTTTCATCTTTGGTCATACTGGTGCTAACTTGGAGGCAATGATTAATTTTAACCTGTACTCTTTTTCTACCCCCCCCCCCGCCCCGCCGACCCTTTTTCTTGTGTCTTCTTTTCTTGTTAGAGGCCACCTCCAGACCAAACTGGAAAGCAGGTGGAGTGCACCACCACCACCCTTGCACTTGACTTTCTTCTACAGTACTCCTTCCTGAACTCTGACCACACTCCTCCTCTCCAACATTCAGGGACGGCCTCCGCTTCTCCTGACTGCTTGCTGTCCTTGTCCATCAGGACTCTGACTCAGCAAGATGCTTCTCCCAGCTTGCTGGCATGGAGAGAAGGGGCCAATAACGGAGTGATTCTAGGCTGTACACACCTGACAACTTTATGTGTAGAGACTACACAGTGGTGGTCAAGAGAGAGGCTTTGGAATCATGCTCCCAAGCCCCGAATCCTGGCTCTGTCATTTACTAACTGTGTGACCAGGAAAGAGCTTTGCGATCCTGTCAAGCCTAAATTTCTTCCTCTGTAAAATTAGGGAGGTCACAGGATTGCTGTATTTAAATAAGATAATACACGAAAGCCACTTTAGATCTGTGTCTGCGATACAGTAAATAGGCACTGAAGCTTAGGTATTATTTTATTACATTATTAACATGTTACAATTAATGATCATCACCAATTAGCTTCTCCCTGACCTGATACATCGCAATTTTAAAGTAAGACTATTTAGAGAGATAATACCTTAATCTAATATTCCATGAGAAAAAGAATTATGTGGTCATATAAATGTGGGAAGTACTGATATAAATAAAAATAAAGATTTTTTTTTCTTATGGGACTTTTTAGGATCTTTACTATTGGAAGGAGTAATGAATTACTAAGAAGGGTATTAGCTGTCGTGTTTTCCAATCTTATTATTTACTTACGGAACTGTTTCCCTGCCTAGAACATCTTTTAACATTTTACAAAATAATGACATTCTAGAGAACACAATTTAGGGCAAAGTACCTTCATCTAGTAGATTTTTATGGCATAATTTCAGGCATGGTTATAAGTTGGAGGGAGGGAATCTTTGGCCCGGGGAGTGATCTGAATCCCACAGAATTTCACCGTATTTCAAACTGCCTAGCCTCTAAGTTTGCACTGGCCCTCTCCTTATTCTTCCCCACCCTCCAGAAATGCCTCAAAGTTTCAACACTTCTTCCTTAAGTACTTAAAACTGCCAAAGCACTTTAATTCTTGATTTTCCCTTAAGAACAACGGCATCTTTATATTCTTTATAATCTAAAGATTGAAAAGGCACGATGTATTCCAGAAAAAAATACTATATATTTTAGCTTTGTCATTAAACTTCAAAGATTAAGAATCCCTTGGGTATCCAGGTGAGAAAAAATTAATGCTACTTTATTCATACACATACCATGCTCACATACACCCGCCCACACTTTCCAGAGTATAACTGTATACCATGTTTCTGTTTGACTTATTAAAAATGTATATAGGGGCGCCTGGGTGGCTCAGTGGGTTAAGCATCGGACTCTTGAGTTTGGCTCCGGTCATGATCTCACGGTTTGTGGGTTCGATCCCCACATTGGGCTCTGTGCTGACAGCTCAGAGCCTGGAGCCTGTTTCAGATTCTGTGTCTCCCTCTCTCTCTGCCCTTCCCCTGCTTGCATACGGTCTCTCTCTCTCAAAAATAAACGTTAAATATATATAAAATAGGGGTGAAACTGAAGAATATGCATTCCTTTACAATGCTCGCATGACATTTGTACATATTTCACTACAGAAACGCTCCCATTTCTGTTGTGTACCTGCTGGTTTGCATGTCTGTCTCCTCTAGACAGTGGGACATGCCCCTTGGGGACAGAACCCTGGTCTTTCCATTTTTGCATCCCTAGTGCCTCGCATGGTGCCTGAAAGAGCACAGGCATTCAATAAATATCCCTCAATCCAATGAATAAAAAACACATTGACTTAATTACTTTATACTAGCTTCTTGACTTTCCTTCTGGGTCACAGTCATAGCTGTGGCATTGAAGATGTTTCCTAAAAACGCCAGCCATTTGGCATTCCCTGCCTGAACAGAAAATAAAAGCGATCATGAAAGCGATCCTTCTGTAACCTGTAAGAAAGAAGAATCTGGATCCAGTTGGCCTGAGTTCCAATCCCTGCTTCACAGTTGACTTGCTGTGTCAACTCAAGCAAGCTACTTACTTTTTGAAAGACTCAGTCTCCTTCTCTGTTTGAAAATGGGGATAATAATAGTATTGTATTAGTCAGGGTTCCCCAGAGAAACAGAACCAAGGGGATGTAATAACTCTTAGAAGAATCCATTATCTTGTTAGCGCAGGATAAAGAAGTCACTCTTAGTGATGAATCCACAGTCTCTCAGGAAAAGAGCTGTGTGCCCAGTCTTCTCTCCCGTCTCAACTCGGGCATTTCCAAAGCTGAAGCGTCCTCTAGATACTCCTTTAAACATCTAAGTCACAAAGCGAACAGCATCTACATCTTAAAAAATGAGAGGCTTCATATTTTTTTCTTAAAACGACTTTCTCCTCCTCTCTTCTCTAACTCAGCAGAAAAATCCTGAGCAATTTAACAGGAGCCGTAAAATGCAACTTATGTTCGATGGCTTACATTCAACATTACGTCATTTCCCCATTATAATCGCGTTTTAAAGTAGGATCCGCTACCCTCACATGTAGGAAGGGGGTCTTGGCAGAACGAGTGGTCTCCTCTGTATAAAGGAAGAATGTCAGCATCTGCTTATCCTCTTACAAATAGAAAACAAAATCTCGACCAACCGATTGCACAGATTTAGTACAGTGAAGCCAGGGAGCATATTTAGTCCTTTAAGACATATTTTTAAAGCACATCCAGACAATCGTGATCATGCCCATTTCCCCCTCTCCTCCGGGAAGCTGGGTTTAGAATTTTCCACATACAGCTCCAGGAGTCCTTGACTACAGCCATGATGGCTGTCCTAAACTAAATAATCAAATCACACCCAAATATTAAAAACATTTTTTTAATGTCTATTTATTTTTGAGAGACAAAAAGAGAGACAGAGTGTGAGCTGGGGAGGGACAGAGAGGGACACACCAAATCGGAAGCAGGCTGCAGGCTGTGAGCTGTCAGCACAGAGCCTGACACGGGACTCGAACTCACGAACTGCGAGATCATGATTTGAGCCGAAGTGGAAGGCTTAACTAAGACACCCAGGAGCTCCCCAAATATTTAAAGCTCAGTTTAGTCAATATTTTTAGGTAACTGCACAATGTTTTATATACACTTAGAACTATATAACGTATATATGTTTTCAGAACTTCTTCCCATTTTCTGCATTATTGGTTGCACAGTATCAGAGAAAAATGAACCATGTTATTTTCCCCACCTCTTGGATATGAAATACTTTCTGAATTCTCTGTTACTTCCATAATTTTTTCTTTCCTGTGCTTAGAGCAAAAGATTCTTGGTCCCCAGATGGCCTTGCATGAAACATTTTTTATGTTTGTTCATAGTGGCATTTTTAAGTGGAGAGGGTTCAGAGCTTTCACCACACTCTTAATGGGGTGTATGACCAAAAAAAAAAGGCAAAAAAATTACCAAAGCCATCCAGGTTTATTACATTAAAAAAGAGTCACCCCCTGTCTACACTGTAAAAGCACTTTAGAGAAAATCTTAGAGACAATAAAACTCAATACCTTTGTCATTCTACAGGTGGAACAATGGAAGTTCAGACAGGTTAAGTGAATTTTGAAAGAATGGGTTTTTTTTATTAAGTTTATTTTGAGAGAGACAGAAAGTTCCAGTCAGGAAGGGCAGAGAGAGAGAGAGAGAGAGAGAGAGAGAGAGAGAGAATCCCAAGTAGGTTCTGCTCCTTCAGTGCGGAGCCCAATGTGGGGTTTGAAGTCATGAACCATGAGATCATGACCTGAGCTAATTTCGGACGCTTCACTGACTTGAGACACCCAGGTGCCCTGAAAGAACTTTGTTTGTTTGTTTGTTTGTTTGTTTTGAGAAAGACAGAGTGTGAGCAGGAGAGGGGCAGAGAGACAAGGAGACACAGAATCCGAGTCAGGCTCCAGGTTCTGAGCTGTCAGCACAGAGCCTGGCGAGGGGCTGGATAAGATCATGATCTGAGCGGAAGTTGGACACTTAACCGACTGGACCACCCAGGTGCCCCAAGAACTTTTCTTTTAAAGTGAACATTATCAAAATAAAAACAAAGTGTCAATCGAGGCTTCCTTGGCTATTTAAACATCCCCGCCCTCCCCCGTAACTTGTAACACAGGTACTGAGAGAAAACAAGCAATGAGTGTCATCAAGATGGCAATTATGGGTGATTTATTTTCTGTAATGGGGTAATACTGTTTTTATGATGAAAATGATAATTATGAAAATTATATGGAAATATGAAAAAATATGATGTGTAAGAGGAAAAGCAGAATACAAATGAGTACATGCGGTATTGTATGAATATCTACGCAGGAAGAAAGTGACTGGAGGCTATGGAACTAAGAAAGGCTGTCATGTTGGAATAGAATGATAATTTTTTTTCTTCATCCACATACTTCATTGGTATCAACACTGTTTTCTCAATGATTTCACAGGGAAGGGAGCCACCATGCAGACTGTGGGGAAATAAGCTTAGAGGACGAAGAGGCACCACAGAGAAGGGAGGGCAAGATATTCATAGCAAACATTGCACCTTGAGTCAAGACGTGAAGAAATTACAAATGGGAACATCTGGAGAAAGAGCCTGAGAGTTCAGCGTGTGTGGACACTCAGGTGTAAGGGAAAGAGAGAAGACACGCACTGTGCCTACTTGTACTGAACCCAGCGCATAATAAGCATTCAGCAAATGGAATTTAGTGTTGCTGTTAATATACTGTAACTCCTTGGAAAAATTCTGTTGCTTATAAGCTGCCCAGTCTGGTATTTTCTTACAGCAGCCTGAATGGAAGAAGACAAGGTATCATGGTTATAGAGGCCTTCTGGACCTCCTGCGTAGAGGTCATTTACTTCCTCCAGCGCATCTCTACGGTACTAACGACAGCTTACTAGACCTATTAGACATTAACGTATCTCATTTCTAGAGTTTTTGTTTGTTGTTTAGATGGAATCTAAGCTCACCCTTGAATATTTGTTAGTATGTTTCGTTACTTAAAAACATCTTACCAAGTATCTTCCATGCATCATATTTTCCAATGTGCTAGTGATATGACAATGAATATTTTCCAGCCCCTGCTTCAGTGAGATCACTTTAAGGTAGGAGATTTTTTAAAGTAAATAGGTACAATGAAGACTACAGAATTGGTCTTGGAAAGTGAGCAGTTTTTTCAGCTTATTGGTGTCCACATTCCTAACAGATGAAAGATCACTCTATTTATAAATTTAGGCTGAAAAGATTCAGGACACACAAACGAAACATTCTAAAAAGATTAAGCTCTTTGATCTTTGAAAGAGATGGTCAACACACTGGAGAAAAACATCAAGAGTATTCCTCAGGTTAGAAGGAACGGTGTGAAAGTAGCAGAAATGCCCACATCGCAGAGAAGGGAAGCAGGCTCCTCCCAGGCAAGGTAACACCAACAAAACATGGGGCCAGACGCAGGCAGTGATGTGGGATCCTGTCTGACAGGGCCAGAGGAGAGTTCAAAGGTTGAAACGAATTGGAAAACACAGTCTCTGGTGAAGGACTTGCAAAATTTGCTAAGGGCAGCAAAGCATGGCCTTTGGTAGCTCACTTTCCATGACAACATCCCAGTAGGCTACCATATATTTGCTGAGCAAAGTTGTCGGTGACTTCTCTCGGTCTCTCTCTCCCTGCCAAAACCAACCAAACAAAACTTTGATGGCCACAGACTGAATGTCTGTGTCCCCCTAAAATTCATATATTAAAACCTAACACCGCCCCCCCTAAAAAACAAACGAACTAACAAAAACCGAATTCTCAATGTGAAGGTATCTGGAAGAGGGGCTTTTGGGGAGATGATTAGGTCATAAGGGTAGAGCCCTTATGAATGGATTGGTGTCCCTGTAAAAGAGATCCCCGAAATCTCCCTCGCCCCTTCTGCCTTGTGAAGATACAGCAAGAAGACAGCCATCTATGAACCGGGAGGGAGATTCTCATCAGACATTTAATGTGCTGGTGCCTTGATCTTGCACTTCCCCAGCCTCCAGAACTGTGAGAAATAAATGTCTGCTGTTTATGCAGTCTATGATATCTTGTTATAGCCGCCCAAATGAACTAAGACAGCTTCTCATTCTGTACTCCCTCTTTTTTGCTCTTAAACAGTGACTGTACTTGTAACTGCTATTTAACGTCCATTTTTCCCACTATACTGTAGGCATTGTCACGAGTGTGGACTGTGTCCATCCATCTTGCAGCACTAGAGTGTTGGCACAGGGCTGGACACAGCATAAGTGCTCCATGCATATTCTGAACGAATGAATGAAACAATGCACGCACCAAAAAAATAAACAAAAGAAGAAAGCAATCATCTCGGAATGATGGGTGCCCTTGGTCCCCTTTCCCATCCTACGATGTGAATATCACCACTCTGCGAAGTTAGCTGGCCTGACCAAACTCACAGAGCCGTTGGGCAGCAGGGCCAGCTGTGAACCCAGGACGACTCAGACTCTGACTCCCACGCTCCTTCCTTGATTTCTTCTTGATTCCAGAGCTTCCCTTAGATCGCACTGCAGTGAAAGAAAGCAACTCAATGCATACGTGTTGCAGAGACATAGGTGAGTCCCCGGAAAAAGGGCGACTAACTGGAAGAAGAGATTTTAGACGCTGGTCCTAAAGGAAAACAAACGAGAAAACACAGCAGCTTTCACAGAGGAGCTAGCCCAAATGAAAGGGGCAACAGGTAAGATGGTAGTTTCAGGGGCTCCTGGAAACACATTAACGTGGAAAGTTAGATGTATTTCGCACTTGTGTTTTAAGACAACATGTGAAGACCAGTATGAAGAGCTATAACAGGAAACTGTGGTTTTGACGGACATGAAGGACAAAAACTAACCAGCACTCAAGCCAAGAAGCTGTTCTATATGGAGTTATTTGCTCACTTATGTCACCCACCGAACTTTTGCTTTCCGGCTTCAATTCAATCCATGAAAACCAATTACACTTGAATGAAGTGGAAACCAAGCAGTTTCTTAGAAGATGTAACACCCTCTTACATGCTGACAAATCAAATTTGGGTGGAGGCAAAGCAGCAAGGAAATTTCAAACTATTTTGGGCAGTGTGTTTTCTCGGGTCTTTCCCTCGCTAACCCTTCCCACCCCGGATATTTGACTAATTGGAACTCTAGATTTCAAGCAGAAGCCTTGAGCTGTAATTTGTTACATCTGTTTGAAAGTGTGACCAGAATCTGAAATGATTTAATTGTAACATTTGGGAATGGTGAATGCTAAGTGCAATTACAAATAACTACCAGAGAAATGCAAATAAATGTCACTTTGTTGGAAAAGGAGAAAGGCTCCAACTTCATGCAAGCAGTTAAAGGTGCTTTCGTGTCCATGAAATACACCGACCTTCCAAATATTTTGATGATCTTCGATGAAACAAGAAACTCAAAGGATCCAGTAGAAGAGCTCAGGGGAAAAAAATTACTTTCTGTGTGGTGGTCTTCCTTCATGCTAATACACATGTGTGGGCAGAAAATACAAATGGCTTCTCCAAGTGGTTCGACTCTTGCATTTCAATAATCTTTGCATTTTTCGAAAACTGGTTTTCTGAGGTCTTTCCATTGAAAAAGTTCAAAATAAGTCTACAATTCCCTCACACATCAGCTACTTGTCTCTCATGTCCCATGCTATCTTATTTTAAATCTGCCCTCCTCACGCAATGATGCACCATTGGCATTTCTGCTTTCTCTATATATTCATTCCAGAAGAAACCAGCAATCTACCAAGTACTCTGAGTCTCCATCCAGGGAAGCACATATAACACCAAAATAGCCTAAAACTCCCTTAGAAACTGGTATTCTATTGGACACACTGGAAAAAATGTCTTAGACCAATGAATGATTCTTAAACATATTGCCATCTAAATATGCTTGAAATACAAATTTCCATTAACATTAATAACAGTGGCTCACTATGAAGGGTATACAGAATCCATAATCTTGGGGACCGTGGGAGGCAGAGGCAGTAGAGAAAGTAAGGCCTATGTGTTCGGAATCCCCAGATCATTCTAATGCATATTCCCTTCTCTACACATGACTAGAAAATCACAGCATTAGGCCTCGTGGCTTTCCTTCACTTCAGATAAATTTCCAGAGGTCTCAGAGGCTTATCTGTTTAGTTTTCATGGCAAGAAAATCCACTGGCGAAGAAAAAGCTAACTAACATTTAGAGAGGCCAATGAAAGAGGGTAAAATATGTTCAACAAGTGACTGGGATTTTCTGTTTTTAACCAAACCTCAAAGTACTGTAAAAAGGGAACTAATTAATGTGGAAAAAGAATCTGCCATTGATATGATATTAAAATATTAGTTCACCCTGGATTCTGTTCGGTGCTTAAACTAGGAAAGTTTAGACATAATATTATCCCTTTGAAGTCGGACCAGATCAAATTACTTATGACATAGATGGAACAAAACTCAAAACAATTAATTCACATTTTTAGAATTCTTCAGTCTGATTAATACATAAAGCCTTTTAATATAGGCTACCATCCATCAGGACTCAGAGGCATGGATAAAATTATAAAGCAGGCCATCTGGAGGAAATGTCTCCCCTTTTCATCATGCCTTGAACTTCACTGATGGCTACCAGCTAAGGCAGGGATTCCGAAGAGAAAGAAGAGTAGGTTCTTCTGATTTTAATTTCCAAGTAATGAAGATCCCCCAAATTACTACCACAATGAATCGTCTTTACTGACGTAAGGATGGAAGTGTGTCGTATCTACGAGAACAGATATGGTACCTAAAGCCAACCATCCTAGCTGCTGTCATGTTGCCTTTTAGCTGGCTAGCAAAAACACTAAAGCTTAGCACCCCTGTACGGAAAACAGCTAAAATAGCAAGGCTGAGGCTGCTATCTTAAGAAGGGCTTGCTTCCAAAGTTGGGCTTTGGCTAGTATTTGTTAAGTTCTCACGTTTCCCTAAATGGTAAGCGTGGTTTACTGCACCTACATTGTTTGTACAAACAATGTGGTTTATGTGAAATACTTGGCTTTCCTTCCTGGATTCTGAAATTTTGGCATATGCTAGGCAGAGGGTGCCTTTGTGCCCAACTGACCAGTCCCTGACCTTGGGCGCTGAATGTCTCATACACATTGTTGCATTTTTGTTGCTGTGAGAAGGGGGTGCTGTGTGATCCCCCTCATGGGAGGGAGAAAGCATAAGAAAGCCAGCACATGAATTCCTACAGACCTCGCCTGTGTTGTTTTTTCCCCTTATCCGCCAAATGTGTATCCTTACTGAAATAAATCTTAGCCATGGGTACAACTACATGCTGAGTCCTTCTAGCGAATCTCCAAACATGGGAGTGACCTTGGGGACCCTCTAATGAAACTATGAAATAACTTCCCAATTTGGGGCTTTCCAACTGGGACTTCCCAATCACATGGTGTCTCTCATCACAGGGGCTCATTCACTGGTAGGCTTCACATTCTCTCTTGAAGCCTGTCCTAGTTTATACATAAAGTGTATTAATGAGAAGAGTCATTATAGACCTCTAGGATCAATTTGAAGTCTTCCTTCAAAACTATACAATTTTATTTATTTTTTTAAGAGAGAGAAAGAGCGCAGATCGGGGAGAGGGAGGGAGGGGGGGAGAGAGAGAGAGAGAGAGAGAGAGAGAGAGAGAGAGAATCTTATGTAGGCTCCACATGGAGCCTGATCCAGAGTTCAGTCCCATGACACTGAGATAGATCATGACCTGAGCCAAAATCAAGAGTCGGACACTCAAATGACAGCCACTCAGGTGCCCCAAAACTATAATTTAAAAAAATTTAATGTTTATTTATTTTTGAGAGAGAGACAGAGTGCAAACGGGGGAAGGGCAGAGAGAGAGGGAGACACCAAATCAGAAGCAGGTTCCAGGCTCCAAGCTGTCGGCACAGAGCCTGACGTGGGGCTCAAACTCATGAACCGTGAGATCATGACCTGAGCTGAGGTCAGATGCTTAACTGACTGAGTCACTCGGGCGCCCTAAAACCACAATTTTAAACAAGTAATTTTCTGGAGAAAACCTCCTCAGGTTGATTGACTAATCCAAACTATTGATTCTGGTAGTAGACATCTAAGGACAGGAAGAAACATGTTAGTTCAGTAACTGATGAGTAAGAAGTATTTTGTCTGTTTTCCTTTTAATATTTTTTTTATTAATAATCTCTACATCCAATGGTGAGGCTTGAATTCATGACCCCAAGATCAAGAGTCGAATGCTCTACTGACCGAGTCAGCCAGGAGTCCTCTAGTAAAACGTGTTTTGGAGTGATACAGGCTTTGCAGTGCCTCAGCTCACATGACACCAGCAGTTGCTAGATCTGCAAATAAAGGGGTTGCCCCAGCATGAAAAGAAAGTTTAAGGGAAATACCCAGAGGAAGGGAAAATCTACTGTTGTCCTAGCCTCTGAAGTATAGATTCTTCTTTTTCAGCAGGAGAACAGGGAGCAAAAAGTTAACGAGCTATTCTAAATCTAAAAGACTAAAATTTCAATCAGGATGTAGATGCTGCAATTATGTGGTGATGGCTCACAGGCTAGAAAATAATGAATATTCTCCCTAGTTGCTGGATTTTCTTGCTGCATCATACAGATTTTGGACCCTGCCTCAGAATAGGAACAGTTCTGTTGAGCTGTGGGTAAGGAGCCGTTGAGAGCTGACTTAGGCTGCATGCTCGGTCTGATCCCCTGAGGAATGAAATAGCGCAAACCACCTTTATTTTTGAGAAGAGCAATTCAATATGTAAAGGTCCAAAAGATACATCATTATCATTTTACCGAGGGACGCTTTCAGTGTATGTGAATTTCAAAACCAATTCACAAATTATTAAATATCTTAAATATCTTAAATATCTTGCCTTTTATCTTCAAAATACAGAATGTTTTACACTGACAATCAGAATAGCCTAGGGGAAATTCGTCAAAGAAAAGTTGGATTTAAATGATATTGGACAGAAATATGGAAGGAGGCCTTAAGGAAAACATGAAGAATTTGCCGCTGGAATGTTACAATTGAAACGTGATGCTTTTGAACTTTCTTTTTTTTTTCCTCTTAGAGAGTGTGCGCGTGCGAGCAGCGGACAGGGTTAGGGGCAGAGGTAGAGAGAGAATCTTAAGTAAGCACCACCAATAAGGGGCTCAATTCCACAATCCATGACCTGAGCCAAAATCAAGAGTTGGACACTCAACCAACTGAGCCACCCAGGTGCCCGGACATCAACTTTTTTTTTTTTTTAATTCATTTTTGAGGGAGAGAGAGAGACAGTGTGAGCAGGGGTGGGTCAGAGAGAGATGGAGCCACAGAATCCGAAGCAGGCTCCAGGCTCTGAGCTAGCTGTCAGCACAGCCCGATGCGGGGCTCTAACCCACGAATCGCGAGATCATGACCTGAGCCGAAGTCGGACGCTTAACTGACTGAGCCACCCAGGAGCCCCAACTTTTTTATATCACTATGTTATGCATGGTGGTCTTCAGGGATGGGAGAAAGAAAAGCATCCAGGTAAAGTGACCCAAGGCAGTAGAGAACCACCATCTAGAAATGAAGAGGCTCTCTTTGCCACTTTTTACACTTCTCAGATTATCCTCAATCAATAGCCTGGCTTAGGATAAAGGTCAGCAGAATGTTACCTACCATTTATTCTTTGTGCTAAGTATCTAGTTGTCTGTATTCTAGACTACGTTACTTTGTACAGTAATTGCTCCTCAGTGTGTTTATTGGAATGCATTCTAATACTATATAAAGGTAAAAAATAAGAGGTCTTTTAAAAAAATTTTTTTTAAGTATTTTTATTTATTTTTGAGAGAGAGAGAGGCAGCACGAGCAGGGGAGGGTCAGAGAGAGAGGGAGATACAGAATCCGAAGACAGGCTCCAGGCTCTGAGCTAGCTGTTAGCACAGAGCCCGACGCAGGGCTTGAACCCACGAACCGTGAGATCATGACCTGAGCTGAAGTTGGTCGCTTAACCAACTGAGCCACCCAGGCGCCCCAAAAATAAGAGGTCTTAACAAGCAGTAATAACATTTCAGAAAGGGGATCATTAGCAAGTTGGTGTTAACCTGACTTAAGGACTCAGAGAAAAGAAGTCTCGGACCTTCAGAGAGACAAAATGCTACTGCACGATTCACTACATGCATCTAATTTATGTCACTTCTACCACAGTAGAGTGTAGAGATGTAGAGATGTAGAGATGTAGATGGTTTTCTACACGCTGCCTGAAACAACCTATCTTTTGACTTCACATCCCTGAGTCCTAACATGCCCTTGGTGTGATTGGACTAGAGTAATGTCCTTCTTCCCTGAACTTGTTTTCTTCTCTCCTTCTCTTCAGATCCTTCATTTGGGGCTCTCTCCAAAGTGCTTCAGGAGCCTCTCTTTAGGAAAGAGAAAATTCTGTTCTGACTTATACGAACCATGGTAGATGGGCTGCTGTCACTCTGCCAGTTGAATGAGGAATCATGGGAAAGATGGGCTGCATCTCTGCAACTTCTGAAATTTTTTAGTGACAGATAACAAGATTTCTGTATTCTGTTTGAATTCTCTCTGTTTGAACCTGTGTGTATCATTATAATCCTATTTGGCTGAGGTTGCTTTTTCAAAAATGAGCACTGAATTATGAAGCTACCAGAAAACCTTAGGAACCTCAACACTGAATGGGAGGCCTATTTTTACCGGAAGGCAAAATCTCTGGCACAGAATCAAGTACCTTCATCCCCTCATGTGCATGTAACTCAGCCTTTGGCAGAGAGGCGCCATGGCTCAGAGTGTCGGAAACATACTAGGTAGTGACTCTGGCATTGAGAGAATTAAGGCTGAGTAAACCACTGAAGGGATCTATGCCTAAATTAGCCAAGCAATAATATTTTGAATTTAAAAACTGGAATATTTCTTTGTTTACAGTAAGACTTTATGGTGGTACGTAACTAGCAAAATAACTGAAGCTCTCTCTGTAACCTGGAACTGGCAATTATTCTAACTGAAAAAGAAGAGCTTTGGTATGGTCAAGACAAAAGAGCAGAAAATCAACCCACTTAGGATTTTCCTAGATGGATTAAAAAGCTACAAGAAAGGAAGGAAGGAAGGAAGGAAGGGAGGCAGGCAGGCTGTGAGTTGGAACGGCCTTCAGTCAAACCAAGAGCATGTGTAATGTGAGAAACATTTTCTCAGTATTTGCTATCTTCTGTGAATTGTATGCCGCTAGGAAGGCTTAGATAATGCTTTTAAAATAGCTTTTCCCGCCCTATTATAACAGAAATTTTCTATTAGCATAATTGGAACCCATGGAACAGTAAGAAGTAAATACATTCATTCAACAAATATTTACTGAAGGGATACCCTCTGGCAGGCATTAGACACAAAATATACAACGGCAAAAAAGACCACCGTGAGTTCTTTCTGAGGAAATTTCCATTTTAATTATTTTTTATTATTAGTGTTTATTTTTGAGAGAGGGACAGAGCATGAGTCGGGGAGGGGCAGAGAGAGAGGGAGACACAGAATCCAAAGCAGGCTCTAGGGTCAGCACAGAGCCTGACGCGGGGCTTGAACCCACAAACCGTGAGATCATGACCTGAGCTGAGGTTGGACACTTAACCGACTGAGCCACCCAGGTGCCCCCATGAATATAATTTAATAACAGTGTTCATGACTAAATAGGCTGTATTTTTAAAGCGCTGTGTATGACATCTTCTATGTCAGCTCAATCTTCATAACAAACCTGTAAGACAGGTACTTCCATTATTCTCGTTTTACAGATAAAAAAATAAAAACTAGAAAGTTTAAGTAACTTATTGAAGATGATATAGTTAATTTGGAGCATAGCTAAGCTTCAAACCAAGTGGCTGTGCTCGCGTCGAAGTTCTTGCCACAAAACGAAACGAAACTGCCTTAATGGTTGCATAATATTCCATCACTCTTATTTGGTACTTGGTACACAAACTTCTTACAGGATAAAAATGAAAACCACAAAGACAAAACATATGGAGTGACAATTGAAGCAACAAACACATTTTTTTAAAAAGCAGAGAAGCAGAAAAAAGCTTCCTTTGCAATTTCTAAATAAAATGGGTCTAGGGAGAAACGGAAAAATGAGCTTTCAGAAATTATCCCCTTGGCAAATTTCTAAACATATCTAATCCAGAAGTGATTACGTATTTAGAATAACTTTTTTTTAAGTAAAGGAACAAAAGCTTATTATGTACTATTTTCTCCATGAAAGCATCAGCTAGAACCTTCCAAACATTTGGGATCACGGGCAATAAGCAGCCAAGAATGCAGCCACCAGATGTGTCCAGGCTTAGCTGCATTTGGAATGCCTTGGCCTCGGCTAATCTAAGGGATACACGGAATCTTCTGGGGGCCCTGACACAAGCTCACAAAAATGCCAGACCCAAATCACCAACCAGGAGTGCTTTTACTTGCTGGAAGTTGAACAGAGAGAAGGAGGTTCCCATAGGCAAGACAAATCAGTGTGGAGTAATAGAAGACCGTTTGTAACAGTAAAAATAAATAACAACTCTCACTGTAGCTCTAGTTACATGTGTATCCCCTCATCTTACTCTTCAATGCCTTTGGGTGCATGTGTTTCATTCAATATTCCCCCATCCCCACACCCTGGCATCATCATCATCACTTAGATTGGAGTTCATGGAGTACAAATCATGCTTCAAAACCTTCATCTTCCCCTAGAGAGTCTTTTTATTAAGCCCCTAGTAAAAATTAAAATGTAATAAAAGAGTTAAGAGCTATGAAACTAGACCCACATCCCCAAAGGCAAGGGAATCAAGAGCAAAAATGAACTATTGGGACCTCATCAAGATGAAAAGCTTCTGCACTGCAAAGGAAACAATCAACAAAACTAATAGGCAACTGACAGAATGGGAAAGGATAGTTGCAAATGGCATATTGGATAAGGGGCTAGTATCCAAAATCTACAAGGAACTCACTAAAATCCACACCCAAAAAACAAATAATCCAGTGAAGAAATGGGGAGAGGACATGAACAGACACTTCTCCAAAGAGGACATCCAGATGGCCAACAGGCACATGAAACAATGCTCAGTGTCACTCATCATCAGGGAAATACAAATCAAAACCACACTGAGACACCACCTCACGCCGGTCAGAGTGGCTAAAATGAACAA